>KZ505702.1:1499292-1513392 GCA_002844005.1 Limosa lapponica baueri
TCTCTGCCATTGCAAGGGAAAGGGTACTAACAGTCATCGTATGGGAACAAAATTCAGGCAACTTTGTTCACCAACAAAGTGCATGAGGACAGCGACATATTTCTGTGTCATGATCCAAAAAAAGCTCTATGGGTTGAGGCGGGAGCCTCGTGAGCTGGCTAATCGGCATCACTGAGCACAAAGACACAGACTGTCATCTGCTCCTAAACAGATGATGAGATGAACCACAAGAAAGATCCCAAAGGAGGAAATCCACTCTGGAATTTTGCTGGAAATAATAATTTGCTGGAAATTATTCTTTAAAGAAGAATTTTGAAGTTTTCAAAGGGAAATAAGAACAATGGTTTCCTACAGGTCTTTTTAAGCACCCACCCATTTGCCTATTTGGGTTCATTTGTTCCAAAGACTCTGCATGACGAGCAGTGCATTTAGTTTTCCTGTGTGCAAAAGAAGATTGATTCCGGGTATTCCTGTATTTAAAACAATGCAAGTTTTCTGCTGCCATGCTTCTGCATTCATTTACATAGCTCTGTCTTTTCAAGAACAGACAGTGTATACCTGTCATGGTGCACAGGTACCAATCAAGAGTCTTTCTGTACACACACATTACTGCCTTGAGCTTCTTTGGGCCACTGAGTCCATAACCAGGCTACGCAAAGACAGAGGCCACTGTCTTTCGAACTACAACTGAGCTCAAAGTGTAAATTTAAAAGCCTTAATTGTAGAATCATTGAATCACAGAATGGTTAGAGCTGGAAGGGACCGTAAAGATCATCTAGTTCCAACCTGCCTGCCATGGGCAGGGACACCTCCCACTAGATCATGTTCCACTAGACTACCCCTTTTCCTATCACTACACTCCCTAATAAAGAATCCCTCCTCATCTTTCCTGATGGCCCCCTTTAATGCCAAGTGCAAGAACAGTGCACTTCATAACACACTGAAGCAGCTGCTTCTTTTATTCTGCAACACATGACAAAAATAGCTCATGCCTGTCTTAGACTGTAGACGGCTGAAGTTGCCAACAGCATTTGCCATAGCATCTTAATGAAGGATTCTTATATGGAGATCTAAGTGAGAAATACAGAGATGTTTTTGTTTTATCAGTGCAGCTCAAAAGATTTTGCCCTGATGTGATGCATCTAGCATGCATACACAAAAATCATTATGAACAAAATGCCTTCACAAATGGCTGCTAAATTCTTGCCATGTTTGTCAGATCTGCTGGCCTCTTTCAAGAATCCAGCTACACCCTTACCATGTTTATGAAACTAAGCAGTCACATAACCTGTGCTACATAACAGAGGTGGAAATATAGAAGACAACAATCCATGGAAGGAAAATTAGTTCTCATGAAACTTCAGCTTTCTACCCTGGTCTAAATCAGTTGTTTCTAAGACAAGCCCTCAGCACAGCACATAACCTGGGATTATCTCTTTGTATAACCACCAAAATTCCTAAATCCTCGTTGTCTTAAAGATCATGCAGTTCGGTGTCAAACTGACTGCCCCCCAAGGCAACTGGTCCAACTGATGTCTCTGGTGTTGGTGGCTGTCTGCCCCATGCCACAGGAGGCTTTAGACGAATGGATCAGAGGGCATGCAGGAAAGCAAACCCCAGCAAGCCCTAGTTACCCAGGGCTGCATTCCCGAGGCAAGGAAAGGAACACATGCAGTGACGTACAACTGCTTCCCCCAATTTTTACAGGAAAGATGTTTTGGGGAAACTTGATTCTGAAACAATGTGGCCTGCAGACTTACACTTGAAAGGGAGATTTTAAAGAACAGAGGAACTTTCTGCCTTTTTTTACTATCTAGACAATGCTGGTACTGGTAGTAACACAAACATCATACTGTGGCTAAAAATGAAGGCGTTCCAACTTTGGTTTACTCCTTGTGAATGTAACAGTTCATGAAAGTGAGCCATTTTTCCTTCAAGGAGAAAATGCAAACAGCAACAAAAATATTAACATTCACATCTGAACAAATAAAACATATATTCATATGTTCCTGGCTTATAGAATAAAACACCTCTAATACATGTCAGGACTGCCAAAACCGCATTCATTTAGACTCAGAAGGATGCGGCTCAATCAAATAATATAAACTGAATGTGGCACTTACCTGTTTAAGAACTGCTTTAGTCAATTTTCTTCTTCCTTCCTTTCTGAAGAGCAGAGAGAGACAGAATCAGAGAAAAGAACATACAAAACCAGCACTAAGTTATCATCTTAAAATTGAATCATTTTAAGAATATTTTAGAAGAAAAAAGAAAAAAATTCGATATCACAGGTTTTTCAAAAGGAACAAACATTTAATTACTGAAAATGTCACTTTGCCAGGAACAGAGGAAAGGTATTTCAGGTTTTTTTTTCAGTAAGTCAAATATTTACATTAAAGTAGAAGTGACTTAAAATATTCCAAACAAAGTTTCATGGTGCAATGTGGATATAGGAGAAACAGGTTTCAAAAGATATGTAGCCAGCCATGAAACCTGAATGTCAGCAGTTACATTACAAAGCCAGACTTATACAGTTAATATAAAATTGAAATATTACTAGAGGAATCAAGAGCTCCTATCAGCAGAAGACCTGCTTTACTTTCATTGGATACATCTACATCATAGCATACCTTACAAGGCTTTATCTTTCAAAAAAGCTTTTCACTGTAATTGGTAAGTCTATGTAGAGGTCTATATCATATACTGCTACAACCAGACTGCTTTCAGCATTTATACTAACTACATATTTGTAGCCTATACTATTATGAAGACAAACAGTCATAAACGGCTCTTTTGACAGCAGAAACCTCAACTTGCTAGAATTCAGTGAGGATACTACAGTCTACTGAAACAGGAATTAAAGAAAAAAAACCTTTAATTGAATAATTATAATAAATAATAGAAATTTTATCACACTGCAGGAACTGTAAAAAGAAAATATCTGTTCCAACACAAGAGAAATCCATAAAAATACAAAATAATAACTAAACCCCCACATTTGGTATGCTTAGCATAAAAATACCACAGAATTAATTTTACCAAAGAAGACCTCTTTATATCCTGCTTACTCTGACATCACTAGATCTTTCGGAGGAACTATTAAAACTTCTTAAGAAGGCCACTGCTTATGTGTAAGTAATTCAATACCCTAGACGATGGGTAGCTAGCTATTTAACACCTGATCCTAATAAAAGGCTACTTGTTCCAATTCTACTCGTGTGAGTTATTCAAGAAGAAAATGAAATTGGCTTAATTGGAAAAGGGTCGCAGTATGTATCCCTTATGTATTAAATATGAAAACTCCTAAGAGAAGGAGAGAGAAACAGTAAAGAAGAGGTTGCTCAGAAAACTGTAGAAAAGTTAGTTCCTCAAAATCTGTGTATTGGTTAAGAAAAGATACTCAGAAAAGAGTCAGCAGTGAGTATCTACAGTTATAGATAATAAGATTAATGCATTTAAATAGCCTGTGTATCACTACCACAAATCTGGTTGATGGTCTTCCTGTATTCTACTAATGTATGCAAAAAAGCATAGCTGAGCCTCCGTGTAATCGAGGAAGAACATATTAAGGGTTATTGCTGTGGGCTGTATTTGCTTGAAAGGGGTTATGCAGGAAATAAAATATCCTTCTGTTTCTGATAAAATAGAATAATGCTAAAAAAAAAGTCTTATAAGAGAAATAAGTTATTTCATTAAGCAATATGCTGCATGTTCTATTATGGAACTAAACTTTGAGTGGCATCCATGTCATATTATATACAGCTACAGCTTTTCACCTAACATCTCTTCAAAAGTAGATTAGTATGCAGAAAAATGATCTATAAAATCATATTTCTCTTTATGAACTGTTATGAAAAACCATAATAGACTTTGGACATAGAAAGCTCTTTGTGTAGTCTACAGGAAGTGTAGTCAAAGTGTGAATACATGTTACTGGAAGATAAAAACCAACAAAACAAAGTATAAAAGTTATGTGGAGGGCATCCGAAAAGGAAACAATACCCAGCTGATAGTTACAGAAGGAGAAATCTCTATAGTAGCAGAAATGGAATGACCTTTAAAAGAGATGGGCTGTCAGTTGCCATGGACTTTGGTGCCTTCCTATCCAAGCTAGTGCTTTAAGTCATGTAGGCATACTGCAATAATTGCTGCTACTGGAAGGGAACAAGTGGCACCAATAGAGAGAGGGCATTTGCCAAAGGAAAAGCTGAGGGTGACTGAGACCAGGTAATTGGCCCTTGCAGAGGTCGTTTGGGATCTGCACAGCTCCCACAGAAACTCCTTTCTGAAACGATCTTTGTTATTGAACAGGGTGGTTGTAGAGGAATCTGTTTCCTTAGGAAGAAACCCGTAGGCTGTAGCGTATTAATGTCTCTCCCGTCCTGCCAAGCAGAAAGCATCAGAAAATAGCACACAACAGGGGAGACAGCAGAGGGTGCACAGCAGATTCTGGAGTCTTTTTGGACTCTGGCTCATTCTGAATACACACTTAGAACTGAAAATAACACATCTGCTTCTTTAAAAACAAAACAACAACAACAAAAATCCACCCAAACAAACGTGATGCAGTTTTACAATCTTTAACCAAAGATCAAATGGGTGTTAACTATGTTTGTAATACATGTAATACATATTTTATCCTTTAAAAAAAAATAATCACGATTGTATTGATTGACTTTACCACATCAATTTACTTGTGGCCCTAAAACTTCAACTTGCTGCTCAAATAATACGCTTATTTACAGGAAAGTTTGCTGGTGGAACTAGCCCCTTCTCCTTCTCACAGCTTACGTATGAAAACATCAGGAGAAAATAAGGCTTCATGTGTTTGATTTTTATTTAAAAATGAAGATAAATGTGAACCTTTTATCCTTGCAGCAACAAGAAACATAACAACAAGAACCCATGCTTCAGCAGATGCCATGACAGAAACCAGCACTGAAAGCCTGCCCTTCAGTTTGATTTCCAATTGATTTAAAAAAATAAGAGATGCTCCTGGCAAATATCTTTCCAGTGCATGCTGTCAGATGAAGCCACAACTGCAACATCAACACATCCCAGTATACTCCTTAGAAACGAGCATTCTTGGTGCCAGAAACATTGCACCTGAAATAAAAAAGAGTCATCGCAGAGAGTTGCCAAGTTCTGGTGAATGCTAAAAAAGCAAAAAAAGGCAACATACTTTCCAGCGTTATTTTCATACTCATAACAACTTTGTACCAGTAACTGACTGCGTGTGTGCATCAAAGAATAAGTTTTTACCACTGCCAATACCACCCACCTTTCTTTTTTCCCTGATGCTGTCTTTGCCTGTCTGCTTCACCATCCACTGGCAGTGGCTGTGGCCCTCTTCTTCCAAAAGACATCCTCAGAGGACGGAGCAGTAAGGTTTTAACTGCTCCATGAAGACTTTGCTTTTAGGAAATAAAGACCTATTTGTCTTTCCTTTGCTTCTTTGAACATCTGGAGGGTTATGCAGTTTCTGGCAAGGTTGAGAGCTCATGGGTAAAAAGGGCAAAAAAATTATGCCGAGGCAGGAAAAGAGCTACAAGGACCTTACTTCAGAAGAGGAATTGGAGGAAACTGAGAAGAAAGGAGCATTTATCTTCATAGCTCACAGACAGCTGCAAAGGCAGCTCTTTAGCTGCTCACATCACTGTGTTTGTTCAGGTTTGAACAGTTTCATCTGGCTTTACAACTTCCAGCCTTTATTGTGCTTCCATATAAGTCATATTCCTCTTCCAGCCAAACCATAAAGCATGCATATCTTTTAAAGATGCTCTCCTTTAGAAATAAATCCTAAGGTAACCCTTCTCTCCTTCTGAAGCATCTTCAGATCAGGCAAATACCCAAGCTGTTTGCAGAAGCTTCCTGGTAGCAGCTATGGGCAGGACACAGATGGAGTGAAAGACCTGCTAGGACAACCATTGCAGGTTGAGCGGAACAAAGATAGGTGCTATTTTACTCACTCAACCAGATAACCAACTTTATTACTAAATTATTTTTATTTTTACAGATGAGTTGGCTTTACATGTGAAATGACAAAGCCTGGGCTTTTTTCTAATCAAAGTTCCGCACACAGAAGAGCTGGTAATGACAAATAATGAAACTCAGTTTCACAAGATGTCAGTGAAATCTTTAGATCAAAAAGATTAGTAAGATTGAAAAAAAATTACCTGATATTCATAAATCTGGAAAATTTATTAGCCATAAAGTGGTTAGTGCCAGCAGACTGTACCCCTGCCTTAAGGACTGAACCAACTGGAAACCACTAGCTCTGGTACAAAGTGCAGTTATCTCACATCTGTTCTAACAGGAGGTTGCTTTTACCTCATCTGAAGGTGGTAACTTTGACAATTACTAATTTTGGAAACAGGAAGCTACGTGCTAATTCCAGTGAGATAACTAGGTTTTTTGTTAGTCCTGCTATCCTGGGGAGAAAAAAAAAAAAAAAAACAACAACAAAAAACCAGTGGTTTCATAAAATGTGATTAAAGAGGGAATTTACTCTGAGGAGTACCAATTCTTGTTCCTTTTGTCGACAGCAACTTCTTAGATGATGCTTAACAACTGCTACAGACACTCTGTGAAAGGACATTCTTCGAGCAACACTAATAATTTCCTGTGTTGTACACATAGCATTAATGAGTAGATCCATACTGCTGGATTACACAATGCATGTGCATATATTCAATCTTGCCTTCTGGGCTTGGAGTTCAGAAAAAAGGAGGACACAAACAACGATGTCATGTTGACTCCTGTCATGGTTTAACCTCAGCCAGCAACTAAGCAGCACAGAGGTGCTGCCTCCTTCTTTCCCCATCTTTACATGCTGAGCTTGACATCATATGGTATGGGATAGCCCTTTGATCAGTTGGGGTCAGCTGTCCCAGCTGGAACCCCTCCCAACTCCTGTGCACCCCCAGCCTGCTCGCTGGTGGGGCGGTGTGAGGAGCAGAAAAGGCATTGGCTCTGTGTAAGCTCTGCTCAGCAATAGCTAAAATGTCCCTACGTTATCAACACTGTTTCCAGCACAAATCTATAATACAGTCCCATACTAGCTACTGTGAAGAAAATTAACTCTATCCCTGCCTAAACGAGCACAACTCCATAAATGTTAATGACTGGAAAAACCACCTCCTGCCTGCAGTCTTCAACGGACTCTCCAGTACTACTCCTGCAAAACTCAAATATTTTAAAGGAAAAGCTTATCCTTAATTTAAAGCGCAGAACAATTCTAAGATTAAGTGCGTTTAAGTTTACTACTGCAGTTAAAGTCTTTATTGCCTCAGGTTAAATCTAAAAATTGCTTGACTAGGCACTGTCAAGGAGGAAAAAACTATTACCATCGATTTACGAACTGGTGACAGGGATTCACAGAGCCTGTGGCCTTCCGCTTTTCCAGCTGGCAAGGTCCTACCAGTGCTAAAGAAGAGGCACAGACCCCTCTGAGGAAGGTTTAGGCCTACGACCAGCGCTCAGGGGACCTCCATCCGACGTGAAAAGACCATTAGGAAAGGACTTCGGAAAGTAGGAAAGAACACCTGATTTTTAACATCCATCTTCCCACATCAGCAAAATTAGTTACAAAAACTCAGTGCCCTACCGAGTTTACGTTTGTACCCGTCGGCCGCGGGCCCGGCGTGGGCACTGATTGCCAATACAAAACTCAAAAGCCGTTTCACTGATTTTCGGTCCGACCAGAGAAAAAGGAAGCTTGTTATGGGCAAGATTATTAGATGTCCTGGCACATTTCTCGTTGGGGAACCTTTCCCGAGGCAAAGCAGGAAAAGAGAGTGCCTGGGTGAAGAGAGGACAGTGGTGCAAGAGCCCGCGCTTCTGCTGTCAACACCCGCGGCCGGTGATTAAGCCCTGGAGATCATTTCGCCCAGAAAATGGAGGCTCCTTTCGGGGTTCTTTGGTCCGGTGCCCCCACCCCGCACGCCCCGACGCCCTTTTCCTTCCCCAGCCCGCCGGGGCCAGGAGAGCCGGGCCCCGCTCGGCCCACAGGGCAGACCCCGGCTCCCCGCCCTCAAGCCCGTCGCCTCCGGCCCGCCGGAGAACGGGGGCGCTCCGCCACCGCCCGCTCTCCCCGAGGGCGCGGCAACGGCGGGTAACGGCCGCCACCCAACCGCCGCGCCCTTGAGGGAGCGCCGCGGCTGCCTCGCCGCCCCGACAGCCTCTCCGCGCTGCCGGGCGGGCTCCGCGTCCTCCCCTCCTTCCCTTCCCCGCCACCGCCCTGTCAGGTCGGGGGCCGTCCCGCAGCGGAGCGCCCCGGGGCGGGGCGGCCTGACAGCGCGGCGGCCCGGGCGTGTTGCGGACGGTGCCATTACCGGAGAGCGGCTGTCAGCGGGCGAGCGAGCGGGCAGCCATGCGGCGCTGGAGGCTCCTTCCCTCGGTGGTGCTACTCGCCGTCCTGGTCCCTGTCAGAGGTGAGGAGGGGCGGGCGGCGGGGAGCGCTCATGCCGCTGTCCCCCGCTGCCCCGCCGGGCTTGGGGAGGAACGGCTCCCCCTGCTCTCCGTCCCCCGGGAAGGGTGCCGAGGGCTGTGGAGCCGCCCCGGGAGCGAGAGGAGGCCGGGAGGGACCCGGGCGGGTCCCGGTGCCGGCTGTCCCCGGCTGTCCGGGGCAGAGAACGGCGCTCTCTCCCCTCCAGCGCTTTTTGGGTTTTTTTGTGGCGTTTAGTTGTTGTTTTTTTTTCTCTTTTTTTGCCTTTTGACTAACTGAAAAAGTATTCCTGAGTTTTCCGCCCAGGCTGGAAACCCTGTCTTGTTTTCAGTGGCCCCGGTGGATCCCTGGCACTGGCCCCGGTAGGGCCCGGGGAGTGCCGGGGGGTCCCTGGGGGAGGCCGGGAGGGGGCTCAGGGCGGCGGGGAGCTCTGCCGCAGCTCGACTTCCATTTTAGGAAAGAAAGCGGAGTTTCGGCAATTCCAGGGCAACAGATAGTTACTCACCAGAAAGTCTGCTGTCACACGATAGCCTTTTTTTTTTTTTTTTAATTATTATTGTGGCAAAACTGCAGTGTAGAACACACCAGTGCGTTTTCTCAGGGCTTCAGTGTGCATCAGGTATGATTTTCTTGAACCCTGATCAAAACGGTGTGTATGTAACAGCCCGTTGGTATTTGGGATAAGGAAACAAGTTTGGGTGGAGTAGAAAAGTAACGAAGTTCTCAATACCGAGGTGGTTTTTTTTTTTCCAGGAGGAAGAATCCTAAACTGGAACATGCGGTGTAAACTGTTACTTGCCCATTTGTATGACTTAGTTCTAAGAAGCTTTTTTTTTTTTTTTTATCCCATGTTAATAAGCACACTTGGTGCTATGTCTAGGTATTTTCTTTCAGGTACTTTGTAAAAGTTACGCTTCAAAACTTAAATATCTGTCTCTTCACTGTCAGGGGGAAGGAAAAAAAGCCTGTTCCTAGCTTTGACTGGAAGCTGTAGATGCTGTCCGTAGGATGCCTGATAAGCAGTTTGGCTTCAAGCTGGTTTGAATTCAGTTCTGCTGTGGGCTTACTGTGGTCTTAACTGCAAGGTTAGCAAAACTGAGCTGAGCTCTTGGAAAAAATAGCACAATTTTACAGTAGTTGCCTTTAAAACTGATAGATGATTCAGGCTGCTAATACTGAGATACCATTTTACTACTTATGTGAAAAACTTGCTCCTCTACCTCTGCAAACAGTCCTCATAGTCATGGACAGTAAGATCTTTGGTGTGACGCTCTTAAGTTACTTTGGAGTGATGCTTGGAGTTACTCAGAAATATGTTTTTCTAAACTTGCTGCCAAAAAGTCTGGAGGTGAAGAGAGTGTGTCTGGTTTATGCTTTACCATAGGGAAGGCACGCAAAAACTGCCTTCAGGGACTTTGTTTCAAATTCAAAGGAAAATGATGCTACATTTTTAACAGATTGCTCTTAAAAAGCTGGTTAATTTATCTGAGTACTGGTTAATACCAGTAATATGAACCAAGTACGTAGGTTATAATAAGTTTGGACAGTTTTTCCTTAAACAAAATGTGTAAGAATTCAAGAACTGCTGAGAATGTCAGCCTGGGGAGGGCGGGGCTGTCCAGGGGAATTTCATATTTGTGGTGGTGCAATCTTAAATTAAAATATAGCCAAAACCTGAATTCCATACTACTTAAATTTTGATTTCACTGTTGGTGAGCTATCTGTAGTCTGCATTTGTAGAACTGCTGTAGAAAGTTAAGGATCTTACCTTATAAGCAATTCACCTTTTGTGTGGTGGTTTGGAGGTAACTGGTTTCACTGGGACTGCTTGCTCTCATGATACAAGCAGACGAGTCTATGCCTCAGGACTGAGAACTTCATATGGAATCATCCATTTCAGGCATGTGAAAGCTGTTAGTGTTAAAACAATATTCAGCATATCACGAGGCTTTGAATGTATTATTAAGCAAGGGTGAACTTTGTTATTTGAGCTTGCTTAGAAAAAGAGCTTGCAGTTTTAACCTCAAAACATGTTTAAATGTTGTCTCATTTGCCAAGTATGAGCTCTGCAAGTCAGGCAAAGTTGGATTTTAGATATCATGGGGGCTGGATTCAGAGCAAGGGCAAATGTGAGTTTTCGTGTCACTGGTTTCTATAGGCAGTCTGACAGCTTGCCCCTGCTGAAGAGTGAGATCTTTCCATTTCTCTCCTCCCGTGTTTGGTCGGGTGCCCACCCTGTACTGAGATGATTCCGCTTGATAAGTCAGCAGGTGACTCACGCGTGGTGCGTTGGGTTTGCTCTGCGGTGGTTCGGTGGGTGTCGGAGCCCACGCCAGGGAGTGTCAGGGCCGAGCATCCGCGAGCGGAGCTGGGGCGGGCGCAGGGCAGGAGGGAGCAGGAGGCTTCCTGCTTCGGCTGGCTGCACGGCGCCAGACTGGCTCAGCCATCTTACAGCTGCAAAGCCACCAGGCTAGCCCAGCATCTCATTGCAGGCATCTGGTTTGCAAAATACAAAAAAAGAAAATACTAAGCAGCAGATCTCCTGTATAATTTCTATGAAGAACACAGGAGAAGGAGAATTAAAAAACCCACGTACGTACATGATGAACGGCAGAAAACTGCTGCGTGCAGACAAAAGGCTCAAAAGTTTCCCTTATCTGTTGTAGAAAGATCAAGGCATTAAAAGCTGTCTTCTTACTAACGATCTTGAGTATGGACTCAGAAATATGTGCTTTAAGCCTCCTTTGCAAGAATTGAGTAGAGCTTGTTGATTGAAACACATTTGTGATAGCGAACACCGTGAGCTGAGCAAAACACACAGCGGAAGCTGAGGTATCTATGCTGCAAGATCAGTAGCCTAAGGTGAATTACAAGTGGAGATCCCTTATTTGTAACACCGCTGTAATTACAGGGCTATGAGCGAAGGGAAGGAAACCCTTGTGCTTCTGACTTCTTGCTGAGGCAAGTCAGCGTTGAGAAAAAAAGACTAGTTGGATGAAAGACAGTGAAATGAGCCTGTCTGTACTGCAGTAGGTGGAGCTTTCAGCTGGGGCAAGGAGGTGGCACAGGAACTCCTGGAGGCTTATCTCTGCTTTGTGGGCTCTGGAGTTGTTTGCCTTTTAAATCTGATAAAAAAAAAAAACAAACAAAACAACAAAACAAAACAACAACCACCCACCATACAACTTTCTTCCAGTTGAACAATTTCAATAGCAGTGCCAGTGTACATATGACAGTGTGGACTTCAGAAGTGCAGCACATGTTTCTCCATCTTTCTGTTCCCTCTACTTTGAAATGGGTAAGAGGGTTTTTTTATGTGCTGTTTTTTATATAAAATGGCCACCGCACTGCTACATCAAAATGACATCACTGCAACAATCCTTAAGCTTTCCGCAGTTACAGTGATTTAACTTGGCAAGAGTTAAGCGTGACTCAGCCTACTGCCATCCAGCCAAGACCAATTTCAATATTTTCCTGATGTTACTCTGGTGCTGGGGTCGCCTGCACTTGAGAAATGACTCTGCTTTAACTCTTGCTGTCTTGAACCTCTCACTGCAATCAACTTGTTTCTTATTGGGTGACAGCTGTGTTAGTGAAATGCAGTAATAATAGTAATCATCATCAGTTAAGATCATCTTGCCAGGGGCAAGACTTTTTCTTTTAGCCAAACTGCTTTTCCATGCTCTGGGATGGGAACCTACTCTTTGGAGTCTAGTAAAAGTGTTTTGAGAGAATGTTATGAGCAAAACAGTCTCTTGGAGAACTTAAATTAGCTTACTGTCAGTTAACACTTACTTCTAATCATTGTCTTGGGAATTGAGAGAAAGAAAATCAAACCTCTAAGATCCTCCTCTTTCCCTGCTTTCAACTTAAGCCAAACCCCCTTAGCCACCCCACCACAGCCTCCCTGGTTTTCTCTCCAGGTTGTGCTTAGCCCATCCCCTGCTCCTTTGGTGAGGTGATGGGCAGAGCAGGAAGCCTGATGGTTTCTTTCTGCTGCTCCTCCTTGCTTCCTGCTGATTTTCCTCTGCTCTCTTTTACTTCTCACTGTGCCTGTGCCAGTGAGGGTCACTGTATGTGTGAGTGGCCCACAGCTGCAATCCCCAGGGGTGTCCTTGCCCTGATGTGGGCGGGTCATAGCTGCAACCCCTCAGGGATGTACCCTCTAGGCATGGAACCTCTCCTGCCTGGAGCCACATCTCAAGCCATATGTCCCCTCTGCAGTCTCTCCCTCTGCGAGTTTCTTAGACTGTCTCCTCATGTTTCTCCTGTCCCTGCTGGCTGGTGCTTTTTCTTATGTGTGTTCAAGCAGAAATACTCTGTGCTCCTCTGACCAGTTGAAGGTTTGGTGCATACCATTGGTGTTAGTGCCAACGTGACATGACTGTAAGCAGCACGGGGCAGTTCATGGCCTCTTCCCCAGACAGGCCACCCTGCAACCCCCTGCTGCTGAAATCTTGCCCAGTTAGTCCCGTACATTCTTGATCAACGTGTACCTAGGAACTGTTTGGACATACATCTTATCTGCAAAGACATATGTCTTGTGTCTCCAAAACACGTGGCATAGATTATGAAGTAAAATTAGATTATTTGTCATATATAACAGCACGTATTTGATTTCATTATCACTTTTCCAGTGGCCACCTAGTAGGTAATTCCTGGTCCTCAAGTGATAAAGACTCCTTCCTTAGGGATTTCAATTGCTGCAGGAGGATAGACACAAACTTGGGTCTTAATTCTGGTGTCCCCAGGACTGCCTGATACTTTGTCACCCAGCTGAACTTGGGGTATATGGTTTTCTGCAGGGCTGCTATGACAAGTTCTTACTTTTAGGTTACCTAGCTCCCTGCCCCCCACCTCCTTCACAGAGGTGAGCTTCCCCTTCCCTGGAGTGCAGTTTCAAGTAAGCCATTGTACCATTCTACCTTTCCAGATGCCTGAGGATTAGAGGGAATATGATACACCCGCTCTGCTCCACAATCTTCCCCTCATTCTTGGACAGCTGTGGTTTTGAAATGACTACTGCTATCTGAGTCTAGCCAAGTCTGCATTCCGTAATGCCAACAAATACGCTTGTTTGTTCCATCTAGGGTGCTGCCTACAATTTCTTTCCAAGTAGAAAAGCTTCTAGCAACCTATTTCTAGCTTTGCCACTGTGAGGACACAAAACCTGGTGGTGTTGCTGAAAAGAAAGGGGCCCATCTACTTGCCGGGCTTCTTCAAACTTCCCTTTCTCCCATCACACGTACTGGTTCATCATTCATACTTTCCACGTGTCTCGTATTATTCCACAGATCTCATGCTGCTTAGTTGCCTGCACTATGGCTTCCTGAAACAAGTCCAAGCTGCATTCTCTGCCCCAGTACATGAGCTGCAGTCTCATGGACCTACCTGGCTAAAAATAGCTTTCCTTTGTGCTCACACCCTAAACCTGTGCTGGCAAGTTGAATTAACTGGTCAGCCTCATTATTATGTTTCTCAAATTGCCTTTGAATTTCAGATATGCATATTAACACCATGTGTTCAAGTAGATGTTTCTCCAAGTGGCTGTTGTGTTATTTTCCATTCTTCTGCTGCTGAAAGTGGTTTTCCTCATTGCTGCTGGTTATCACAGTTCCAATCTTTGAGCCTTTTCCGGGCTGCATTAGTGATCA
>KZ505702.1:1514737-1534324 GCA_002844005.1 Limosa lapponica baueri
CCATAAATCTTGCTTTCTCTATGTGCTTGCAAATAGTCTGGGAAAGATTTCCCTGCTTGCTGCAGGAAAACACATTTTTCACCTGTTGACAATCAAACTTACTGCAGTGATACTCATCACAAACTCCTTTTGAACTGTTTTAGTCTCTGTGTTTGATGTGACTGGGGAGCCCAGAAGAATAAGATCCAGAATATTTTCTACAGAGAATTTCAAAAAGTCATAAGGGAAATTCCTGTGACAGTCCAAGAACGTAGTTCTTTGTGGTGTAAGGCCTGTTTACAACAGTTTTTCCAAAAATAGAACGGTTCATTTAAAGTACATAATTAACATGTCAAATGTAGGAATCATTCTAACAAGTTTTGGAAAATAATTTTAAAAGAAAACATTTACGTTTTAAGTCAGGTCTCATTACACAACGATGATGATTGTCTGTATAACAAATGGAATTGGTTTCCTTTAAACAGATTTCAGTCACCTGTGGAGAGTCCACATACTGTAAACATCTAAGAAATGGCATCTTTAACTGTACTTGTAAAAGGAGAACCTCTTGACTGAAGCAAGTGTTAATTAACTGCAGATGTTAATTCCACTCTACTTTCCTCATAGCTTGAGTCCTGTAAAACTCCCATTGGATCTCTTGTTTCTTCAAAAACTTTCACAATAAATGACATTCATTTCTTGATGCATGTAAAGTATCCACAAAGCTCATTTCACTTGGAGCCAAAGAGTTTTGATCTACCTAAAATCAAACTTTGTCTTTCATCAGGTAGATGTTATGACTCAGTACACAAGTTAATCTTTTAAAGAAATAGAAGTTATTTTTGATTAAACACCCATTGAATGAATTGGTAAAAAAATCAGATTTTCATTATAAAACTGCCTCTGTATCCATTTTTGCTTAGCTATAGAAAATGTTGCTTGCATCTTTTCTGTTTGTGAAAAAGTCCAATATTCTTGAGTTAAAGTAACAAATTTGTTAAATTCTGATATTTCCAGGATGGCCAATTCTGCAAGTCTGGTTATACTTTGCAATATTGGTAGTATTACTGCTTTTATTACTGCCACAAAAATACTACACTCAAAACCTTTTCTGTCTGGAGATAATGGAGATACAGTGTTTAGACTTATATTATACCACCACTTGTTTGCTTCCTGTGATTTGAAGGAAAATATTGAACCTGTGTGAAGAGGGAAGGGGCTAGTGATGATTGTAGTAGTAGCATGATGTGATGAATTAAAAATAAGTGAGGCAAATGCTTCAGGCAGGGTACAGTTTTTATTAGAGCTGATGCTATTGTTGGACAAAACAGACAGCTCTGGAGTCACACAAGTCCTTGTTAAATTTAGAAACAAGAAGTTTCAGCATAAAGTTTGGAGGAAAGGTTTGGGGAAACCTATGTGGAAAGCTTTTGGATAAGGCTATCTTCTTCTATCTTTATCTTTCAATCTGCTGTTTCTTCCCTCACCTCCAGCTATCCATGCCTGTCTGTATTCTCACTCTTTGACACCAGACGTTTCTGGCTGTGTTTCTCAGTACGTTCTGGATGCCAGGCATTTTGTGATTGAATCCCAAATTCAGTAGTTACTTCAACTATTCCCTGCTCTCCCCCTCCCCAAATGTTGCAAATGGATATGCAGACATCACTTCTTCCGATCAGAGCTGTCCCACCTTGTCTTAGCCAGAAAGTTTGTAATCTGATTTATGACATCCCTCCCCTTCTCACAAAAACTTCCAGCTTTTCTTTTTGCTATTTTGGCCTTCTGTAAAGGCCAGCTCTTTACTGTGCCAGCTAAGCGGAGATGTGGATCTTTTTTCCCCAAGACTTCAGGCAAGAGCTACTATTCTGAAGCTTGTGCAAGCTGATAACTTCTCTGCCTCCAGACCTCTCTGACCCTGTCTCCTTCTTCCTCCTTCCTGCCCACTGCTTCTTTTACTCCTTTTCCCTTGGGTGTTGCCATTGCATCTTTGTCACTGTCTCCACTGCCACTGCCACTCCTATACCCAGGCACAGGTTCCTTCATCTTGCAGTTCTTACCCAAGGACAATTTTTCCGTCCACACTCCTATTGCTTTCCTGTCATGTTCTACAAAATGAGTAAATTTATAGTGCAGACTAAAGTCTGGCATGTGTAATGGCTGCCTGCATGTGATAACACTGGAATATAAAATCCAATTTGTGTTGAAGGTGATATAGAACCAGAGTGAAGATGGTGAAACTATTTCTTTGGGTAGGCACGGAGAATTCTTGATAAAAGTTTTTGTCTAAATATAGCAGAATAGAAATACATTCACAAGATGCACTTGAACTAGAAATGCTTACAGTTTTACTGTGAACATGTTCCAGATGTTGTGCTGAGTACATGAACATATTGGAACTACTAAGAACATAGCCTTGCATATTTCTCAAATGTCAATAGTGAAGGATGGGAAGTAGAAAGAAAACAACAACAAAAGAAACCCCATCATTTTTTAAATGAGAAATGAAAAATAAACCCTCATCTGACAAAACCTATGCCAAGTTTCTGACTTGCCGTATACCTGTGGCTGCCACTTAGTTGGATTCTAATTAATCTATTTAATTTTTTATCTCTCTGGTTTGTGCAGCTAACACTAGTCACATTGACCTGGGTGCATGCAGTGTCTCTGTGTGCATGGCTGTCTCTCAGAGATATTTTTTGTAGGCAGTAGTTTTGCATACATGATACAAAGTTAGTTGAAGTACAAAAAATGAGCCTTCTCCTGTAGTGTTTGTTCCCTGTCTCCCAGAGAAGCAGGCTGCTGTCATATCACACGTCCTGTGGCTGAACATTTCCAAATGGCTCCACATCTGCACATTTCCAAACCAGTGCTGGTGTGGTGCAGTGGAGCACAAGCTAGGAAATCCTGGCTCACTGAATTGTCACTTAATGCAACTCTGTCTCAATTGATCCCTTAACAGTAAATACTTGCAGGAATAAAAGTGTCATTGGTGCTACTTAAACATGCTGACATTTGAAGTTTGAGCAGAACAATAGGTTTGGTTATAAAATGAGTTGACTACTGCCAGAACTGATTCAGTCTCAGAACAATGGATTAAAATATGAGGTGAATCATTGCAAACCACTGTACTGGGTCTGGTTTCCTCTACCCCACCTTCCTCACAGGAAAACCTCATTGTAAACCCCAAAGTCTTCCTCTTCTTGCTTTTAGCAAAAGCTGCAGTAGCTATTTTTAAGTATGCAGATAGAGAAGACTGAAAAATCTCTTTAGTCATAGCTGAACAAGCCACGATGAAAAAGAGGCTAGAAAAGCAAAGTCAATTTTTCTGTTCAGTTCATGTTTCTGACTGGACTACAAATTTTGTTTGAATTTCGCTATTAGTACACAAATTGTTTTGAACTGGTAAGGCTTCTGGTGAGGAAGTTAAAACAGGCAGGCTGTGAAATGAAATTGTCAGCTTACAAATACCAGCAGACATAAACCAGGCTTGCTTACCGCAAGCCGCCATTTTGGTGTACTGCTGTAAAAATAAAAGTATTCTTGACTTAGTTCTGTGCATACTGCAAGTGTATATTTCAGCTAGATTTTATTTTAAAGAAGGAATTTCTAAAAGGAAATTTACTTGTTCATCATAAGTTATAACTTAAATTCTTTTTCCTTGATCAGAGTGAGGATTGTTTAACACACTAACTGTTGAATTCTTGGAGCTTTTACTTCACTGGCCGAGATCACAAATCTTGGTTTCTTAATACTTCCTTCTTCCTTGTGCTAAAATTTTACCATCTTTCATCTAGTGCAGACCTCCCTAACCTTCCTGCAGCTGAGCCTTGCTATTGCTCTTCCCTTTTCCTCTCTGGGACCACTCCTCCTTCCGTCCCTCCCTGCTCCAATCCAAGAGGCTACCACAGGTGCAGAGTGTGAGCAAATAAGATGCAGACAAAAAAAATGCTGGTGTTCCCTGGCCCTTTGGTGGGGAGGGAAGCCTCCAATCTATCATAGAATGGTTTGGGTTGGAAGGGACCTCAAAGATCATCTAGGTCGAACCCCCCTGCCATGGGCAGGGACACTTCCCGCTAGACATCATCTTACACACTTTATCACTGTGTAAAGTGTTTTACTGAAGTGGGATGAGCAAAAAAAAAAAGCCCGCCGTTCTTGAAGTTGTGGCTCAAGAGATCACACAATTGACCTGAAAACACCTCCCTTTCTCTGCACAAGGCAAGGCAAGGTACTGAACTGTACAGATGCATAGAGAGGTTTTCAGTGCAAAGAGAGGAGAATATTACTATCTGAACAGAAGAATAGATAAACTTCTGGTGATAAAACAGCATTAGATCACACATTGTCAGTTGTAGTTACTTTCAGGAGAACCAATGATTTTATTTAATTATTCAGTACTGAAGAGTTTGGAACCATCTTGGATAAAATGGGTTTCTTAAATTTGAGACTAATCTTTTGACTAAACGCCATTGTAGTCTTTCCAGTGCATTTAACAGTTAATTTTTGGTGCTGGCTGCGATTGGGTGGTTATACCAGTGAGGCTTAATGCTTGTGAATCTGTTCATGAATGTGAGAAGACCTGAGTGTTCAAGGGGCCTTGAATGCATGCCCCTTCCCAGCCCCACCATCTCCTCTGGTGTCCGTCTTAGTGCCATCAGTGTGTACGTTGCTCCATAGTTTTCAAAGTATAGTTTTGACTGTTTGTGATATGCCCACTGTTTTGAAGTACACGCTACAGAGCAAGAGGTTTTACAGATGTCAGTCAACTGTGGAAGGGTTCTTGCCAAGATGTGTTGAAACTATTGCTATTGCTAGATGTCTGCTAGCAAAAGGCTAGAACCAAAATACAGAATTACAAGGGTAAATACTCATACACATGAGGTATCCCAGCCAAATTGGGGTACCCTAAATGTGGTTTTACACAGAGTTCTTATACCTTATACTCTTTTATGCAGAGTTGTACCCTTCAAATGTTCAGGTACAATGTGATTTGACTAATCACTAACACCCACACTACTGTAAAACTTTGCAAAGCAATTATATTTCTGCAACATTCTTGCTGCTTGTCTGTTAATCCAGACATCCCAGGAGTCAGTCTTGCTATAGTTACTTATCTATGATGCCACCTAACCCTGGGAGGGTGTCAAAGAGGTGTTAGATGGGCTTAGCATGCTGGCATTATCTTGGCTGTGCAGGAGTATCTTTTATGCTTCGTGGACAGCTCTAAGCTTCCAAGAAGTGAAGTCCCTATTTACAGAGCTGAGCTGTCCTTTGGTTTCTTTAACATAAGCATGAACAATACCAAAGCCTCCAGTAAAATTCCACTACCTCACTACATTGCAATGTATAATGTGAACTAATATGTATATACGAAGTAAATACACTTTCATACTGTAAAGACTGATTCATATAATAGTTACGGATGGGAACTTTCATAAGAAGAGTAAATGTGAGCCTTGTGGTAAGAATGACCTGGTTTTGGAAATTTAGGCTATTTGAGTAGTAGCTGCAAGGCTTGTCACCTTTGTGAAAGCTTAAAGTCCTGTCTGTCAAGCAGCTTAAACTTTGAATCTGTAGACTGTGAGCAACAAGTACTTAAAGGATTTTGGTTTCTTAGGCTTATAAAAAATTAACTACTGACATTTTTTATGCCAAGACAGAATTTCAAAAGTGTCTGAATGCAAAATAGGTGCATACTGCCTGCTTGATCTTGGTGAGATTTGAGAACAGGATTTCCTAAGACTGCTTCAGATCTTCCGTCCAGCCCTGGCACAGGTTTCTGAAGAGGCAGAGGTGTCTTGGCCCATTGTGCCTGTTCCACGAGCCTCCTTGGGAGAACAGTGATTGTGCCGGCACCTGGGACTTGGGAAGACAGGCAGGGGATGCTCCTTGCCTGCCACAGGAGCAGAAGGACAGAGCTGGCTTCTGTAGGTGCTGTGTTGAAGCAAGAGAAGGCAGTGGCAGCTGTGCCCCCAGTTGTGGGGTGACACTGCGCAGCTGGGGATTGGTGTTGCTGACATCACTCCTTGCTTAATGCACAGAGTGATGCCTCTGTGGTTTAGGGTTACTCTGAGAAAGAAAGAACTCAAGAGCAGTTACCTAGAAAGCTGAAAATTTCAGTGTGCTCCGCACTTGCAGGTGCAAGTGCAAACGTGCAGGCTTTAAATAATGTAAGGCTAGGCAATATTTAATCAAACACCTGCAGCCTTCGTCAAGGGTACCCTGAGCTTGAATGCAGATGAGACTGTGCTTTTGACTGCCAGTTGTATTTTGCCTTAGTCCCTGAATTTACATGAGAGGAAGCTTAGCATTTGCTTTTTAGAAAACACTTTATTAAAACACTAATTTTAGTAATACATTTATGCTTGGTAAGGTCAAGTACTTAGGTGAAATAGCAATAAGCATAGTATATGGCATTTGCAGTCTTGAAGAATGATCAGGCCCTCCTGAGGTTACAGGTAAGCAGAAATGAGCAAAAATCAAATAAATATCTCCAATATCTTTTTATTTGTTGCCATCTGGATTCAGCACCTTTAATAAAGCACCCCATTCTTCCAAATTTTCCCGTCCTTTTTGATTCAGGAAAATAACCTACAGTTTTTGCAAAACTCTTCTCCTCTCTTCCCACTTACTATCCATGTGCCCTACACTTGTCGTTTCTTGATGCAAGTGCCATGCTTCTGTCACTCAAATGTTCTTCTAACAGCCTTTGTTAATGTAACTTAGGTTTCTGCTTACAGACTTCATGAGACAGAGCAATGTATTTCAGTTCACATCTGTAAAAAGAATTGCAGAGGGACAGAGTGATTTATTTTATCTGCAGTTATGAGTTCTGTAGCACAAGGAATTTAGTCCAAGGACTAGAACTGTCCCAAGTCACAGAAGCACAGGATGCTGAGGCTGAAGGACACCTCTGGACACCTTCCCGTCCCACCCCCTGCTCCAGCAGGGTCAGCTGCTGCAGGTTGGCCAGCAGCATGGTTAGCCAGGTTTGGAATATTTTGAATATGTGTGGGAGGTGCTCTCTCCAAGAAACAATTTTCCTCAATGTACAGAGAATATTTTTGCTCTTTCCAGGCTGCTATTAGTGAAAGTGCTTTGGAAGCTCATTTAAGCTTAAGGAGGAGATCTAGGGCCTGTGGCTCTGCCATTTGATGTTGGTTTGCAAGTGAGGGTTGTAACCAGAAGAGAATCACCAAGCATCCAAACCGTTACTTGGAGGGAAAGTGGTCACATTAGTATGGACGTGCAGAATTAAAAACTGTAGAAAGACAACCAGACTGTGGTATTCAACTCATCACTGGACAGGTTGTGATTAAGGTGCCAAATATTTGCTTTTATCTTTGTTACTTGATTGAAGGGACTCACAGGGGTTCTTAGACCTTTTGTAACAATTGCATAGTTCTCTTTTACCCTTTCTTGTTTCCGGATAAGCAGCTCAGCATTTGACAGGACTGTTATGATCGTGTTAATCCTCTGTCTTTGTGGTTGACTTGGTTCTCCTGTATGCTTTTTACTGATTTAGAGCTATTTATTCTCTCCTCTTACTCCTACATCAAATCCTGCTGATAGCTAACGTTAAAATCCCCATTTTATACTTTCAACTGCTCAAAAGGGCAACAAAAGTTGCCCAGTGCATGGGAAAACTTAGACAAGCAGAATTCCCCAAACTATGCTTCAAAATATGTTTTTTCTTCTCCAATGAATGGCTTGTTTTACCATGTTCTGTTAAAAAAAACCTTCAGATGACTGTAGTCATTTAAGTAAATAGTTTTGAGTCAACATGTGACCTTGTAGGCTTTTTTCCTTGTTTATTTAAAATATCAAATTGCCATTTCTGGGTGGAAGGAATACTTAGTAATTCAAATATTAAAATAAATCACATATTGGTCTAAAAACGTTTCTAGCAATCAGATCAGAAAAAGATTACACCACATAATTACCTATCTTTTTCTGGATCACTGTAAACAAATAAATATTATAGTTATTAGGATAGTCTTATGCATCTTTTTGAAGAGGAAATAAATCTTTTTATTGGTTGCAGCAGAGGCTTTGCTGACTTTATTCCCATCAGATACATTAGTGAATGCTCCAGATGTGCAGAAAGCTGACACTCCACAGATGTAAAAAATTATCTTTGTTTTTTTGGCTGATTTACAGTTGTTATTTGTGTTTGGGCCTTATTTATTTTAGGTAGGAAGAGGTTTAATTCTTCTGAACAGAACGTAACAAAAAAGTGTTTTTTTTTCTCTTGCTCTGCAGAGAAATTAATCTTGAAGATCAGCATTGATAGGTGAGTGCTTATAGGAGGAACAGGGTTTGAAACCAACTGTGTGGGATTTAATTTCATGAGACTCCAGGCAGGGCTAATTATAAACTGCTGCTTGGCAGTGGGAGTAAACATCCCATCTATGTTGCCTGATGCAGAGGGATCTTGCCTGCAAACCACTGCCCTGGCTTAGAGGAGGAGTACAGTTTTAAGTACGTTCTTCAAGCGTTTTTCACGTTCCAGGTTCTCCATTTAAAACTTCAGAAAAGCAGTTCTTACAGCAAGGTATGGAGAACCAAGTCACCTTTCTTCCAGGCTTTTTGTGATTAAATTGCTTCTCTTGGACGTGTTGAAAAATAACTGTCAGAATGTGAGTTGAGCATAAGCAGCTTTTATTGTAGGTAACTAATGTTGGTGGAGCAAAACCTGCATTGGAATCAAGTGCTGGTAAGCTTGAAAAGTAATTGTAGGGAATGCAATGGCTTTGCACTGTTATTTAAAATGTTTCATGAACAAGTTTCAATGTGTTGGCCTTCCTGTATTTTCTGTAGCTTCTGTTATAGTTAAATATTGAATATTTCTCCTCCTCCTATTTTCAATCCCCCAAGGGGAAGGAGTACAAGACACAGCAGTATAAAATTCAGGTTTCCCTGCAGGAAGCTGGAGAAGCTGCTTTTTGCATGGTTGTCCAAGAGCTTATGCCCTTGTGGCTACCAGCATCCTCATCCCCCAATAGGGCTGCCAAACTTCCTGTAAACTCTATAGAGATGAGGGGCTTCCTTGAGCTCAAGATTTTTCCAGATTTCATGAAAATGAGGTGCTAAGCAGCAGGACAGACCCAACGTGGGCAGTCACCTACCATATGAAATTTAACAAGAGCAAGTGCAGGATTCTGCACCTGGGATGGGATAATCATGGTTATAAATACAAACTGGGGAACAAGAGGCTGGAGGGCAGCCCCATGGAAAGAGACCTGGGGTTTGGGTTGATGGCAAGTTGAACATGAGTCAACAGTGTGCCCTGGCAGCCAAAAGGGCCAGCCGTGTCCTAGGGTTCATTAAGAACCACATAACTAGACAGTTGAGAGAGGTGGTTGTCCCACCCTACACTGCACTGGTGCAGCCCCACCTCAAGTACTGCATGCAGTTTTGGACATCTCAATATAAGAAGGACGTCAGGTGTTTGGACTCAATGATCTAAAGGGTCTTTTCTAACCTGAATGATTCTAAGAAACTATCAATGTCCAGAGGAGGACTTATGAGGAGCAGCTGAAGTCACTTGGTTTGTTCAGCTTGGAGAAGAGAAAGCTGAGGGGTCACCTCATCGTGGTCTACAACTTCCTCAAAGCGGGTAGCAGAGGAGGAGGAGCTGGTCTCTCTCTGGTGACCAGTGATAAGACACAAGGAAATAGAATGAAACTGCATCAGGGGAAGTTCAGATTAGACATTAGGAAAAGGTTCTTCATTAAGAGGGTGGTTGGCCACTGGAACAGGCTCACCAGGCAAATGGTCATGGCACCAAGCCTGTCAGAGTTCAAGGAGCATCTAGGCAATGCTCTTAGTCACATGGTTTAGTTTTAGGCAGTCCTGTGAGGAGCAGGGAGTTGGACTTGATGATCCTTATGGGTCCCTTCAAACTCAAGATATTCTTTGATTCTGTGATTGTAAGTTAGTCGGCCACTGGTGGAGTGGCAGGTAATGTCCAGTGGTGGGATAGAGACAAGCTGACCACTGGCACCTGGTCTGTAGGCCTACAACTGAAAGACCAGCTGCAGCATGCAGGCTCTGTGGCACCCTGTGGTGCCCTGGGAAGGGAAGGAGGGAAGGAGGAGAGCACCAGCATTTTTAGAAAAACAAAATTCAAGCAGTCTGTTGCTCAAGTCAGAAAATTATGTTTGTGGTGATTCATCACAAGTCTCCTTTCTTGGCGTGTCACCATACACGTGACTAATGGAGGAACTTTTCAAAGCTCGTGTTGGCTTCTGCAGTGGAATGTAAATATGACTAATCTAATACCCTAGCAGTAAGTGCCTGAGAGCGGTGATGGGTCTTTGCAAGGAACTCCTATTTGCGTAGTTACTTGGCTCACTTGAATACCCTCTAGCTCATCACCTTTTCAAAAGCTTATGTTTGCTCTTTTGTTTTACCTGCTGTTTTTCCCCCATCTGACATAAACTCTGCAGGTTACTGGGGACAGCCTGCTGAAGATTTGTCTTGAGATCCTGGTATTTGAGCTACTAACATGAAAGGAAAATAGTGTAGACACTTCTGAAATGTTCTTGAACCTGCTCGTGCCCCTAGGAGCTAGTAATACCTGTGGTATGATGCTTTATATGAAATATAATATCTGCTTTATTTGCAATTATCTTTGCTTAGACTAAGAAAATGCTCATAAGCTCGGTTACTCTGGGTGCTCCTTATACCTGTAGGGAGTGCATCATATTCTTGCTGACTCTTTCTTCTTGGATGCTGATACTGCCTTTATTCTGGTTCTGTAGCTTTGTCTCTGTTGCCTGATTGTTTCTTCCCTGGAATTAGCTGAATCCCTGGTACTGAGCCTCTCTCATTTCAGGCTAAGTAGTCGAACTTCTAGTCTAGCTGGACCCAGCCATGCTAAAAGCTAAGTGAGTACAATGTAAAAGCAAGTTCTTTAAAGACATATGGAGGTTTGTCATGAACAGTGGAGAAGTGCCCAGTCTTTACTGAGAAAGCAGACTGCCAGCACGCAGAGTACAGGTTATTGTAATGAGTTTCATAAGCTAGGTTCCAACATTCTGCTACCATTATTGAGATAAAGTAATGTGTTTGAAGAGCCTGACATCTTGCTGCATGCTTGGAAAACAGAGTTGTGGCTGCAGAATATTGAATCATTCCAGTCAATACAGAAGGATTTTTTTTTCTTTTATTAACTCTCAAATTTGTTTATTGCTCTCTCAAAGCATGTTTTATGCGAGATTGGCAGTCAGCAGTATCATCCTAAATTATTTCTCCATGAAGATCACATATGAAAGCAATCCCTTAAAACTCTTTTACACTGGTTTCCTCCTCTTGAGGGAAACCACTGCAGCTGGAACTGTTCAGAGTTCTTGAAGTAAGTTTCATGGTGGCAGTGGGAGACTCTGACTTTCTGTTAGCTTATTTTCTGTTCCAGGTAAAACTTGCACCAAAGCATAGTGTTGAGTATATGTGCTCGTTTTTACCTCTGTCACTTCTTGTAAAAAGAAATAGTGCTCTTGAAATACACCCACCAATGTAATGTTCATTGACTTAATGATAAATCTTTAACCTTGAGATAGATGGTGTTAACAGATGGTAGTGGTCCGTCCTCTGGTTGCTACTCTGGTAGAGTGTTTTGGGGAGCATGCATCTTCAACAGATCCTTCTGCCTGCCTTCTTAGAGTTAGACTAGCAAATATCTGTTTGGGTTCTGTCTTAGGCATTCCTCCCTGGAGGACTGTAGCCTGAGACATGTATGTACTTGAGAAAACAAACAAACCAGAATTCAAGTTTGAGGAACAACTATGCAAACATCTGCTTGAGTGGTTTTACTTTTTTTGCCTGTTAATATGGGGGTTTCTTGGTGTAGTCTAAACAAAGGGGTAGCTTCAGAGGTAACTGAGATTTGGGTCTCAGCAACTGCTCATTTTACTGAGGTTTTTAAGAGTGTATTGCAAGAAGACATAGGCTTCAGATAAACAACTTGCAAATACTTTGCATTCTGTGAAACAGTTTTTCAAGAGCCAAGTATCTAGAAAAGCTTATGGTCTACACCTGAAGTGAAGAACACCAAGTCAAGTATCTCCTTGCTTTCTATTTGAGATCTATACCTAGTAACTTCATCCAGGAGATTCTAAATGCACTTTGCTCCACCAAAATAAAGCCATGATTTGCCACTGTTTCGATGAAGGAGCCTGTCACTGACGAGGCAGTGCTACGTCCCTACTTAGCTGTGACAAGGTGGTACTCAGTTCAAATGTTACAGTATGGAAATCACTAGTTAGGCTTCAGTTTTCAGTTTCTGCTGTAGCAGTGCAGTTGGCCAGACTGAAGACTAGCTTGAAGGGTGTTTTCAGGAAATTGCAAGCTTGCCTTCAATTTTTTTTATTCCAGTTGTCCTTCCTTGCTTCCATATTAAAAAATAAAATAAAATAACGTACCTTAGTCTCATTTCTTCTCTGGAAAAAACATGGCATTATTAGTGCAGTTATCTGAGAAGGAAAAGAGATTTCAATTTTGACCTCAGTTGAGATGAAGGATGTCACCAAGTGTATGAGTATCCATCATTCCTGGTACTGGACTCCTGAGTTGTCCTTGTCTTAGCTTGGCCTGTCGTCTAAGCAGAAGGAACATTCTGCCTGGTGTTTGAGTTTTGATGTTTGTTTTTTATTCCTCTCTTCAGACTTTGCAGTAGCCAGTTCTGATTCCCCTTCTGTAGCTGCATTCTTAGAGGAAGAGCCAGACACATCAATGCTTTATGTGTGTAACTTCTGAATTAAGGTAGCTCTGGTGGGAATAAAGTTCTGCTCTTGCTGGCTTGATACTCAGTAGATAGAAAGAGGCTTCCAGCTTCCTTGGGGTTGGAGCAGTATATTTGGATGTCTTTGTCTTGGATTGCTGGTACCTACTTTCACGCCTTTTTCTTTTTCCGTGCTTCAGTGAAAGCAGGAATGATGAACTATCAGAAATATCCCAAGCAGTTGTTTTAGCTGTCCATTTATCTTACGAGCCTCAGCTGCTGAGGTCACACTACTATATTCATGCTGTGAAACCAGTTTGTATCATGAATATATTGAGTTAGTGTGTTTGCAGTTGGCTGGGTAAGCAGCAGTAGTTCTAGCAACTGACCTAACACAGCCAGAGACACTGTTCTTTTCCTATGGACAGAAGATTAAGCTTAATCTACCTGGAGTGGAGAGCCCATAGTGGTGACAGGTGCATTTAGCTTTCTTTTATGAAGTTGAAGAGACTGCTCAAGATCATTTGTGCTAATAACTTAACCACCTTCATACTCTTAATGTTGTTAGGGGAAAAGATAAGTCCTATAAACCCATGAAAATTAATATTTAATGCCAGGGTGTTAAATCCATTACCTGATCATATAACTTTCATGCTGGCTCTTCTTCGCACTTGAGTCTTGTAAATTCTTGTGAACTTGAGCTGTGCCCCTGCTCATTTTGTGGTTCAATGGGAAGAAGGGTAGGAAAGAATATGCTGTAGATGGCACTGAAAAAGCAGGCAATAGCAGTGGCAGGTGTAAAGGATTAAGTGCATTATATTGACTGTAGGAGTATATGTTCTGGCCCTCCAGATCCTTTCTATAGAGACCATTTTTCATGCTATTCCTTTTTTTTTTGCAAAGAGATGGCAGTTTGGAGAAATAGAGAAGAATGTCTGTCTTCAGCCCTGAAATATTCTTCTAGTCTGATGCAAGAAGCAGAAAACATACCTCAAGATAGATCAGAGACATGTTTATGACTGTAGTAAGTGTTGGTTTTCAGTAAGAAAAAACTTATTGTTGCTTTCATCTTTTACAGGCGATTTTGACGACTTCAACTTAGAAGAGGCACTCGGTAATTATTACACTCTTGCAAATTTTGGGAGGTAGGTGGGAAAATAGTGGCTGCTCTTTTGACTTGTCTGTTTCCGAGTATCACCACATGACCAAGCATGACACCTTGTCCACATATGGTTTGTTTAAACCTCAATGGAACAATTCAGTTATGGGTATGTCAAAATGTTGACTGCATAGAACAAAAATTTGTCTTGGGAACACTCAGGGATTCCTCTTAAGGGGAAATGTCTTGCTGTATAGACTTGATCTTGTGCTTTTCCTTGTATAGACATAGGCTTACACTTGTCCTTCATGTACCTTCTGAATAATGTATTAAATACTATTTAAACTTTTTTTTTTTCTTTCTAACCATCCCTGACAGCAACTACAAAGAAGCCTCTTCCATCTCGGAAACCACCAGCATCAGATCTTGGTGAGAGCTAATTGGCTTGTAGTGCCTTTTACTGTGAAGTCAAGTGCAGTTGCACGTACTAATTTGAGAGCCTGAATTTTTCAATGTAGTGTCACACAGAGTTGTGATATTTCTATAAAAGAAAGCCGTTCCCTAATAGCAAAAGGATTTCTGCATTTTGGAGTCTTCTGCTAGTGCTTTCACAGATTTACTTTGTGATTTCACAAGCTTAAAGACTCTGCAAGAATCCCTTCTGTTGACTTTCAATCTGCATGTTTTGAGCTTGCTCACCTCGAGCTGGCCCTTGGCATGTACTATGATCACCAAAGCAACAGGTAGTTTGGCAGATAATGCCTGGTAGCTCTGTGGTGCTCTTCCATGGGCCACGCCATTATATTCTTGGTGAAAACATTGTGTAAAAATATTCTAAAACTAGTCCATTTTTTGCACTACACTTAAAATTTCTTTTCTTTCTTTGTAGATGATTTCAGCTTGGAAGATGCTTTTAATCCTGGTAAGTATCATGCTTTCCTGGATACTGCTTAGTACTTGATGCAATGTCTATCTGTCTTTTTTTAACTAAATGTAATAAAGGCACTGAGTTGATTAAGGTAACAGGCTGCATATAAAAATAACCGCAGTCTAGTTATGTTATTTACCTTAATTTTCAAGGGTCTGGATCACAGTATCTGTATGAATTGCACTCATTTCTTAGCCAAGTCCTACTTGTTTCATTGCTGTGTCTTCACTAGATGGCACTAATTCCATAAACTATTACTTATGGAAGTAGTTTTTAAATCTGAAATAATCTTTTCCTTCCCAGGAAGTAATTTTAGTAGCACAAGGAAACATTAATCTTTTTGAAGTAATATGAGGGAAGGTAGTCTTTCTAATGTGCTTCAGTTCTGCAGTGCAGGCAGCAGTAGAAATAGCAGCATTGTTTTCATTCAGCCAGTAAAATGTGCACCCCGTGAGGCAGATAACACACAGCAGCTTTTCCAGTCCCATCGCTAGACCTGTTGCAGTATAGACAGCTTTCCTAACACAGGGCATACAGTTGTAGGACAGTAGCACTGTTTGCTGCTCTGTTGGATTTAGCCCTTTGAAATTTCGTCTCTCTTAAAACTGTCTGCTTCCAACTGCTGACATTTTTGAAAACAGAGTTGGCTAATTGAGAAACAGTTGGCTGAATGAATCAGTGAAGAGAGAGGATCCTTTACAGGATGGAGAGCCTAAGGCGGGGTCTTAGAACTGTGCTGTGGAGGTGCCTGCCTCTTTACTTTGAATATGCAGAGAGCCTAAGGAGACTTGATCTGACTTGTGCTAGAGCTGGGAGGAAGCAAGACCACACAACCTCAAGGTGAAGTAGTATATAGAAGAAATGGGCTGCTGAATTGGTTCAGCTGTTGGTGAAAACACAATTTTACAAAACCAATGCTGATGTGGGCAACAAAGACTGTGACCAAGAAGTACAGAGATAATTACTAAGATCTCTTATTCTCCTATTTTGTGGCAAGCTAAATGAAGTGTCGTTGT
Organism: Limosa lapponica baueri; assembly: GCA_002844005.1. NCBI lineage: Eukaryota > Metazoa > Chordata > Aves > Charadriiformes > Scolopacidae > Limosa > Limosa lapponica. Next base: position 1,530,484 of record KZ505702.1, read on the forward strand.
GGGGACCATATTTCTAGTTCTGTTGTGTGTATCTTGTCTTTTTTTTTTTTTTCAGTGAGGTACCAACCTTTATTATTGTTTAAAATCTGGTAGTTTTAAAAGAGGAAACAGCCAGTAATCTGTACCTGGTAGAAACACTTAACATTCAGCATTTGAAATCAGATGTGCAAACTAAAATACTGCATAACACTTGATGAGTTCTGTGATGTTCAGTTATAGCGAGGGTCTGACATACAGGCTAATGTAAGAGAAACACTGTTAACTGCATTAAAGTACAATGTTTAACCTAAGATAACCAAACAAATACAGCACTACCTAATGAAAGGAAAGGAATATGGCACAGGGACGATTTCATACCATTTTTTAGGTCAGATAGTCTTTCAAGGTCACTATATGCTCTGCTTTTGGTCTCTTCACAGTAGTAACTTTGCTCACTTTTTATTCTAACTCTATTTGTCTACAGATGAACCCAAGCCAGGTCCACCTGCAAATCCTAGAGACACTGGTAAGACTGACTTAACAGGAATTTCTGAACAGTAGAAGAGTATTTGTTAATCTTTCCTAGTCCCTTTCAAAGTTACTGTATTATAGTCTGCTTTTGATATCTTAACCTTGTTTATTTTTTTCTAAATCTCTCTTCTGTGTGTAGATAACCCCAAGCAAGGTCCACCTGCCAATCCTAAAGACACTGGTAAGGCTTCTAGCACAAACTTCTGAATTGTGAGATGTTTTTAGTATCTTGGTTAAACTTTTAATAATTACTCCTTGTTAATTGGTTGCTATGTATGTCAGATGTTGCCCTGGATAAACGCTAAGGATTGAGGAAAAATTGTCTTGCAAATAAGCTTTGCAGCAGTCTTGAAATTCCATAGCAGACCTGTTGAGTCACTTTCACTTAAAAGTAGGATGGTGTGGGGAGAAGGAAGGATTGGGACAGAGTGTGTGTGCTTGGGGCAATGCTGTTCTTGTCTGCCTGTGGTGGAACACCTGTGTATTGGATTGATTCCTTTCATCTTTACAAGCTGAATCCCTGCTAGTCCTGCTAAAAACTCAGTAGGAACTACCTGTGAACAGTATTATTAAAGTGTCTAAATTAAAGATGAAGCTCAAAAGTTAAAGGGTTATTTTTTTTCAGTTTTTCTTTTAAAGGCCCCAGTTAAGAAATACAATTCTTTTGGTTTTGAAAGGTGGGCTTAAAATACATGTCCTTCCCTGCCTGTTTTACTTTAGAGGTCTTCTCTGTCTTTGTCTAACTTAGAGCAAAACAGATTCAGATGGATGCAGCTGTGATGATACCATTATCCAGGAATCTAGTGGTAAAGAGTCCTTACCTGAAATGCAAGCCCTGGTTCTTGTTCCTTCTTCTGCCTGATTTGCAGCAGATACTTGAATTCAGGTCTTGCATGCTTCAGTACGGTGCTTCTGCCACCCAACTAAAACATCCTCTGATGCAGTGCCTTTAGTTTTGGTGCTTGAAACAGATTTGATTTGCATAAACTAAAGATTCATTTGACATTTGACATTGACATTGTCATTCATTTGACAGTAGAGGGAAGGAGGAGACCTCAGGCTCCATGAGTTTGGGTCCAGTGAGAGAGGGATTGGTTCAAGGTCTTACAATAAATCAGAGGAGGGAATTACATTTGGGTCTTCCCATTGTCAGGTAAATACTGCAGCCACTGGACTATGGCGGCATGTTGAACATTTCGGGTGTTTTTTCCTTTTTAACTACTGTGTTGTACAGGTGCAAAAGATTGGTTATGACTTAGAAACCCAACTCTGAAGAAACATTCACAGCTGCAGCCTTGAAAAGAAACGGTCCTTTCCTGTCCATGTCCTTTCTCTGCGTTAACAGGATAGTGAGACTTGCCCTGTTTCACTTAACTAACTTACAGGGCTTCTTGCTTGCTCAGCCTGTGACTTGTGCAGCACTGCCTGCTCTTGGACACTGACTTCTCTCAGTTGTTCAGGAAGTCCAGAGGCAGCAGTGCTGCTACCAACTGTACAGTGCCGACCTGAAGGGACTTGAGATTGGGACAGCTTTTGAAACACGAATATGTTGTGATTATGACACTGAGCCTGAAACCACCACGAACTCAGCCGAACATGCTAGAGAAAACTTTGATGTCATTATGTGCCTTGAGGCATCTTTTCATTGAACTTAAAACATGTAAGATAATTTTTTGTTGTTGTTGTTTATAGGCAGCTTTGATGATTCAGATCTGTATGATGGCAGTTTACCAAAAGGAGGAGGCGATGGTAAGTGGCAGCAATGGTAAGCTAGTAGGCTGTGCTTCATGTTGATCCTATGGCTGCCTTGCTCACAAGCTGGTTAACATGGTCCAACTTGTAACACCTTTGGTTCCGGCATCTGAAACTTAAGAGCATACCTTACAGTTCAAAAGCAATGTCTTCCTGCTTCAGTGCCAAATAAGGACAGTATTTGCAGAACTCTGTCTGGTCTCATAAGAGAATTGCAAACATATTTAGTAAATGAGGCTGGGATTTTAGGAAAAGATAGTTGCTTCCATGGAAATACAATGGAATGCTACCCTGAAATTATATGCTGTTTCTCTCCACCGGGTATTCTGTGGTACTGGGTGAGTTCATTAAAACAGATTTAACAGGGGTGCTGTGCTCATTTTGTGGAACTGCTGAGCACCCAGGGCTGAAGTTGGCATCACTATGAGCTGTGCTTTGAAAATAGAAAATCGGAGTGCCAGAGAGCTTAGCGTTGCATGGATATAATAGGTGGTTTGTAATTTTGCATGATTAATTGACAAAAAGCTTGTCAATTAGGATATGACTGTTCTTTAGAAATGTAAAATCTAAACCTTTTGTTCATTTTTACAGAACGAAAGGGCCCAAGTCCAAATAATGGTGAAACAGCTGAGGGTAAATGCATAAATTTATGTCTATGATGGCAGCTGCATATCTGAAGCTTGTTTTCTGGCTTTTTCTGTATTGCTAGTATTCTGCTAGGGTGGTCACTGCTGGTGGTGGGTTTCAGCTTAAAAACTTTCATGGAATCTAGATTTCTTACTTTCAAGCGCTGCTTTCATAGTGCTTTAAAATCTCTATGTTGCAAGTGATTCAAAAGTGTTAAGGTCTCAGATACTGGTGCGGTGATTGCATGCACACAACGTAGATTTGGCTATGAAAGGGTGGCTTTTTTAATTAGTGGAACTTAAAACAGGCATGCTTAAGTTGTTTAACAATAGACATTGCTAAGAAATCAATGGTTATAAAATTAGAGGATTAATTTTTTATTATTCACAGAGTTCATTGCTACAGTTTCATGTAATAATTTCAGTTTACTGGTTTTTGGAACTGTTCACTGGATTTACTTTGAGACAATACAAGTTTGACATTGCTTTCAATTCTGAAAAATGTATACAAACCTCTTTTTTCAGTTTCTGAGGGAGCAATAGCCGGAATTGTAAGTGCTGTGTTTGCTACTGTAGTTGGAGCAGTATCTAGTTTCATTGCTTACCAGAAGAAGAAACTCTGCTTCAAACAAAGCGGTAAGAATTCTAAATTAGTTTTGTTTTCTACTATCTAAAGAGATGTGGTTTTGCATTTATATGGGGGATAGAAATTGATCTTATGCATAAGGCAGTTTTAATAGCGCAGTGAATTTGTGTTCACAGGGAGTAACCTCTCTTACTAGTCATTTAAGACAGGGTATCTGAAGAACGTCTTGGCCAAAATTTTTAGGCTTTCAGAAGCAGACAGACTTAAGGCTTTGCATTTCTTAAAGTAAAAGCACTTCCTGCTAAAGAGTAAGGAGGAGAGACTGCAAGAAGACATTTCACTAAGGAAAATTGGCTGGAGGTTGGGG
>KZ505703.1:0-45429 GCA_002844005.1 Limosa lapponica baueri
AGCACTGATCTGTGTGAATTTTCACAGCTGCAATTGGAACGTTGTCATCTTGCAGGAGTATAAATTGCCAGTGCAGAGACGGCAGCTTTATACTGAAGGCATCATGCAGGTCTTCCTCCTACTCGCAGCTGTAGGGTTTTGCTGGGCACAGTACAACCCCAATACTCAGGCTGGGAGGACATCTATTGTACATCTCTTTGAATGGCGCTGGGTGGATATTGCTCTTGAGTGTGAACGCTATTTAGCTCCTAATGGATTTGGAGGGGTTCAGGTAAGTTGTGCACTTGACTAACAAATTAAGATGCCTGAATCTGTGTATTGGGTTGGCATGGCAAGGTTTTGGCAGTGGGGTGGCTTCTGTGAGAAGATGCCAGAAGCTTCCCCTATGTCTGATAGAGCCGATGCCAGCGGGCTCCGAGAGGGACCTGCCGCTGGCCAAATCTGAGCCAATCAGTGATGGTTGTAGTGGCTCTGTGATAACATGTTTAAGAAGGGGGGAAAAAAACCCTGTGGAACTGCAGCTGAGCTGAAGAGAGGTGTGAGAATATGTGGGAGAAACAACTCTGCAGACACCAAGGTCAGTGAAGAAGGAGGGGGAGAAAGTGCTCCCGTGCAGGCTGTGGTGAAGACACAGGTGTGAGGCAGGCCATGGAGGTTAACAGAGGAGCCTGTTACAGAAGATGTCTACTGTACATCTGTCAAGTTTACTGTACCCTTGTTTGTTTAAGCCATGCATTCAGCTCTAACACTCATATCTTCTGTGATTCTTTACTAGCTATCGTTCAGACATTTCCTAATTCCAAATGTAGTAGTCCGTCTAACCTTTTAATGACAAATCCACCCCCAATCCTGTCAGCTCTCGTGGCAAATTATTGAAATGACACACATTGATCTGAGGTGTGCATAAATAATGAGGATGTGCTGAATATTGAGAAGGGTATGTCTGTGCTTGTGAACATACGTGGATCCACTTTTCAACTATGTTGGAATGCATTGAATCTTTTGCCTGATATAGATTTAGATAGCTCTGCATTTAACAGTGGAATTAAATACAACATGGAGAAAAAGAAATCATGAGATAGTGTCCTTAAGTGTAAGTAAAACTTTGTGGGCCTGATGTTCACTGCTTTGAAAGGACCGGACCTGCATCCAGATTTTTTTTTTTCTTCTTTTTATTTCAAGACTTTTGGCACATTGCCTTACAATTTGAGCACAAAGAAGATGAAAAAAGCAACAGTGTCATCCTAAGCAGCATCTGGCCTTTCAGTTAAGCCGTGAAACCAAGTTACAGTCACTTTTACTCTTGATCTTTAAGTTTTTCCAAAAATTATTAGCAATGTAAAGTGATGTCACTAAAGACTTTAGATATCACTAATTTCCTTTAGAACAGGGAACCCTAATTCACTATTTTTAGCTGTGCAACTTTTCTGAATTACTTGTGTGGCTTTCTGTGAATATTGGCTAAACATGTTCTCAATAAAGTCGGTTTCAATGAAACAGTGTCATATCCCATATTTTGTCTGACTACAAGCGAAAAGCAAAGCAAAGAATCCAAAATGGCTCAAAGACAATGATGTGGCCCAAAGAAAATGTGGTATAATAGTTCATCTTTATCTATTTGACTGCTATGGCATTGTTTATACTCATATAATTAAAAAAAAATTAAAAGCATCTTTTCTGTTCCTTTTTTGTAACTAAGAAATGCACAAACCAATAAAACCAGCAGAGTTAGTATCTTTGTGGCCTCAATTGCCTCCCAAAATCAGACTGACTAAAAGACATTTTAAAAGCATGCTGTGGCATTTGAATAATGTTCTGCATATCTATTCACCCAAATTCACTCTTCAAAAAAATATATCCTGTCAAAAGTTGCATCTACTTTGAATTAAGTTTTGAATTCTTGCAGTAAAAGTCAGAGAAAAAAATGCCACTTGCTATATTTAACCAAGAGGTTTTCAGTTTAAGTAGCCATTTGACCATGGCAGAATCTCAAAGATGAAGATGGCCAGTTTCTTTGGTCATTCAAAAATATATTGCAAGTAATAGCAAAAAATACAAATTCACAAACATTACTTATTTAAAATATATATTTCAGGGCTTCATTTGGTACCCTGTGCATTGAATACAGTTTTTTCCTGCATAACTTTTTATTACTAGTCTTATTCATATCTAGTAACATTCTGCACACAAATGTCAGATTGTTGGAATCATAGAATGTATTGGTAGTGTGAAAGCTCACATTTTAAGGGACTGACTCCAGGCAATAAGAATGTCTGATGATACCTTTTATCTTCTGTAAGTCACAATAAAATAACCAGCTTTGTAGTTAAATTTGTTTTGCTCCAAGTTTTCAGTTTTAAGAAAGTTATTTGGAGCTGATTTGCTATGAAAAGTATGAGGATGCCATTTCAGAGCATAACTGTTATGGCCCATAAGCAGGAGTCACTGACAAGAAATTAAAGGAGCTACGCAAGTAAGTTGACAAACTAAAGAAACAGTTGTCTCAGTCTAAATTAGTCTCTGATTCTATAAATGCAAAATAAGTTTATACATTTGTTCTTTCTTTTTCTTTTTCTTTTTCTTTTTCTTTTTCTTTTTCTTTTTCTTTTTCTTTTTCTTTTTCTTTTTCTTTTTCTTTTTCTCTTTTCCGTTTTTCTTTTTTTCCTTTTTCTTTTTCTTTCTCTTTTTTGTTTTCTTTTATTTCTCACCATAGTTCTGTCTCTAAATGGAGCTTTCAGTGTAACAGTGAGCAGAATTTAATGGAAGTGATGCACAATAAAGCAAAGTGAATGGCTACTTGTATGTGCAACTAGTCATGAATACTTAAGTTATATATAGAGACACATTTAAGCAGTAAACACTTTACAGTCACCCAATCAGCAAACCAAAATGATGGCTTTGATATATCACAAGATGATTTGTCATTTCAGTGATCTTAATCCACAGAGTTAAAATCATGTATTTGTCAGATAAGGTGAAATAAACAGTGATATTAGAAAAAACATGAACTTCTAGTTGATTGTCTATAAGTAGACCAGAAGATTAAGTTTACCGAATTATTCATGGCAATTTATTTTTTCAGCTCAATGCAACAGCAAAAATGGAAACTTTTGTTCATCTCTGCATGTCTCTATGTCAGCTTCCTATTTCCCTGAATCACTGTTATTTTTCTAACAGAAGAAAGAGATCTGTAAAGGGAAGCTAGCAGTCTATTGTCTTTTTTATAGAGACTGTGAAAATTTTATTCAAGTTATCATTTTGTTTTAAAGGGAAACAAATGAAAAACTCAACACATAACACTAACTTTGTAATTGCTGATCGTGTGTTTGGTTCCCTTATCTGCAATCTGTGTTTTTAACAGTTTTACTCCATTAGTCTCACTGCACAATGTATTCTGAACAATATACAGATATTTTATTCGCAAATGTTTTCATGCCATAGCAATTTTCATTTTGCTTTACTATTAAATCAGAATGGTGGTAAGAAAGAATGCTAATAGAAAAATGCTACTAAATGCCTTTCAGATGACATGTCATACAAAGGTCTTGGTCATAAATATTCCAGTGACAGTGTTTGAGATGATAGTGACTAATTATCTCCAGTTACTAGAGTCAAAGTGAAAGTGCTTGGGTTTTCACCCAGTTGCCGCACTAAGTGCTCTGGGATCAATAGCCAGAGCATTTAATGTATGATTAAGAAAGTGACTTACGCCCTGTACAAGAGCAGTAAAATGTAAGGGATTCTGTGGCAGTTGTGAGTTGAAAATGAAAATACCATCAGAGTATGAAATTCTATTGTCCTCCTTGGTCTTAAACTTAAGAATTAGATTGCATTGTCTAGCCACCATGACTGAGAAGTAGCCAGCAATTAACTGCATTATAATATGGAATGATTATTCCAAGGATTATTTTTTTTTCTTCTCCTCCACCAAAAAAAAAAGGGTGATGTCATGGTAAATATACACCACTACCATCATATTTTATTTTTCATTTCAGTTGTGAAGAAAGCCTTTGGAATCTTAGCAATTTCTGTGTGTTTCTGGTTGACAAATGGTAATAACTGTGGATGCTAATTTCTGCAATGGTCTGAATACTCTGTGGAGCATGAAGTCAGTCAGAAGACCCTTGAAGAAAGCTAACCTTTAGAATTTGGGCAAGTTGACTACAGAGAACTCATTATATTTACAATGAACATTCAGATGTTGGCCTAATTTACATTGCTAGTATTCCCAAGCTGTTCACTTACAGTGTGTGTGGGAGGTAGTCACTAAAATTTTGATTTGTTATCTTACAGGACCTTGTGGTATATTTTAAGTATTGGAAATAGTCTGTATTTAAAATGAACTGTTATGATTTTTCTAAGCATATCTGTGTCTTGGGAATTGTCAAGACTGAGTTCAAATAATTGCTGACTGAGCTCATAGGATAAAACCATTCACTTGCAGAATAGCCATTCACTGAATTTAGGTCATTTAGCTACTAATCAAGTTGAATCTCACCAGTCATAATGTTTAGCAACAACAAAAAGAAGCAGCAAAGAACTTTTTCCTTTTTTTTTTTTTTTCAAGTGTTTTCTTCTTGTTTTTTTCCTATGTCACCTTTTCTGGCATTAAAACCAAAGTGAATGGGAAAAGCCTCTTGTATAGCCTCAGTTAGCAAGAAAAGTGCAGCAAACAAGCATTTGTTAAGAAGTCATGAGGTCACAGCCCACTGTTAAAGGCACAACAAATGTACCAGCAGCTTTGGTCTAATGCTTCCCACAAAGCAGTAAAATTGCAAGAATAACATTTTCTTAAATGGAATTTTCTTGGAAATGAGGGTAGCTTCACAAACATATATCCACATCTCTCTATGGACATCTGAATATCTCAACATATGTCTTTTACTCTCCTGCTTTTCAGCAGTTGTAATCACTATTTTGATTGTATTTAAACATATATATTTTGCACGATCTGGTAGAAAATGGCAGGACAACATCTTACTGTGAAGCTGCAGCAAGAAAATAGAGGCACTGATAACACATCAGAATCTTCCTGTTGAAATAGACTCTAGGATGGCTAAACTGGCACAGAGTGAATGTGGATTTCCATGAACTAATCTCAGTGCAACTCAGCCAAGTTCCTCTGAACAGAGGACAGATAATGGGGTATAGCAGTAACAAAGGCAATAAAGGCTAATGACTCATTAGGAAAAAAAAATTAGGTCTCTCGATCTGGGTTCTGTGCACATTTCTGCCTTTGTACTCCTTGATCTACCCTTCACTAGACAGTGCAACAGACAGCTGATATACACAGTGTTGTCAGTGGTGGACAGACAGCATGGCAGAACAATTAGATGAGGTGCTAAGCTAGCGTAAATACCAATGTTAAATACTGATATTGACAGGATGAATAAACACAAATGATAGATAACAAGATAGAACACAAATAGAGACTAGGCAAACCGCTGCTGGATGACTTGTCTAGAACACCAAACAAAAAGACAGGACTAAAACAAATGGACCAGCAAGCAGCGTGTTTATGTATTTTAGATAGGAATTTCATGTTTTAACTGGGAAAAGAAATTATATCTTAGAACAGCTGTGATAGAACTTTATGATGCTGTAACCTGCAGCACATTGTCTATTTACTCTACAAAAGTAAAGGTAATGTCCTTGTGCTGACAAATAGACTGCCACATTTTTCAGGATTGTACGCTGTGTAAGAGGAATGGGATGTTAAAACCTCTTGATAGGAGACCTCAGATGATATAAGACAAAAGAAAATGTGGCAGAAGAATTTGAGCAGTGGATTTGGATCTAGTTTTCTACTTTTCTTTGGAATCCATTTCAGTATCTGCTTCCACATTTTATTTTTTTCTTAAATTAGCCATCTTTTACATATAATAGTTACCACATTCACCACCAGCCTTGATATCATAAATTAAGTGGTGGTCTCTAGATAAGTACTCTGTTGCTTGCCAAGGGAAGTGAACATGGCAGTTCTGCATAAGAAGTCCCTACATATGCAAAAACAGAAGTCAAAATAGCTGCAATAAAAAATAACTTTCCTGATTTTCTACAAATGCCTTTTACACCTCTTCATGAGGAAAGACATGTATTGTCTCTGCTTGTATTCCCTTGTGGCACCATTTGAGTATCATAAACTCATTGTACAACCAGTCAAGTCATTTTCTCACCTCACATGAAATTGGAGAAGGTTTGTCTCAACAAGTCTACAGCTTATTTGCAAAGCTGACAAACTGGAGAAGTGATGAAACTTCACTGTGGAGGACTCCGTTTTTCTAAAAGAAGAGAACATCATGTAATCCAGCCCTGAATTACTACTACTGTCATCCCATTTGTCGTGGATGCAGTACAATTGCTCTTTCCATGTCTGCTGACTTTGGAAAAATATTAATCTTTGAGTGTCACAGGTGGCTTTCTGTTAATTCGATCTTCACATTCAAATGCCATGTTCTGTTTATCCCACACTTAGAGATCAGAAGGTTAGATTAGACCGTTGGGGTAATTTCTGTTGCACTATAATTGCAAGATGATCCTCTCCACTATCTCTTAAGTGTTTTAGCTGGTCTACTCTGAATACAGCTTTGTTGATGCATCAGTGACTTCTTTTGAAAAGCTACTCAATTGCCTAATGGACTTTATGGGTGGAATTCTTTTTATCAGTGAGCTAACATTTGCATTTTTATATTATAGTTCATGACTCTTTAATCACCTTAAATAATGCCTTGCCTTTCCGCTGACAATATTTCCTGACAGTAGTTGAGAAACTAAGTGTATGCTGAATGTCAGTGTAGTGTAGATTAGATTAATTAGAATTAAATCCACTGTCACCAAATGAAAGCTACTTTCCTTTTTCCCTTCCTCATTTTTATCTAGGTGGACACGTAAATTTAGTAATAGATTTTTTCTAATCCTGCATGATTCAGCAGATTTTTGGCCTCAAGTGATCTGATACTTATACACATAACTTTTGTTAGCTAAACTGTAACCACCGCAGGTATAACCTTGTTTCAATGTATCTGTCTAACCTAAAAAGATTAGGAAACAAGTGGTCTGACTAATATAAAATCAATTAGCATATAAGTGTTGGTGTATATATATTGGGGGGTGTGTGTGTGTGTATGTGTATGGATATAGGCACTTAGCTGGAAATTATATTAAATATTTATAGATCCTATTATGTTCAGTTTCTGCCATAGCTGTTTAGGGATCTGAATTAGCAAATAAGGCTTTATTTCTGGAATAATCAATGGTCCAGTCTCATACTTCTTGAGCTCCAGAATTTTCAGTGAGATCAAGTAGACATCAGTATGAAACAAACAAACAAAACCCCCAGTGATACCAGAATGATGACATACAGTAATCTTCTTAATTTATGCATATTTCCCTTAAAATTTTTGAAATAATGAATCTTATTTTCATATTGAGTTTTAATCTCAACTTCTAAGATGCTTGTATGATTTTGCAGTGAGATGGGATTTTAATTCACCCTTATCCTAACAAATGAGTGAATAAATATATATTTTTTTTACTGAAGCCCAACACATTTTACATGGTAAAATACCTGCAATCTGAACTGTCCCTACTCCCTCTTCTATTCCTCAAAAATGATAGAAATGGCAGCTCTTTTTCAAACTTGTAGTTATTGGGCCCTTTATGCAAATCTAAATTCTGTTTTTCTCCTTTCACTGTTTTTGCAGGTATACATCCTGTTTATACATGGCTAATTGAAATATTTACTGTGGTGGGAAGTGACTGCAGATTTGGAAGAAGGAAAAGAGAATAGAAAGATTATTCTTCTCACCTTACATATACTCTGATGGTGGACAATTAAGGATCTGATGATGAAGCTATGATATCATGAGATGAGCCCGGGGCCATGGACTATGCTACAGGATGCTTTTGAGCTCAGGGGTTGCAGCAGAAGACACCACCACTACTGTATCACTAAACAGTATCATGGCTCATTCTGGTGTGCAGCCTGGAGCCAGGGAGTTGCTTTGCAACTGCTTATAATGCTGAAACTATGTTTGGGTAATAGCACATGGAGCACGTGTAAGAGTCTCATAAAGAAAGCATGAGAGCTGACAGGTCTGTTTGGTGTGTGATTACAAGGCGGTCACATACACAATGAAATAATTACTTTAATTAAAGTAATACTTGTCCTAAACTGAGTTCAGTTTAAGGCTCAGAGTGGAATAAGGCCACTTTTATTTATCTTTGTATTTATGTCTCATCCCTTCCTTATCCTCCAAATACACAAATATCTGAAAAATATGAACAAATTTATCATCACAGCAACTTGTGTTGGGGAAGGATTTGTGTTACAGAAGAGTAACTGAGGCATAAACAGCCTGGACCTGCCTGGTCTTCAGCCTGCCAAATTAAAGACTTGGTCAGGACAGACTCAGGAAGCAATAGGGCAGTGTCATGAAAGCCTTACAACAGCTCACTAAGGCACAGAAAATGATTACCTATTACAGGAGTCATGGATATTTCTGTAGGAGAGTCCCATGTTCCTGAATGTGAAAATGGGAGCCACCCATCGCTTCTCAAGAGGAAATATGGCCAAAAATTTTTTCCAAGGGAATGCCCCACGTGAAACCAGAGTCCTGGCATTCCTCCTCTTAAAGGAAACTGCTCTATAGCTCATTTAGTCATACAATCAGTCTTACTTTTGCTTAGTCTCTCTATGTCACTGAATTTTGGACAGTCAGTGGCACAGTTTGAACAGATAAAGGACACCTTTCCTCCCAAATAATCTGCAGCCTAGTAGGGCAATGTCTTAAAATATAGGAGCAGAGCACTGTCATGGAATATGTGGAAGAGAAGATATTTTATAGAAAGGTTTTTAACTGTGCATGTACCCTGTTTTAAAATGGAATGATAAATAACTCAAAATATTTTATATCCTCACTGGCAAGATATTAGCCATATCCATTTCAACAAAATGTTCTTTATTTTGAGGGAATAAATGTTCAGTAAATTGATCACAGTGATGGATAAAGCTGCAATCTAAACACCAAAGACAGCAATAAAAAATAAACATCTACTCAGTGTCAAGAAATTCATCTTACAAGAATGAGACAGTATTTTGTCACAATGGTCTATTCTTATGAATTCTTATTGCTTTTTGAGTACTTGATTAACTATATATATAACCTTGTGTTCTTGTTCCCATGTTCTTAACAATGCTTCAAGACACTGTGCACTTTTATGCTTTAACTGTTGTGCAATAAAGTGTATATTTTCAAGCCAGATTTAGAGTAGATCTAATGAAAAAAATTCAAGGAAATCTACAGCTCAATTCTTCTGTTATTGAAAACCTGTCTTCTGATTGAAAATAAAGATGTTTTATTGGCATTTTTCACCCACCAGAAAATGGATAAGTAATAAATCTATTGTTTTACAACTATGTTTCATAAATGAGCTAGGTGAAGAATTTTGTTCCCAAGCAATTCCTAGGAAACACTACTCACTTAGTTTACATGTGAGCAAAGTGACCACTAATTTGCAGACTTACAATAATACTGTTCGGCTGTTCAAAAAAATTTGTGCTGCTACTAATTAAAATCACTTTGGAGTTTTAGGAACATACTGCTACAGAGCACCCTGGCAACACCTCTTCAATCCATGCTTCCATGTATTTTTCTATCATTCTTGAAAAATAATAGTAATTCTGCCCTAAAAAAAAAAAAAGACATAAAAATTTCCTTGTGTTATGTCATTAGAAAATTATTTTGTTCACAACTATGTTTAATTATTGTTATAATGCCAGTGATTACATGAAATTAAATCTGCATGGGATTTCCAAGCTACAGTATCTCAAACATGAACTGAATTTTCTTACAGCTGCAGTATGCAAAAAGAGAAAAAAAGATATTCTCTACATTCATGACATCTTTTGCTTGTTTTTAGCTTGGAGCCATACCACACAGCTCCACAAATGCTTGTATCAGCAAAACTGAGGAATTCCCAAACTTTCAATATGTCGGAATGAACAAATTGTCTAAAACAAATACGTAGAGATTCTAGAGAAGCAATCTGTGCTGCCATTGAGGTCATAGTCACAATTTTACTATATTAAATCATGCTGCTATTTACTTTAGAAACAATATGTACTAAACCAGAGAAACAGAGGGTATAAAACCACAATTCTGCTGCTCTCTAATTTAGAAAGTATTTAAATTGTTCAAAATAAATACATTCTTACCCTGTCTACTGATGTGTATATATTGTATATACACATATACAATAAGACAGTGTTGTACCTGTATTTATAATATAGATGGCATCATCTGTATGTTCAGGAGACACTGCATTTATATGGAACACAACAGAATTGTAAACTCTGCTGAGTATCTCACTGAATTGAAATAAATAGCTTAGGCTCTTCAAATCCCATTTTTATGCTCAACAAACTGTCACCAAGGAAGTAGTTTTGCATGGTTTATGACAGCTTCAAGAGATTTGCAGTTGTGCCCTGAATGCATTCAATTATACTTAATATCAACCTTCAAAATTACTTTGTGCCATTACCTGGACAACTTTAGTGCAGAAGAAAGGGCTTTGCTCAGATATAGTATGTTAATGTCATCTATTTGAACATCTGATATATTCAAACAAGCCTTTTCATATAGAGAAAAAATTGGATGAAATATATCTTAAATATCGCAGGCCTTTTTTCCCCACTATTATCTGGCTGAGCAGTCAACTACAGTGACTCAGCAAGAGGCTGAAGAGGACGGGCTGAGCCCTGGGGAAAGCCCTGCTGCTGCAGCAGAACTTGGGCCCCAGGGAGTGCCCGTGGATCTCATACACCAGGAGCTCCTTCTTCTTTGCCACTTGGCTGTGGCTCCAGTCTCTAGAAAATGTAAGAAAAAAACAGATTATTAAAACTTTACCTGAAAAAAGCATCTAGGATTTCTGCCCCCCCCCCCCCTCTGCTTTGGATGAGGTGAACGGTCCCTTATCATCTGCCTCTCACCGTGGACTCCAGTCGGAAACAGGTCCACCGGTTCTGTGTGCTGGGCCTTACCACATTAACCTCATGTCAATAACCGCCCCTGCAACAGCTGCTGATGACAGTCAGTCAACATCTATATTAAGCAGTCATCCTTATTCTGTGTTTGAAAATATGAAAGGTCTGATATTCTTTAAAGCTAAATACTGGATCTACTATCTCTGAAATCAGTAAGTACTGTGACCTGGCAAACCTAAAAATTAAAACATAGATGTTGTTATCATGGAAAGGACAGCAATGATTTAGAGTGTGTAATTTAGGGTATATCACTTAAAGAGACTCCATCGAGTGTCTGTAGCAAGGTGCTGGCAGCTGGGGGCTACAGTGGTGGCCTCTGTGAGGAGAGGCCAGAGGCTGCCCCACGCCAGGCACAGCTGGTCCCATCCAGTTCCATCCAGCTCCACTGCAAGGTGCAGCTGAGACCATCAGTGAAAATGGATGGTGACTCTGTGAAAGCATAATTTTAAAAGGACCAAAATGCTGTACAGGCAGAGGAGTGAGTTAAAAAGTGTGAGGAGCAGCTCTCACATGGCCTTGCTGTGATGTGTGATGTGCAGTCCTGCAGGTGAAATTGGTGAATGTGCTGTGGTGACGAGTATTTTGAAAGAGACATGGTAAATTCATACAAGAGAAAAGAGATTTTCTTTCATTATGAGTAAATACCATGCTTTAGTCTGTTATCTCTAAAAATCTACAGCCTAAGTATGCACGTAGTAAAGCATAACTAGCTTTTTTTTTTTAAATCATCTCTACTCCTTGAATACAATACTATGAGTGCTCAATTAAAAAATATTTCAAAAAGATCATGTGAAACTCAGAAATAAGGCCCGATTGCTAGGTGTTTCCTGGAACAAAATGTGATGTGTCATTAAGGCTAATGAGTCTAAAAAAAATTTGAAAAGACTGTCTACAAAAGAGCAATCTTACATAGACATGCTGATGTGCCTAATTAAAGAAGCTGGATCATGATCATCAGGATAATGTAAGTACTAATAACGTAATAGTTTAGCTTAATCTAAATTGGACTGTTCTGGAAAATAACCACTAATTGGTAGTGAGAGAGACTGATGAAGTCATGTAATTTTTGCTGATAGTACTATACTTAGCACGCAGAAATAAGCTCACTCCAATGCTAGACAAAACAGCTCTAGTGAATTGCAAATAAGCACATAGCATAAATGCTGCCTTTTTGCTAAGTGCTATGATCAACAATGTACTGCTATCTGCAGCCTCAATTAGAGAAAATTTCGGGTTTTAACAACAGTAACAAAACATTGTAAGGTTTGACAGCAGTCTGGAGGCCCAGCCCAGGCCCCGGGCTGCAGTAACACATGGAGTTTCCTGCTAGCGCAGCTCCTCAGGCAGCCTGAGCCAGGGGGATGAGTCCCTAATGATTACTGGCTCTGGCAGATTTTCTCCTATGAGAAACTAACGCTTTACTGAAGTCTTTTCGGTTCTGCAAAGCTTTCACCTTCTTCTTGTTAAAACTAACACAATAAAATTCTGCAAGGCCAGTGAAAGTTGTGCAAGCAATATAAAAGCCCATTAACTAACTCAAATGATATGATTATACCATCTTTTCTAATCAAGAAAGAAAGCAAAACATGAAAAGTACCATTTTGCAGTTTGAGCAATTATATTAAAAATCAGAACATTACAAAACTCAGTTTCTCATATTAAACACTAATTTGGGAATTTGTTGTATTATTGTATTATATTTTGTATATATGCAGTGATAGAATACTTCTGTGTTATTAAATGTTTACCCTGAAATATAAAGAGAACACAAGTTCAACAGTTTCACTGCAGACTTTAGCATCACTTTTAGGAAAATGTATATATTTTAATTTCTGTGTCACTGGCTTTTATAAGTGTCTAAAGATTCTGTATTACAATTATACAGAGTGACTGTTTTAAGCAGTACACCCAATTTCATGCCTTTTAG
The DNA here is from genome assembly GCA_002844005.1 of Limosa lapponica baueri. Taxonomy (NCBI): domain Eukaryota; kingdom Metazoa; phylum Chordata; class Aves; order Charadriiformes; family Scolopacidae; genus Limosa; species Limosa lapponica. Next base: position 12,972 of record KZ505703.1, read on the forward strand.
CTATTGATAGAGTCTAAACATTTTAATTGTCATTCTGCTTACTCCGACTCCAGCTGCTAATTGTGACTCATTTAGCACGTACCTGCTTCAGGTCACCATCTTACTTACCGATGGATACCATTAAAATTTTGTTTGTGTTATGCAACAACAAGATGCACAAGACAGGTGATCTTTTGATTTAGCTTTTAGAACAAGATCTTTGCTGATGACAGAGCAGATGGTCAGCTTTGTTGAAATGGAGAATTAAAATAACTAGATAGATTTTAGCAGATGTTTACTACATTCATGCATAAATAAACATAATCCTCATTCTTTATCTCCTCAATCTGGATTCTAGGTGTAAAGAATGTGCAGTATGTCATGTGCAGTGTGTTTAGAAACCTGAACCATGATAACTCTTAATTTTCTAGTATCAACTACAGTGAAAAAATGATGTCTTTTGTTTTTATCCATCAGAAGACATACTGATTGTTAAAATCTCAATTTATTTTCATATATTTGCTTTATGATTTATTACAGTTTCTTACCAATCAGAATGGTATTTTCAGGTTAGGCTGCTCATTTTAGGAGTAAAAATAGGAACTATACAGTACAGGTTCTTTAGCAATGCTCACTGCTCAAGCACAAATAATGGATGTCAGTAAGTATTATACTCAGCCCTGAAACTCGTGCATAAATCCAGATTCTGTTGTTTGTGTTTAGCCTCTATTAGAAGGCTATTCATTTTGAGACTTTCCAGTCTGAAGATATTACTTCCACAAATTTATCTTTTTAGATTTATCAACAAGAACGTTAAAACAGAATACTTCAACTTGGACCAGCTTGACCAAAAATCAACACGGTCATAGTGAAGTGACTATCAGTGAGGTGTGGGGTTTGTAGTACAGCCTGAGAAGTCATCACTGTATGGCAGCACTTGACATAGACTCCTGGTGCTTGGGGGGGAAATGGGGGATGTGTGTTGTCTTTTACTAACAATACAAACTATGCAGAATAGACTTTTGGAGCATGATCTTGTGAAGTGCATAGATGCCAAATACACATTTCTCTTCACACATCATAGTCAATCAAGGATTGTCTAATTTCTGAGGCTAGGGGGATTTTTCATGAAAATATATTGATTCATCAAAAGCAAAATACTTCATAGACATGTACAGCTTTCATAAGGTTTAATATGGAGAAAGTTTGTCAAGAATCCTTGGTTTATCAAGAAAAGTTCTTTGTCAATAAATTTCCCTCACTGACAATATGGTATCTCTGAAATTCACCTTCAAAACTGGAAATTCTTGTCCACATGCTCAACCTGAAACAGTTTCCTGAAAGAAAAACAGCAAGTTCATAAGTTCATGTACACTATACAGTGTTTTACATAGGTGGGATTTTCAGAGGTACATGCTCAGTACTTGGCAGATTTCTACAGGACCTAAAATCCAGAATACTGAAAACTACCGATTTTATACCAGGTAGAACAATTCCAAGATGAGTGGGAAAGAGCAAAGCCGCAGGGAAACCATCACTTGTTTACGGGGCTTGGCTTCAGATATGGAAAGTCCTGGTTCTGGGTGTGATGAATGGCACTCTCTTGGGGTCACCATAAGATTAAATACCAAGAATATAAGTAGTCCTGATAAGAGACTTGCTATTTTCTGTAAAAGTTTGAGCAGACAATAAGCAGCTTGACATTTTTCATAAAAAAGAGATAATAAAATAATCCTGCCTGTCTCCTAAGCTTCAGCAGAAGTCACTGTCTCTTTCTTTCAGTGGGACCATGTAACATCAGGTGCTCAGCAACTCATCTGACAAGGCAGAGCTCTCGAGTTATCTGATAAATGACTGGTGCAGTAAAACGGCTTGAGCCTTTCTTGTCACAAAAGATAAAAAGACATCTTATCTTCAGTCTTCTGGACCAAGAAGCTAATTGCATTCACTCTGAAGTACTGAGTGATCCCATCCATTGTCAAACGGGCTGCACACCTTGAACTCTGACAGGGCGTCCTCTGAGGCAAGTGACAGTGGCACATTATTATTGATTAACATTGTCCACAAGTGAGTCAGAGCATGGTCCCTTAATACTAGCACTGTAAATATAGAAAACAATTTTTTTTTTTGAGAAAGGAAACTCAACTGGACTTCTGCCACTGTGAATTCAGAACATTTTCTGAACCCTTATCATTAATGTCTGAAATAAAAGCACTCTTAAGATAGTACAGGTCTCTTTTTGGACTGTGAATGATCTTCGGACAGTGAGGTGGATTGAGAACTGGCTCACTGGCAGAGCTCAGAGGGTTGTGATCAGGGGTGCGGAGTCCAGTTGGAGGCCTGTAACTAGTTGTGTTCCCCAGGGGTCAGTACTGGGTTCAGTCTTGTTCAATATATTCAATGACCTGGGTGAGAGTGTGTCCTCAGCAAGTTTGTTGATGATACAAAACTGGAAGGAGTGGCTGACACACCAGAAGGCTGTGTTGCCATTAAACAAGACCTGGACAGGCTAGAAAGTTGGGTGGTGAGGAACCTGAGGAAATTCAAGAAGGGCAAGTGTAGGGTCCTGCACCTAGAGAGGAATAATCCCATACACCAGTACAGGTTAGGGGCTGACCTGCTGGAAAGCAGCTCTGCAGAGAGACCTGGTAGTCCTGGTGGACAACAGGATGACCATGAGCCAGTAATGTGCCCTTGTGGCCAAGAAGGCCAATGGTGTCCCAGGGTGCAGTAAAAAGACTGCGGCCAGCAGGTTGAGGGAGGTTATCCTCCCCCTCTATTCTGCCCTGATGAGGCTGCATCTGGACTACTGTGTCCAGTTCTGGGCCCCCCAGTTCAAGAAGGACAGGGAACTACTGGAAAGAGTCCAGCAGAGGGCTACAAAGATGATCAAGGGAATGGAGCAACTCTCTTATGAGGAAAGGCTGAGAGACCTGGGTCTGTTTAGCCTGGATAGGAGAAGACTGAAAGGGGATCTTATCAATGTTTATAAATATCTAAAGACCAGGTGTCAAGAGGATGGGGTCAGACTCTTCTCAGTGGTGCCTGATGACAGGACAAGGGGCAACAGACACGAACTAGAACACAGGAAGTTCCATCTGAACATGTGGAAAAACTTCTTTGCCTTGAGGGTAACAAAACACTGGATCAGGCTGCCCAGGGAGGCTGTGGAGTCTCCATCTCCAGAGATATTCAAAACCCGCCTGGATGCTTTTCTGTCCTGCCTGCTCTAGGTGAACCTGCTCTGGCAGGGGGTTTGGACTAGATGATTTCCAAAGGTCCCTTCTAACCCCTACCATTCTGTGATTCTGGACTATCAGTGTCCCAGGAGCCACAGATGAAGAGTACAGACACTTGCTAAAGGATATGCATCTGGATCAAACTCCGTATCAAAAGTGGGCAGCTTTGACAATCAGGTGTCTCACAATGAGACACCTTAACTATCTATTCCTTTCCTTTCAGTGGAAGAAGATAAAATTATCTTCTTGAAAGGCTGATGAAATAGTTTATGGCATTCAGATATAAGCTTTAATTTTTTTCTGTGAATGTTTTCCAATTGGGGCATTACCAATTCTGTTATACGTACCATGCCATTTCAGGGATTCTTGCCAACACAATAAAGAAACAGAATGATAAAACTTGTCAGAACCACAAGATGGCAATACTGTTTAAAATATAAAGCTTACTCAACTAAAACAATAGTGGTATCACCATTCATAGCAGACAGCATGCATACCACTTGTTTACAACTACAGTGTAAGATGGCTATTTTTCAAGGAAGATAACCACTAGTTAGTGGTATCCTCAGGCTTTCTTTTAATTCTCTTTTTAATAAGTAGTGTAGAACAGGTTCTTGCTCAATAATGTGGCTCAAACTCCAGTGGAACAATGCTGCTAGATTTTAACAGAAAAAGTGTAAGAGAGAAGAATGAACGTGTTGCAATCAGTAAACATATTGTGCACTCGTTTTCTCTTTCATGTCTTCAATTTCTGCAGAAGAGAAATTTGAGGCCATTAAATAGTGTCTGGCAGCTATTTTTGTTGATTAGCTATCATGTTAGTAATTACAGCCACTTTCAGGCAGCAGAGAGAGCAGATGCAGGAACCTGCTCTGGCATTGCCTCGTCAACATAAAATGTGTTGTATACGAAAGGTGTCATTCAGAGCAAGCAGATAAAATGTTACTATATACTCAAGGGTAAACATTGTATTCCCATTTCTGGGGCACTGCCTGGTTATGTTATTAAATAGTTATTGATATTGTCTCTTACAACAAAACAAAGAATCACACCAAACCAAAGTGTTTACACAGTTCCAAGAAGATAGGTGGCGAGCTTCACAGGTAATGAGACTAAGGACTAAGACTAAGTGATCTCACAGCCAGGCAAAGGCATATGAACTCATTCAGAAATGTGCATAAACACACACATGCATGCTCATGCAGTGCTAAAAGGAATGATGGAAAATTATAAAGAAATTCTATTCCAGGGACATACATAATGATATAAAAATAGAAAATCTAGTCTTGTCTGCACCCTGTATAGTGGCAAGAGGAGTCCTAGGCACACACATGCCCCCAGAATCATGAGGGAAATCGCTTTCAGCAGGTAAGCTCTTGCTGTTTTAGTCCCTGTCTCAGACAGGACTCTGCTCGGGAGCTGGCAGTTGCAGGCTGCAGAACCTCTGATTTGCCATGCTGAAGATTTGTCATGGCACAGTAAGAACTTGCTGTTAGTCTACCGATTGCCGTGACAAACTCAATATATCTATTTCTGTTTACACTGACAGATGCAAATAACTACCCAAATCACTAGCTCAGAGCCTCATTCAAGGTATGTTTTTCAGCAACATGAGCACAGTGCCCAGTACTGGTCTATGAACAGGAATGTTACTATATTTAACTGCAGGGTATATCTTTTTCCTTGATGCATACTATAGCATGTAACTCACATTAACTTTAAAGGGTTATAGGCTCTAGGAACATCAGAGTAGAACATACCCTAAGGAAATAGAGTCTGTTCTTGGATGCACATGCACAGTTGTTATTTCCATTAATATGAGTGCAGTTCTTAGCCATAAGTATGCCCATTTCTACTGGAACTGAGGTCAATTCTCATGGAAAAGTCTTACAGAATTTCCAGAAAATAGCAACTACTAAGAATATGGTTTAAACCAAACTATTTAAAACCAAAATCTTATTAGCCAATGAGATAATCCATTATACACAACTAATTTCAAAATAACCAACAGCAAGTATCTCACCCTATTTATTTCTATAGGTCTTATCTGTCTCATATCTTGAATTGCACTGTCTCACTCTCCCAGCTAGAATTCTTTTCCATGAGTTGATATAAAGTAGCAGATGCATTCACCTTTTTTACTCGCTGCTTGCCTAAACATTCAGGCATTGTGGACATACAGCTCAGGCATGATTTTCAGCCTAGATTATCATCAGTAGCCATTAATATCTACTCTTCACGAAAGCAAAAACTTCATATTGATCTCAGTGTAACTTCTCTGTCATAATTCAAGTTTTCCTGAGAAAGAAGTAACAGTTCCCCACACAAGTATTAGAAATTGAACTTTCTCCTATTTGTCTAGCATTAGGTTAGACATATACACCTAGTTACAAGTTTGCATGTCCTATGGGGGATTCTGCCTTTACAGGTGATTAGGCAATGAGCTGTCTTAGCTACTCAAATCCTCAACTTGTATGCAGTGAAATAGGGATATGAAGGATATGTATGCAGCAAGCTGAGAACATGAAGCCCTCAGTATCAAGTATATGGAAAACTGCATGGCCTTGGTACTTAAAATCAACCTACCATGATTTATCATAACAGGCTATATCTGCTACAGGTCAAGATGCAAAAAAGTCCACTGAATCAGTGGAGATCTGGAAGGTCAGAAGAGGAAAGAATTTATCAAAATTTCTAGGATTTTCCTGTGCAAATATGGAAACACACTGTCAGCCAGACTTTATATATATATGTGTGTGTCTGTCTTCAAAAAACAATAGGAAACACATCAAAAAAGATAACAATATCTGATATTATCGATTATTTTATTCACTCTGCACTGTGACGTTACCTAGCTCTCCTAAAAATCAGAATCTCTGCTGCAATTTTGGTAGCATGACAGTGTGGGAAGAAAGCATAAATAAATAATAAAGTGACCTGTAGACTAATATGCTCCCTAGTTCAAAAGTATTTTCAAGTATATATTTTAAGATGACATGTCATTAAAATAAAAAATTAATAAACAGAAGCAACAAAAAGCAACATATTTCATTTCACATTAAATAATCTAGGTGACTTGTCACTCCACCATACCTTACCAGAGGATGACAGAGGGAACAGGCTACAAGACCAAAGGACAACAGCTGTGCCATCAGTCACCTTGAATTTGAGCACTGGATCTGCTGTGCCAGAGCAGAAGCACCACATATCTTGTCCAATATTCTGTCTTTGAAAGTGACCAGCTTCTATAGAAAGTGCAGGAAAAGGACGTGAGGGAAAATTACGGGATAACTTTTTTATATGTAAGGAATTGCCAAGTTAAGTAAAATGGTAGCTGATTTATACCTCTAAGCACAAAGGTTTCTAGCCTTTATGTTTCTTTATCCTATCTTAAATACAACCCAGATCATTCCTTCACAATGTTTTCAGGTTAAAGAATCCTTACTACAGCAACAAACATTTTTGTTACTGTTTTTATTTGCTATTAAAGAGCAAAAGCGCTGCCACAGAGGTAAGAAGTAATTCTGTGTTTGTTTTGAGAAGTGGGAGAAGACACTTGACCTTGAAGAAAAAAACAAGGCAGAGTAGAGGGAGACCAGAAGAAAGGTCAAATTGTCTTCACTTTTGAGTGTCTTTCATCCTCTGAAGGTCCTGACAAACTGGCTGAAAAGTGTGTTTGTATTGTGTGTGTGTTCCTTTATGTGCATACTCTTCAGGTGACATGGAACTCAAAAATACTCAAGGAGATAGAAGCTTTAAGCTCTGGCAATATGAAAAATCAATATCCAAAGTAGGTTTCCAGCAAGGCATATACCTGGGAGTTATTTCAGAATGTACCCATTGCCTAATGTTGCAGTGTTGTTTTGGGAAGAATTGTCTTTGCAAAGAGTACTTCTGGGGACTATGACACATCCCATAATCTCCTCTGACAGTGACCAGGATGAGTAAATGTAAAGAATAGATAATGTAGCATGCAGAAAATAAGAATCAAGCCATTTAAAATCTAAACTGAGGTTTCAGTTGTAGTGGTGTTGGTAGAGGGGGCCAAGTTACTAAAATATGTCACTATTTGCAGCAGAAAATCAGAATAACACTAGGGCCACAAGACGGGTCTAAATTGCAAAAAGTAACACAAATATGGGCATTAGGGTATGGAAAAAGTCTGTTACATCCATTCAATATGAAACAGCCACTCCTTGTGGGCTACTATTAAAGGTGGAATTGGTTACCTTGTGCTTTTTGCCCACAGGGAGCCTATAAAGGAAGTTAATGCAGAAAAGCCCACTGCACTATATATATCTTTATGTTTTTATATATATATAGTTTTATATATATATATATAACTTTATGTTTACCTTGCAGTAACTTCCTATATAGACAAAACTTAACAGTTCAAGACCAATACTGCTAAGACACTGAAAGTTTTCAAAGACAACAATCAACAGCAAGAACCTGAACTCTTCGTAGTAAATGGTTTACAGCTGAAATATTATCTTCTAAAAGATGGCTTCTGAGCATGTTTCTGTAGATTTGTTTACCCCAACTATTTTAGCAAAACCTAGCTGAATCTGATCTACATCTCAAGATCTCTCTTGTAGACCCCCCCCCCCTTTTTTTTTTTTTTTTTTTTTCTATAAGACTGCAAAGCTTCATACTCTTTCCCCTGGTACTCAAATCCATATTCTGCTTTTCAAAGATGACTGAATTCTCGAAAGTTTTCCTAGCAAAAGAAAGGCAATTCTGTGTACAAGGCTCCTGTCAAATATGCTGTTCTGACTGCATTCAACATAATTGTGGGGTCACCATTCCACTCCAAATTCAACAATCCATACCCATTGCCCTGCTAAAATCTGTTTTAATTTGCTGTTATTGTAATATTTGGAATATCTCCCCAGCATTTGATCTACTCTAGAGTATTTTAAAAACTTCTAAGAGTAGTGTTTTGTTTTTTCCCCCACAAAGTAAGAATGATATAAAATGAGGAAGAGTAATTGATAATGAGCAGGAAGACGTGGTAAATTGTTCAGCAGCTTCTGGACAGCACATCTAACTTAGCCTTTAAGCATAAAACATCTACATGAGAACAGTTCTCAGTTTTTACTCCTCTCACTTACCCTCCATGCTTCTCCCACATTACCTGAACTAAATCCTTTCTGTGAGTAAATGAAGATGCTGTAGGGACTTTACTACAGTTTTGCCTCTCATTTGCCCTTATGTTTGTATATATTTCTCTGGTTTTCTTACCTTCCTTTTCAGAAAACTAGGAAACCAAAACAGAAGAGATGAATTTTCAAAACCCACAAAGGAGGCTTAAAAATAGGCAAAAAGGGATTCAGCCAAAACTCTAACATCAGCACATTTGATGAAGGCAGAAATTATCTGATTTTTGTCATACCTATTAAAAAGTCAATAGACAATTATCTCATAGTTTCAACATCTTTGCACAGTAAATGATTTGGCAAGCAAACATTCTAATTTTATAAAAGAAAATATGGCACTGTAAATTTAATTTCTCAACATGCTATTGAAATCCTGACCAGAAGAGTAAAAGACAGATGAGTAAGTGAGCAGATTTTCCAGCTCTTTGAACACCCAGTACTTACATTGAACAGCCCTACAAAGATATGCCAGCTTCAAAAGTTTAATGCACATTTGCAAAATGCATAGTCCAGAGAACACTTCAGACAGAGACCTCTAGGGGCTACTTTTGTGTTTATAAGTATGCAGCTGAATTTCTAAATCAGAAGAATGGAAGCTTGCATTTAGCAGAAAGGTTCTCAAGAGCATAGCCACTTTTAAGCTCAATCTTAATGACTGAACTAGAAACTTTATGAAAATAGAGAAATCTGCTATGGAGATTTTACCACCCAGTTTCATAAACCCAAAATTTCATCACTTCATATTTACACTAAGGGAAAGAGCTTTAAATCTGTTTAGCATGTTTAAAGCATCAAAGAGATTTAATATTAGAGCCCTCTTACTCTTCTTTCTGCAAAAGGAATTTTATCACCTTTCAGGAGAAAGTTTTAGTTCTAGAAATTCACATTAATCACCATATTAATTTGTTCCTGTTGTATATCAGATGAGCTCTCTAAGCTCTTTTTATCTTAAACATGAACATCAGACTTACATAATGTTTACAGATAATATTTGCCAAATCCATATGAATATGAGAGAAGGTTCTTTTCCTTTTTTTTCTTTTTGTTCTTCTAAGGTTCAGGCCTATTGGTTTATAAGTAGGGGAGAGGACAGGGAGTGCTAGTATAGCATGGTTTCCTGCAGAAAACAGGTTACTGACAATATTTCATTTATGGAATGGCAGGGTAATATCCCTGCATTTGTTTGTATTTTCATGCATAGAAAGCATGAGAAAATTCTGCTTATATCATCAAAACAAACTCTCATAGAAATTTTATAAGCCAGCACAGATGGTTGAAGGCATATGTTAGATTGCTATTATATTTTTATTTGCTTAGGAAGACTTTCTCAGCTCAGGTCCTGAAAAGTTTCTCTTAGAACTCCAAATGAGCATACAAAACAAATTGTGTAGCATATCTCTATATAAAAGCCCTTTCAGTCCCATATAAGTACCCAACTATAAATGAGATTGAAACTGCTTTAGAATATTAAAAGTATCCATTATTAATATCTGCTTCTTCTAGTTTCTTCTGTATACTTTTGTTATATACATACTTCTTCTGTAGTATACTTTTGTTCCAATAGGCAGGACCAAAGTGAAAATCACTGAAGTCAGTTTACATTAAAACTACACACATTAGAGAAGCATGTATTCAAGGGCCATTTGTTTTAAAGATTCTGCAGCTTTTTAGTTAAAAAACTCATTTCTGTGAATGAGTTTTGACTTTATGTGCTGTTTTATATGTAAGAAAGACAATTTGAAAAACAAGCTTTTGCTTTACTGTTTAGAATTGTTCTTGCACCTTAGCTCTTATGGGTTCACACGTGCAATTTATGGGTTAAAATACAAAAATGTTAGCCAATGCTATTTTTTCAGTAAGCAATTTACGATGTATTATGGTAAGATGGGGAAAATTTTTGAGCCAGTTCATGGACCAAACAGGATTCCGGCCGACCTAGAATACCCATCTATCAGTTTGGGTGCACCTAAATCTGGGTTTTCACATCTATATTTATCCAGCAAGTTGCAAACCATAGTTTAAAACTACACGGTGGCCTGAATTTAAGGAAAACATTATTTTTATTTCAGATGCGTGGGTCTTCAGTGCTCTCACGTCTGACTTGCACTTTGACACGCATTTCCATTACACCAGCTGTCCACCAAGAGTCTCACTGCTTGAGCCAAGGGTCTTCCTAGACACAGCTGAAACACACTACAATTCCTCATTGTTACTATGCAATTGTCAACATCAGTATACTTTGGATAAAAGCTCATAAAGGATTTTTTTTCAGCCAATCTTTCAGGTACCTTAGAGCCTCAGCTTCTTAGCCAGCATGAATTTTCTTCAAGTTTTTTATTTCACAAAGTGCCATAAAAAACAAAGCAGAGGAATAATGGACCACAAGTGCATTACCACTTCTGCTGCCTCTTGGGTTGACAATGCATTTTAAAAAAAATATATATATTCCAACAGTGATGAAGCTTTAATAAGGCCTTAATGTCTGAATAGAAACATCACTTACACATAAAGCTTGGAAAGCTCTGGTAGTCCCACTGTGTGTGATTGTTTTGTATGTGCTTGTACACACACACACTGCAAGAAGCAAGATGGCCCCTGAAAGATATTGATCCCATTGAGTAATCGCTACCCTGCCTTTCCCAGCCGTAGAAGCTGGAATTCATCTTTCTGCCTAGCATATGGAGCAACGCACACTAACAGCTACCACACAGGGTTAGCTTCTCCTCTAACATGAGTCTTAACAGGTCAAATTAAAAAGCTTTGAGACACTGACAAGGCCTGCAAATAAGATGTGAATCAAGCAAAGTCACAATCCCTTTTCAATTCTGAATTGATAGCTTTCCCACACTCTATGCTTATAGTGTTGGGGGTGGAGGGTGGGTGGGTGGGAGAGGCACACGGCCATAAGGTAAGGACAGAAAGTGGAGAAGGGGGATGGCAGAGTAGCTTAAGAAGAGCTGCTGTTGTATAAATGCTCTCTTTCTTTTTCTGCTATTGACACTAGTAGGTCTAATGCTCTCCACAACTCTGACTCTTTAAAGATCAGAAAACTCTATGCTGCTCTGTGTGTGTGTGTGTCACCTGGCTTCAAAAATGGAAACTTTTTAAGGAATGACCATGGGACAATTCAGAAATCATGGACCCCAGACCTCTGCATGCAGGTAGGTCAACAAACAACTGAGGACAAGGCAGTTGCAAAAGGATCTTAAAACTCACCTCCTGCTTCTGGTTTGAACAAAGCAGCCCTCTTGCTCCAACTGATGATTTACCTATCCCAAGAGGCCTAAAACATAACCAGTGTCACCATGGGAGAGGGCCGTGTGCTCTTCCTGCTTACATCTTGAGCATTTGGTCACTTTCCATCATGAAAGAATCATCCTCATTCCCTCAGGAACTCCCATGAACTACTTTAAAATAGGCATAATGCCAGCTGCAGCCAGTGGCTTTACTCCAAGCAACTACACAACAGGAGAATGCGCGTCCTTGCACGTCTAACATTTTCACTTGTGCAATCTGCAATAATGTCAGCTAGTATCCCATGGTCTCTGAAGTGCAAGACACTTTACAAATATTTGGAATTTAAAACCATGTCTCAACTGCAAAATGTTAGTAGTTCTTACCAGATCAGAGTTCAAACCATATATTCTTGTTTAGTTTTTCGAAAAGCAGCAGTTTGTTTTCTTCACCATAGTGTAAAAAGCAGCCTAGGGGTGATATCCCTACTCAGATGAGCTTTTTTCCCCAAGAAGTATTAGAAAGGAAATATTTTAGAAGATGCACAGGATATGCACTCAGTCTGTTCTGAGCATAATTAGGTAAGTGATAAGTTCAGCTCTTGCCTTGTTTTCCTATGTTCAAATCTGAAATGTTTACATTACAAAAGCATGGATCTGAATATACATATACATGTGTATACATATATATATACACATGATCCTTCTCTCCCTTCCCAGGACAATATTGACAATATGTTTTAATCTGTTTTTAAAGGAAATACTAATATGCATCCAAAGTCAAACAGATTCTGGATTCTGGCTAGAAGATCAATAGACAGTTCTTGCATTACTGTTGATCTGTACCAATGGCAAGAAGATAAAAAATATGTGCGTTCTTGACATTCATAAGTAATACGACCTTTGTATTCCAGTAACTATTGAAGACCCTATTACCATCGGATTATTGTCTTCACCTTCGGCATCAGAAATAATAAATAAATTAAGAGGTAAGTCCTTTAGTAACTTACCATACTACAGTAATATTGTTTATAATACAATGAAAGTTCATAGAAGTCATATAGCCCAGTTCCTTTTAAACTATTAAGGATATTCTACTTCTGTAACAGCACTAGAATTTAAGAGTGAGATATAGAGGAAAATCAATACTGGGTTAAATTAGTAGAACAGTATTACTGTTTTGTGGTTTAACCCCAGCCGGGAACTAAGCATCACACAGCTGGTTGGTCACTTTCCCCCAGTGGGATGGGAGAAAGAATCAGAAGAGTAAGAGTGTGAAAACTCGTGGGTTGAGATAAAACCAGTTTAATAAGTAAAGCAAAAGCTGCGCATGCAGGCAAAGCAAAACAAGGAATTAATTCACTACTTCCCATTGGCAAGCAGATGTTCAGCCATTTCCAGGGCTCCATCATGTGTAACGGTTACTTGGGAAGCCAAACATCCCCCCCTTTCTTCTTCTTCCTCAGCTTTATATACTGAGCATGACGCCATGTTGAATGGAATGTCCCTTTGATCAGTTGGGTTCAACTGTCACAGCTGTGTCTCCTCCCAACTTTTTTGTGCACTCCCAGCCTACTCACTGGTGGGCTGGTGTGAGGAGCAGAAAAGGCCTTGACCCTGTGTAAGCACTGCTTAGGAATAACAAAACCATCTCTGTATTATCAACTCTAATATCAACACAGCACAAATCCAAAACATAGTCCCATACTAGCTACTATGAAAAAAATTAACTCTACCCCAGCCAAAACCAGAACATATTGGACCTTAAAAAAAAAAGAGCAGATATTGTAAATCATGGCATAGAATACAAGACCATCTGTTAGAAGGGATTGTTAAAAAGATCACTACATCAGTCTATTAAAAGCTTCGTGTTATACTTGATCAATATTGGTTAAACAAACAATTTAGTATTGGTGAAATGCAGTTCTGAGGCGAGGACCATTCATCACAAGGTATATAACATTGCCTCAAACTTGAGAGTTTTGAGAGCCATTTGTAAAGTCTGGAAATATTTTCCAAGGTTTGTGCCAAATTCTGGAACATTATTCTCCTCTGGCAAGACAGTTTTAACAGTTCAAGTCACAGTCACCGGAACCCAGATCATCTTTTCTTTATCAGAAAAGCAAACAGGAAAAATGAAAAATAAACAAACTCCCTCTCCTCCCCCTCATCAACCCCCAGAAGCCAGACAACAGAACAAATTCCATCCCCTACGCAGTCAGAATTAACAATGTCCCATGATAACCAATTTGCTGTAGGGCTTTTTTCTTTTTTTTTTTTTTTTTTCTGAGAGACACTACATAGGTCTCTCTGGGAAGGACACTCTGATGATAAATAGTATAATACTCTGATTAACTCTCATGCATATACTATGGAAAGACTGAACATTTCCCAGTATTGCTAGTATTGCAAAATCTGGCAATAAGCAAAAAGTTATGTTGCAAAAAAGTATGGAAGAAAGAAGACCACAAGATTTAAATTTTCCATCAGGGTACATCCTTAGATAGACTTAAATACTTCTGCCTTCAAGTTGCTAAACGCAAAGTGTTAATGTGACTCACTGGTGGACTGAGAAGATGACACATATGCATGTCTTTCCTTCTAAGTTACCCCAATTGGCCATTAGCAATTATTTCTATGTTGTCCTGAACCAGGCTCTTTCCTTTAACTGGAAGACTATAAAGAACATCAGCAAAAATGCTCCCTAGATTTTTGCCGATGATATATGTTTACCAGAAATCCATTCATCTTCCCACTTTAGTGTGAATTGTCCTAGAAATCTGTTGTGTAGTTCAACACCATGCTGCCTACAGACTCCCACTGCACAAGGTGCTGTTCCTGTACAGGTAATCTTTTCTTACCTACTTTTTCTTTACAAGGACAGGACGCAGAATATTTCTGGATATCCCTTATTTGTTTACAGAGCTGAAAGCACAGCATTTGTTTTCACACACAACATTAAGTATTGAACATAGTCTGCAAATAGCTTGAGCCTTATGCTAATGTATGGTATAACTGGGTAAGATTAGAACAAGGTGGCTAATGATATATTGTTCACAAGTGTTTATGAATGAATTTTCTTCATCTGAAGTTTGTAGTCCTTTTGTCCTTGTTTCTAACTGACAGCTGGCTAATGCTCTTTTCTGGTACTTTGCCGAAAGTATGATGATCACCTAATGAGTGAGTGGATGGGGAAAAAACCCCAAAGCGCTGTTTGGCATCTCACAGCTAAACAAAACAACATGAACTGGAGATCACACTGAAGAGGAAACAATTTTAAAAAATACTTGGAGAATACATTTGGATATTGAATAAATGTGAGAAAAATCCCTGTCTCCTTATAAATATTTCTTGAGCACAAATAGGCTATATGAGTCAAAGAAATAGTTGAGCATAAATTATCTGATCATTACTAGGAAAAGCAAAGGAACTTCCTCTTGCAACTTTTCATAAATAACTTACTGTACAAATGTATTTTTCCAAGTGTCTGTCTCTTTTTGGACATCTGACTATGATCAGATCAACACACAAAAATACATAAAGCTGTTCTTATGCTTAAATCACTCTCTTTGTAAAATGATATTCATCTTAAACTGAAGATGGAGATAGCAAAGACAAAGGCAAACGTATCTTGAGACATTGATAGTTTTTAGTTTAATATTTAACTGTCCCTTTAGATGAGTGCCCACAGAACTCTCTGGTCTTTTTGGCTCTGACTTTTTACAGATAGAGTTAATTAAAATTAATTAAATAGACCTCCTGACAAACATAAGTAAAGCACACTGAAGATTTTTATTTTTTTTTAAGATGGCAATATGTCGTATTGTCAAGGAATTAAAAAACAATATAAAGATCAACCAATTTGAATCAGTCCCTGAAATTTTGACTGTATGCCCAAAGCACTATGCTCCTTAATTATTGTAGCTTCAGAACAGCATATATATAAATAGTTAGTCTATATATCTAAATCTCTATCTGTATATACAATATGTATAAATTTGTATCTTTATATGTAAATCCATAGATCTAAATTCTATATCTTTTATAAAAACCTATATGCCAGGCTTTAAATTAGCCTACCTTCAGAAAAGCATAGAAGTTATTCTTACCTTTTGTCCTCCATATATCCACTGGCTTCCAGAATTCTGTAACGTTTTGTAACTTTGTTTTGAAGGGCTGGAAAATTTCTGGCAGGACTAATACTTTTCTGTATATATTCTTCATGAATCTAAGGCATGGTTTCAGTTATGGCTAAATCAAAGTCCATTTTCTTCCAAATATGTCTTCTGTACACAGAAAACTTTGAAAACCACCACATATGACATGGAGGTCACTCAGCATCAGATCCAAATTCTTTCAGAATGGGAATAAAAATCCACAGCTATGTTGGAATCTAGCATAATAGGGTATTTGTTCAGTTTGAAACACCCATTGCACTGGCAAACTACCTGCAAGAGTTTGAAATAAATACAGTTGTCATATGGCTGAAAACTTTCCCTGAGCAAATCCCAACCTACAACCTGTTTTATTGCTTTCTGTTAGTGGAAATTTGTCATTTGCCTGGCTTGCAGATAAAAGAAAATGAAAAAAAAGGAAGACTTTTTGATCTGAATAACTTCATCATCATCTCATTGCAATCAGCTGCTGAGTGGGCTTTCCTGGATAGTGCTCTTGGTTTCTTGATGTTTTCCTCAGCCCTCTTAGATGCTACTTTATTATCTTCATTGTATCAAATTCAGACATAGTGAAAATCAATAGTTGTCTCTTTATTTGCCATGTCTTCAATAGGAACACATGTAGGATATAAAAATTTTGGCTGGGAGAACACCTACTGATGTTATGTTTTATGTCAACTTGAGAAAATATCACAAAATATTTCCAAATAGATCTTGATTTTTTCTAATACCTTTGTTCATGTCCAGACTTTTCTGTCTTCTGTAAATACCCTTGAAAAATTTTATCACTAAGAGCCATAACAGAAAGCATAAATTTTAAAATAGTTGCAATTTTGTAGTTTTAGATATTTCTAGAAAACAAAAACCTAAGGCATACATTCTGATCAGTGAAAGACACAATTGTCTACTTAGCTAGTGTCATCCAGCATAATCACAATAAATTTAGCATATCATACTTATTCAAATTATTTACATATTCTTCAGTCAATAATACCATATAACAGATACGTGTGAACATTGCAATATTTATTTCAGATGATTTCTCACCAAAAGAAGTTTGAATCTTACATCTGATTACTAAGTGTTGGTTCTTCACGCAGGTGAAGGTATAGTTAGAAAGTGTAAAATGCATGTATTAGACACACATGCACAGACTATACCTACACACACTGTGCATAAAATGACTTATGCAAAGAAAGGGCATAGCTTTCAGATTCTGCCTAACTTCACCTTTCCGCTTGTCTTCCTTCCTCTCTTGTCCTTTTCCTCTATTCTGTTCTCAGTTAATGTCCCAAATTCATTTGTAGAATGACTGAAATGAAAAAGTAAGAAAGGTTTCCTTTAGTAAGGTTCTATGAACCAAAATGACCTTTTAATAACATCTTAGTTAACAAGAGGTGTTTGGTTCACTCCCTCTAAGTCCTTCCCCACAACAGCCAACTCCTTGGAAGAAGTTGGCACACTAGATGAACAAGCGGAAGGACAGTGCAGCACAGTCAGGCAAATTTTTCGGGAAGTCTTGTAAACACACTCATGGTGTTTCTAGAGGAGGAAATCGACTCCAAAACAACACAAAGGGGCACATTAACTCTTTCAAAACTTATAACACAGTAGCAGTTGTAGTGCCTTTGTTTTCAATATTGCCAGAAATACTGAGAGAATGTAGTACATTAGTATCTTTCGTGCTACCATGCCTGTAAGATTTCAGTTTCTTAAAATAAATCGTAGTTAGAATGGCCATACTAAACCATCTCTAATTTGCAAGAGTGGAAGCCTGTAAGGGAAGCAACCTGAAAAAATGCAAAGCAGCATTGACTGAGTGGAGGTCAGTAGAGTATCTATGTATGAAAAAATGTAAGAAATGTACTGCAAGAAAGGCAAAATGTATTTTTTTTTTTGAAGATGACAATAGGGGTTTGAACTAACGCATTAAGTCTGAACAAGTAAAAGTGCAAATTGTGCACACCTGATTAAATAGCAAAAATGTACTGGAAGTGAAAAGCAGGTAGTTTTAGGAGAACATGTACCTTCTGGGAGGCAGGAAAAGTAGGAAAGAAGTCAAAAAATCAAGTTAATAGATAAATACATCTAAAAAAGAACTTCTTAAGAAGTTGAATGTTTTAAATCAGCTTGAAAAGGCTGATCAAAAATGTCTACAATGGAGATAAATGTTTTCTCTTTAAATACACTTGAAAGAAACAGAGGACTGAGAGACAAAGGATAAGAAACTGCAGATTTATCAAATGAAATGTTTTGCTTCTGATTTTGTTGAGTTAGAAGTAAAAATGAAATGTGCCAGGAACCATATTTCTTCATGTGATAAAACTGGAATTTGGAAAGGTTTCAGGTAGAAGCATACATCTGTGCATTTTAGTTAAAATATGTAAGAAGGGAATAACAATTCATTCTGCCTTGCAGAATCTTGAATTTACATGGACTACATTTCAAAATACATCATTAAAAACATTCTTATGATACTTAAAACTGTATTTAACTTTCTTTTCTCCATATTTTATTTCAAGGTCATTTACACTCACAGACATAGACATACATACACATTCTGTTGCTTAAAGCTAATTTTCTTTTGTTGATTATTCAGCAGTGGAAGTCATACACTTCTCCCAGTAGCATCATTACCATGAATTAATAGCACTGTTCACTGTTATTTTTATTGGAAAGAATGACTTTCAACTGTTATGTCTCAGCTGGAGCAATCATATGTTATCTTACATTATCTTATTCATGCCACATCCTAAAAAAGCTTGAGTGTTAACCTTAATTGGATGAATATTGTAGGATATAATAAGAGAACATAATGAAACACTTTATTTCTTTAGACATTTCCCAATATGGGTTTAATTAAGCTACTTTTTTTGTCATTGCTTAATTCTGATCAAGTTTTATGAATCAGTCTTAAAGAAAATCTAAAGAGGAGACATTTTGTGTCCTAGAGGCCCAATTCTTCATTCATTATTTGTGACACTTCTATGGTATTCTACCAGAAATTTCAGTGTGTAGGAACAGAGGGATTGTACCTTGGTAAAGAATAGGCAAATATAAATCAATTTATCTCTCCCAGGGACCTGATAACAAGAACTAAGAATGTATTGATTGTTGGAGCACAGACCACAACACAGCATGGGAATGGGGAAGCCAAACGCTCACTGTCATTACCACAAACTCCCAGGGATGCCTGGGACCTGCTCCCTGGCTGTGTCCTGCCTGCAGGCAAGGGACAGCCCTCTGCTTGCCCCGTCAGCCCCAAGGCCTGCCTGTCATGGTGTGTGTGAATGAGGAGGAGCTGCCTGGATGCCCACAACCGTGGCCTCAGGGGTTGGGATGGCAAGGTTGTCTGGCTTTTCCTTGTCTTATCGTTAACTCCTGCTTAAACGATTGAGGAAAATTATTTAGGAAGAAAATAGTGCTATAAAACCATCACATCAACCTATGCACTTATTTGTAGCAACTAAAGGGTGGATGGGTTTAATTTCTGTTCTCTGCATGAGACAAAATTTGCCCTTATGACCCTTTGCCCATTAGAGGTAATGGCTTCTTTCTTGCTGGCTCCTGTAGCAGTGTATTCTCAGTTCACTGCCTGCCGCAAGAGTAACCATGACAAAAGCCAGATTAATGCAATCAACAACCAGGAACAAAGCAAAACAAGGCAGCTTTCCTCTCCAGCAAAATGAAAGCAAGCATTTGTTTTTACCTTACTCTGGGGCTCTTATTTTTATAAAGCGATCACAAGTTGAAACACAGAGGAGAATTGCTCACAAATCCAATAAAATTTGGAATCCACAGCTACCAGCAATACCAGGGGATTTTCACCCAATATATTTGCCAACAAATCAATACGAAGAGTAAATCCTTCTGCATTGAGGGCAATCAAATGCTCACTAACAGGTACTATCACCTAAATTAATATAATCCCCCAAGTGCTGTGTATGTGTCAAAGTTAATACCAAAGGAAGCTTATGCTTCACGTGTGATAAACTGAAGGATATTTCTTAATAATGGTTTAAATAAAAGGAAATTAAGTGGAGATTTTGAATTAAATGATCTTGAACTGACTTGGCTCCATTGAAATCTCTTCTTTGTGGAGATGTTATTTTCTTATCCCAGAGAGCATGGTCCATAAGGACTGTTATGCTGTCTGAAATGAATTTACAATGCTTTTAATCTAGAGGCTGTCTCAAAGTGGCTTTCTTCTTTTGTCAGGATGTTCACATGCAAATGCTTTCCTGACCTGTGGAAGTCATTCATTCTAGTGTTTATTTCACAACCAGTTAGCTAGGTAAACTTCTAACTCTTCAGAGCGGATTTAATATTAGTATTTAGACCAAAAACTTGCTTATAATTCATAATTTCTCATCTGTGATTAAATAAGAGTAACATGGGAATTTAAATATCTTCATTTGAGAAAGCCTATTGGGATATGTTGTAGTTTGGTTTTGTTTTAGGGGAAGCAGTATTCATTGATTTTTTTACATTTGTACATAGTTCCAAATCGAGTGTGTGGCCAGTCTCTGTTTCTCCTGTGTGAGTTGTCTTTGGGATGTTTTTCTTTCCCAGGCTGAAGTGCTGATTCTTTATCAAAAGGCCTGTAATAAGCAAATAATATAAAAGCAGCTAAACCAACCCTGGACTACTCCCTGCTGTCTCAAATCAGTTAGATGTAGGTACACGAATTTGCCTCTACCTTTTCTGATTAATATTTTCTAGCAGACAATAGCTGGCTTAGAGGCCTTACCTTTTCAGGAGGAATGGTTTTGCGGTTTAGACATTTCCTGGGTTTCAGGAAATTCACTTGCAGACTTATTACAGGTCCTGAGAAAACATACCTGATTTCTCTTTGTTTCGATGACCCATGCTTAAGGAGATAAAAATACATAATCTCCTATGTCACTTAACAAAATCACGGCTAAATGCATTTCTGAGCTGGGGTAGGCTCCATAAGTTAAAAATAGCAGGAGATATTCATCCTGCGTATTCCACATCACCCAGTCTGATTCAAGAGCCTTCAAAAGAACATTCAGGATTTTGCAGAGGCATGTGGAAAACTGGCTACATGCAAACTGATTTAATGAGCTAAGCGGCAGAAAGTAGTGAAATATGAGACATTGCAGTTTGTGAGGAGAAGCAGTATCCACTTCCTAAATAGGTGTTATTGTTATGGTGGTAATGAGCAAGATCAGTATTTTGTAATTAGCAGATGGGAATTTGATATGCCAGACTGATGAGTCACAAGTTCAAAGAGTGGGCGTTTGAAGGATATTTATGATATATAGCAATAACAAGCTGCCTTTCACAAAATGGTTCACACTTTAATAATGGCACTCTAAAATTGGTATAGGGTAGATGTTTTTACTGAGCAGTGCATTAAGAAATTGAAAGGTGTTTCTCAGATATAGTCAGAAAAGGAGGTATGGAAAAGAGCTGCTCCTTTGCAGTAACACCTTTCTAGATAGAAAAAAGTGAATTCTGGTTGTAGAATGCAAGTCAAATAAGATGGGGGGTTGTATGTATATCGGTGAGGACAAGTAGTTTGAGAGACAAAATCTGGTATTTCAGGAAGATGAACAAAAAATTGATCACACACACTGATTCTAAACTAACTGTCCTGGTATGTGTGTCTGTAGCACCACGAAGGAGAGAGAAAGCAAAATGGTTAACTAAGAAATGATGAAGACTGCATTTGATTCCAAATCTCCTGAAGCATACATCCATCAACATGCTTCAGGTTAACACTGATTTACACTGCTCTTCATATTAAAAAATCTCATGCCTAGGTGATTGATAACAATCTGGTAAAAAAATGCATGGAACATCTTAATACAGGGACTATTAGCACTTCTGTGTAAAGTACATTGCAGTGTTCATGCTAATTACTTGATGCGATTAACCAAAGAAATCTTTTGAAAGTGATTCATGACCTAGTCCTGCAAGGGTTATCTATATGCCTGGCTCAAAAAATATGAGCAGTCTCCTTTGCATCATTAGGATACACATACTTAAAATTAGCCATGTGAGTAATTTTTTTTTCTTTGTAGGCTAGGGCTTTTGCAGAACTAATGAGACACCAGATGGCTGGATGGCACTGAACTTTAGAAGATGAATAAAGAGTAATTGTAGAAATTATCGTCTGGTAAATCACATTACAATCCCTAGGAAAATAATGGAAGTGAGTTGGGGTTTTTTTGTGGGTTTTTTTTTGTGTGTTTTTTTTTTTAAAAGGAAATCAAGCAGCTGACAGCAGAAACATGAGCAATAAACAGCAATGAGTGAAATTATGATCCTAGACATATGTGCTGAAACACAGGGTGACTACAGTGGGGGTCACAAATTTGTAACAAAGAACAATTTTCGATCTTGTATCCAGCATCAGTTGACATCAATACCTCAGAAATCATACTTGAAGAATTAATCTCAGTTGGATTGGAAATGAACATTGTCTCATGGATTTAAAATTGGCTGACAAGCTATAAAAGGAGGGCAATGATAGATGGTGAGATATTGAGCTTGAGGGGGGAAGCAATGCTAATGTTTAAGCACCAGAACAATTTGACTGATGAAGAACATTTATGAGAATCATGTAACGTAGATGAACATTGACTGAGGGTAGTATGGTAACTATCACTGTGTTAGGAGAGGAACTTAAGAGAGTGGGCTGAGAGAATAATTGAATATAGAAGTTAGAAATAATGGGATATTACAAGAGCAAATGAGCATGAAGGAAAGTGTCTTAAGTAGGAACCATTTTTAATTAGGAATACTCTCCTGAAAGAGAACTTGAATGATCCATAGACTGTTTTTAAAAATTTTAGATGCCAAGAAACTTTGTGGACCAGTTCCCTTTACAGATGGGGAAGCTGAGGCAGAGAAACCTCATTTCCTGACACGACATGATTGCGCATTTACCTGCCTGGTCACTTTTTTTGTGTGTACCTTTAAATTTATCTCTATTCTAGAATTATTACTTCTTCATCTATTTATTTCCATTATGTTACCTGTCATTACTACCATGAGAGCAAGCAAAGGAATTTAGCTTTGTGCAGTCCACTGGCCACATACCCCCATGTGGCCATCCACCATTTTCTGCCTTTCTGTAGAAAATATGGCTGGCTGCAATGCAAAGGAGCTCTGTACCCACAAAGGAGAAAGATTTAACTCAGTCACGCAGATTAAACAAAGAATGAGCACGCATTGATTAGCCATATCATCATATAAGTAGTGCATTGACCCTTTTACTTGTTTATTATTCCACATTGATAAATAGTTGCCCTCTACACTCTCTGTCTTCTATTCATCATATTATCACGTTCTTGGCTTAAAAACACTAATGCTCAAACAAGAAACTATTATTAAACCTCACATAAAGCCACTGATGTATACTTTTGTGTTTTAAATAAGCAAAGTAAGATAGCCTTGGTTTCTGTTATTCCCATCCAATGATATAGCAGGGCCTTCATAACCTAAGGCCTTTTCCAAACATAGCAGGTAACTGTGATTCAAGCCAACAAGTGCTGTCAAGATGATGGTATCTGGTGAAACCAGGAGTCACAAATACTTTTACATTTTAAAAATCTGGGGTAAAAACAAATCAATAAACTGACTGAGGCTATTTCTGAAAAAAAAGAAAGAAAGGAAGAAAGAAAAAGTACAGAGGTGAAGATTTCACAAAGTAGATTAACAATAACTACAAGGCTGCTTCTAGCTATTTTTTATCCCCAGCTGCACTTCCTCGATTCTGCTAGCCAATACTGATGCAACATTTATTGATTCATACATTTTTCTATTTCACTGTAATAAAAGTTCATTCAGATTTAAAATACGAGTAATAAGAACACAAGTTACACTTCCCACTCCAATGCTAACTAGATGTTTTTTTCTTACAGTATTTAAAAAATTAAGTGATTTCAATGTCCAGTTGGTCAGAAAAGTTACAGGAAGACCACAGTGGATTTGAAGAATTACTTTAACTGGCCAAAAGTCAAATTCTGTTAACCTAGAGTAAAAGTTGGGCATTTTGCTATTTTTCAGATACCCTGAGAGGGTATGTATGTTAGTATTACTAACTAGTATTTTAGTTTTAGGCAGGTACTAATACTGCCAGAAGGCTCATTTTTCAGGTTATGAATCTAAATGCAAACAGATCTAAATAAGCACCAAGTCCGAAAGACTTAACATTTTCCTTGCTTCCAGAAGGCTGAATATTTTACTGGAGAGAAGAAAAATTATATTTCCCATTATACACAGATACCTAAAATTTTCACAGATGTACTAGTTTTCAAATAGTAATTCTGACTGATTTGTTCTCAAAAATCTGTATAAGCATCAGCCACTATTTAAAAAGCTTATATTCACTAACAGTTTGCACAAGGAATACAAAGGCCTAAAGTTGACAAAGAGCTTAGATCATCAAACTCATCTCAATCTCCAAGTACTCTATGACTGCTTTGCTACTTGACTGGGTGGAATGTGGGCCATGGTCAGATATTAATTTCTTGCCAGAGGAGGATGGCCTGGAGGGGAGTTCTTTTCTCTTCAGGATCATCAGTGCTACCTCCCACGAGTCTGGAGGAGCCAAATTAGGTTTCAAAATGGCCATAAAAAACTCTCATACCAACCACAGATTAAATCTGTCATGGCTTGGGTTGGGTTGGCCAATGACAAGACAACGGATGCTCTCCCCCAACTCTCACTCCAAGAAGAGGAAGAAAAGAGATAAAGAGAGATATGAGTTTAGAAAAAACTAAACTACTTTAACAAAATATTGATATTTAATGAAATATTAATAATAAGATAAGAAGGAAATAATGAAAAAGATGCGATATATACAAACCCATATCAAGCTCCCAGGGAGACATCACTGGCAGACACTAGGGAAGTTCCAGGCTGGCCCTACTGACAAATGGGAAACAGATTCCAAATCTACCTTCAAGAATACACAGGTTGGGATCAAAGGCAGAACTGACAGGGTCTTCCTTGGGCATCAGTCATCAAAGAAAGAGAGCCATTAACACAGAGCCATTGCAGAAGAGCCAACCCAACCACTTTTCTCCCTCAGCTTATATAATGAGCCTGGCAGATGGGATGGAATACCCTATTGGTCAGTTTGTGTCACCTGATCTATCCAGTCCTCCCCACAGGTGCAACCCCTCCAACAGGTTACACAACCAAGTCAGCTGACCCTGATTGCCACAGCAACAAATATAAGCAAGAGCCTCTCTCACTGAACAGAAAGTTGGCTCTGTTCCACCCCAAACCAAGACATCATCTGAGAAACACCACATGCAACACAGAAAAGTAGTTTTTCTGCTAGCTGTGGGGTATGCCTGCACCATATCCTGCTAATGAAATATTTTTTCCTCACAGTTTCATCCATCCTAATACATCTCTATTACGTATTTTACATTCAGCCCTCCTATTCTTCTGTATTTGCTGTTCTGCTCTCTCACCCTTTTTAATGAATTTCTTTAAGTTGCATGGAGTCTGCTACCTTACGTGAAGTCAGAAAGGAGTACTTCAATATGCCAACCCCAGATAGCCATCCATGTCACACAAGTTTTGCAAGGAGCCTGTCCATAAGCCTTCTGAATTCAAGATAACTTTTTCTGACAGCTCTGTCCTGTAGTGGAAATCAACCACCTGTTGTATTATGAGTCTGCCTGGACACCCGGGATTCATAAGATGGAGTCCTCAACTTATATTTGAGGGGCTACACTGAGACCAAGGCAGGTAAAGCAGCCACCCACGTGCTGTGTTCTGGATTCCAGCATGATATGCAATAATGACCTGTCAGGGAAGCAGACAGTGTACCACCACACTGTGAAATATCCTGGGGGACTCTCTTTATGAGTTCAGTATGCTTTCAGGCAAGAATGAAGTCACACATCATTTAAATATTGTTTCATGCTTTCCTTTTAGGGTGTCTCATCCCTTTCTTTGGTCTGTTCTAACTTATATTTCTAAAAATTTTCAAAATACAGAAAAAGCCCTGAGAAGACCATTCCAACCTTCCCACAAAAGGGCTGTGTCTTGGAGGTTTCAGATTTTTTCACAAACACACACCCTTTTATCTCAGTAGATGTTTGAAAAGACAGCCAGAAAAAAATGTTTTTGCTAACTAATGTCTGATCATTTTAAACAGGAATTTATAACTTTATTTTCCTATCTTCACAATTTGGCAGCTGTTTTCAAGTAATAAGTGCATATTGATGTGGGACTCAAGAGCAAATAGTCCTGGAGAAAAAAGGAAATTTAATTTCATACCCTTAGTGTAAAAGGAAGGTGTACAACACAAGGACAGTGAAACCTCCACAGGAGGTAACAATAAACCCCGAGTCCTTTCCTTGCCAGTGCCATTGTTTGCTGATTTTATTTTTTCTTTAAGGAAACACAGTGGCTCTGCTATTTTAGTGATCTTGCATCTTTTGTTTTTTACCTGCAGTACGTTTGTTCCCAGGTACAATGTAGATTGCCAAAGTGTTGTCTCACAGAGTTGTTAATGATCTCTGTCGCCCTGTCATCCGTGCCAGCTACTGCTCCGGTACAGAGCACAGCATGGCCTGTGAAGGGCTGAGGCAGCCCACACCACCACTGCGTGAAGCCTGGGACTTTTCTTCAGCTCTGGGGCTATATGAAACCTTATGGTTGCCAAGATAACATGATTTGTCAAGGTCACACAAGAAGGGACAAACTGGATTTCCTTAATTATGATGAAATGTAGTAAGTACAGGTAAAAGCCTGTTTGTGGTTACAACAGAAAGTGATTTCAATTTTCTAAACATCACTGCAATTTCTGTCATTGTAAAGCACTGTCCAGAAGAAACTTTTTTCCTCATGTGCCTAGCCCCTGTTGAAAAGCAGGGCTTAAGTATACTCAAAGTATATCATAAATAGCCTAAAAAAATCTCTCTGCACATGAAAGTGGTATAAATGACTCACAGAGACATGAGTCAGATGGAAAAACTACAGTTCAGATATCTGTAAAGGCCTGCATGCAGGGCCTAAAATGTTTTTAATTTCCATGGAATATAAAATAGAAGTGTAGGCATGCACTTCATTTTCTCAGAAAGCTCTCACTGATAACAACAATTCATAAGCTTTGTCACTTGGAGCTATGTATCGTTCCACTAACTTGAGAGCTAAAATCTAGTGTCATAGACAAGAGCCACCTCTACTAGAAAACTTGCCATTCTCTTTTTTTTTTTCTTCTATCATTAGAGAGAGTGCATCACTAAAAAGCTGAATTGCTAGCCTTTCTACAGAGAGCTGCAAAATAATGGTTACACAGGGAATCGATACTTAAGGGGAAAAAGTCAAGCTACTTTGATGCCAAAAATTGTGTGTCTGTTTCTTGAAATGGGCTCATGGACCAGGAATATGTGGCTTGTCAAAATAAATATATATATTTGATTTAGCAGAACAGCATAAAATCTACATATCTTGTTGAAATATTCAGTGAGTCACTCCTGCCCTGCAAGTTTATTATTATATCCTCTCATCCTAAATACAAAGACAAACAGCTGCAGAGAGATTTTTGCCACACTTCACATATATCAAGCACAGCAGATGTAGCAGCTTCCTTTTGGTAGCATACATTCTTTCCTGTATCTGAATTGTCTCTTAGGTATATAAATGAAGATGGGATTTCGTCTTTGCTGGAGCAGCAGGTGAATGAATCACAAAAAAGCCCCAGTTGGTCTGTGGATAAAACATGATCATTTACCAGGCTTTGTGTCTAAATAAAGAACTGCAGAGAAATGGCCTGATTCAAGAAAGTGGTGGAAAGAAATGAACTGATGGAGGGATGCTCATTTTTTAAAAATAGGGTCTTAATCCATTGATTCACTGTGAAATTTATCTTTTAATAAGTGCTCACCACTATTCTTGTCTATTCACATAAGCAAGCAAAAGCATGATTGTGACGGGGGTAAAGATGACAGTTCTGTTCCATAATATATTCAGCCAAGGTGACCTTATTCATGTATTACACACATGGGCATTTTTAATTTGCAGGTTGCACCTATTTAAAACCTTGCTAATGCTTCATGGAAAAAAATTGAATCAGTCTTCTGAGATTTCACCTAGACAGCATGTCTCTTTTCCCCTCACTATTTTATAACTAGTGGCATTAACACTAATGCTGAATCTTTGTCACTAAAGAGTTTGTCTGATTTTGCTCTGAGACATTTGGCTGAAGTTACAGCCCTCACTGACATCTCTCCATGTCTGTTGTGATGAGACAAACTTGTTTCTGTTTTCAGAGAGAGAGCTCTAGGTTTCTGAAAGCGGGAATAATGTCCCACTCTCTCTCAGGTTGAGCAGTGTGGTTGGCAAGAACTGTGGGTTTAGTCCACTCTAAAATTAACAAAATTTAATTCCTTCAGATTTGTATTAGTGTTGTATTCACATTGAGCATGTCTAAAATGAGCATTGAAATCGATGGCTGACCTGCCCTTCCCAGTACTCTTTAATCAGAAAGGAGGTTGTTTTCTTGCTTGTTATAATACACATTGCATCAATTTTCTGAAAACAGGAATACTCATACCTGGTCTGTTTGATACTGTTACAGTAAACACATACGGATGCTCTGTTTAATTTACCTGAACCATTTTCCGGGAATCAGATATTTGTTTACTGATTCTGTGTGGCAAGGTGATTAAAGCATTTGCAAGTACATATCAGCAAATTTCTAAACTATTCAAGATTAGTAACATTGTATCCCTTTTCAGGGAAATACTCAGATACAGAAATGAGGACAATGGCTAATATTAAAGACATCACACAGCTGAAGAATAATGGATAATATGTACTGAACTTGTTCTCATTAAGTTGCACAGACAAACTGTAACTCAGTTCTTACATGAAAGAGCTCTGGCTTATCAGCATATGAATTGTATTAATATCACAACTCCTCTGTCCCTTTGGCTACCTGTGGGTACTATAATACCCACAAGAAATAAAGATACTATGACCTATCTTCAATTACAGGTCAGATATTCACTGTTTGTTTGAAGAACAGCAATCTCCTGGGTTCAAAGTCTTACTCACCTCTGCTTGCCCTCTGCTAAAGTGTCCTAAAAATAAACGCATTTAAAGTTTGTCATGGCCCTTACACAGGCTTTTCCTTTTAGGATAGTAATTTGAATCCAGCATAGGTTAGCAGAAAGGAGCTGGAATTACCCTCCTAAACAGGTAGTTGTTTGTAGCTGCTGGAAGAAGGAAGTCACAGGTCTTGCTCTGCTTCCCAGTCTTTCACTACTCCTGTCATGAGTGACGACTACCAATTAACAGACATACTGATCATCTCAGCAGAAGGGTTAGAAAGTGAATTAAATGGTGACTGAGTATGTATCACCTTAGGAAGGGTCATTCCCTGACACAGGAGTTGTTAATACTCCTATTTACATAATTGCCAAATAAATACACGGTGTATGTACATAGTACTTAAAGAAACTTGCTGTTTAGATAAAAGTTGTAAATAACTTTACTACCTTAACACACAGAAGCTATTATATGTGCAAATTTTCCATTACCCTTATTATTATTGAAATGTTAAATATGAAAAATCTAAGAAATTTCACTATCTGGCCTGCAAGACTTATTGAAGGACTACAATAAAATATTTTTCATAAACATGTTCACATACAATTCTATGCAGTCCATCACTATTGCAGTTCCATTGCTGCATTTTATTTGCTTTATTCTACAACAGTGAAGCCTATGAGATTTTTTTTTCACTCAGCATCAGTTAGAAATCATCCTCAGCTGTGAATGTCGTTTTTTTTCCCCCAGAATAAAGCAATCTGAGGCAGCTATCTTTTTTTTTTTTAATGTTATACAGAGTTAGGGGAGTATAACAGTACCTGACTGAAGCTCTGCCGTAATGTGATATTGCAAACATCATGGTTACTATACACATGACAAAGCTAGTATTTGGCTCATGGGTTTTCCCATTTGAATCAACTATGGATAGAACTCACACACTGACAAAGAGGCAATGCTGCACCATAATATACTTCAGCACCTCAGCTCAGCCAGCTGTCCTTGGGCCTATAAAAATTTGTTAATCAAATTGTATTAGATTTTTCTAATAATGCAATTGAACATAAAAGCTAAATTCTACTTTTATTCAGTGTACACATGATAAGCAATGAACCATGCTTTCAGTTCTGATACTTCTTAATGCAGGTTGAGGTTCAATTTTCTTCAAGAGAAATGGTATAGGGCTATAAGCAAAACATATGGTCAGCCTCTTTATTTCTGTCACAAAAATTACTTCCTTTAATTATCAGTGTTCTTGGCAGGCTCAGCAAAATATCCACAAAGACATTTTCAAGAGCCATCAGATTTTCACACTAAATGTATTTTAGACTACAAACAGCACACACGGCTTGCCCAAAAAATGGGCCTTTTTTTTTCCTCCCAAATGCTCATATTGTCATTGAATTAAATGGCAAGGAGTGCAGCTGAGTTAGAATCATAAACATCAGAAATGTGATAATTGCAATGTGTAATGGAAAGCCAAGCTGGGGGATCCCATTCCTGATTTTATCACTTAACTCTCACATGGATTTAAGGAAGCAGTGATCTGTACTTTATCTCAGTCCCACCATGTATAACCTGGGGATAACAGTAATACTCTCACAAAATACTTTGAAATCTTCTTGATAATAACGTTAAGCATGTAACTACCTTTAAAAACATTCTGATTTTCTTCTTCTCACTTGCTACCTGGGGTTTGATGCATTCTTAAAATAGCAGCAAGATAGCAGCCACAGGTCAGTTTTTCAGGACAAGGGACCTACACACGCAGCACATTTCAGGTGGCAGAAAGAACACTGTTTTTTGTGAAGAACCTGCTTTTGTATCACTATAATCAGGCACTGTCACAACTGCTCTGAGGAGAAGCTTATCCGTGCCAGGCAAAACTGGGCCTTGTGCATTAGTAAGCTGGGCTGAGGTCTCATTTAAAAGGCACAGAATTACCTGGTCCCACCCAAATGACTGGCAGGAAACTTGGCCTCTGCCCTGAGAAGCAACCTGGAGAGAAACAACTAAAGCACAGCATTCTCTACAACCATGATTATCACTTTAGCTGTGACACACCATGCTCAGAAGTATTCGTTTGGGGCAGAAAGAGTAAACAGAGTCTGTCTTGTAAAGTACAGAGAGTCCTTATCACGATGGCAGCAGTGAACCTGTATTTGCAGGCCATTACTACCAGGCTGAAAACAGAAGTTCCAGTTCAGCAAAATAACGTGCACTGCGTTTTCTCACATCACGAAAATTTTGTTCAATCTTCTAAGTGACTTCTTTATTAAGAAATCAAGTGCTACCACCCATTCATCTTGCAAGTCGACCTCTTAGTCTAACTGCAAGATTTTCAGACAAATAACTTCATACTCTTTCCCCCACCACATCTTGTGAAAGAGCTCCTGAAGGAATAGCTACACAACCCTCTTACAGCTCTAGAGGTTCCCCTTCAATCTCTATTTTATCATAATACCCCAAAGTAAGAAATAATATCACAGTGCTGATATTGCCGCTTAGCACGTAAAGTCATGTAGTCTCATTGCACACTTCTTGCCCTCTGTCTTGATATCTATGTGTTGCTTTTTGTCTTCTGCCCAGAATGTAAGTTTTCTAAGGCATTAACTAAATGGAAAAGCTACATGATGCCCATGTCTCTTGGGTGCTATAATGTTTGCATAATAATTGTACTAATAGTATCTGTTTAAGAGAAAAAGTGGGACTGGCAGTTAGAGACCGATGTAGTCAGAAGAACAGGTATTATAGTGATGCTTTAAAATGACACTGATTTTCTGCCAGGGCAATATTCGTAAAACCAGAGGGAAACTTAATGCAACTCTAGTGAGTAAGACTGAAGGAAAACAGAGAATAAGACCTCAAACTGTAAATCAGGAAACATTTTCTCAGCTTACCCATTACAAGCGGAGCATTGAAAAGCAGCAAAGGCAGGCATCATGGCTAATTCACAGGAACTCATGTGATACATAACTATTTTACTTTGGTTGAATTGCAAAGAGAAATCCAAACACTGAAGGGAAAAAAGTCACATCACATTAAAAATGCTATATATTTCTTTTATTTCTTTTGTGACATACAGCTACTGGGAAGTAGTTTAAATTGTGATAATATTAGTGATATTTTCTTGTGATGCATTATTCATTAGGGTACCATGAAATACCAGCTATTTCCTTCCACTGATGGTACTCTACAAGGAGAGAAGACCTGATCTGCAAGGTTCAAACTGAAGGACTGTGACTTAAGTTTGCATTTACTATCCTTTTCATCTGGATTTCTGAGATGCTACCACTATGAAACTCAGATATAGATAAAAGATTTATAATCTATTTTTGAAAGATGCAGGGGAGATATATAAAATGAAAACTCTTCTTCCTGGTGAGTGATTTAATTTTTGCACCTTTTTTTTTTTCTGGGAGAAATCTTAGAAATTTAACTGGGAAAACTGCAGCGACAACAAGCATTGACAGAGAGGAAGGGAAAGATCCAGTTCAGAGGCACAGTCATAGAATCATGTAATTGTCTAGGTTGGAAAGGACCTTTAAGATCATCTAGTCCAACCATCAACCTAACTCTGATAAAAGCAATCACTAAACCATGTCACTAAGCACTATGTCTAC
>KZ505703.1:46634-124378 GCA_002844005.1 Limosa lapponica baueri
AAAAAAAAACCTTACAAAGCAAGGAAGACATGTGATGGTGGCCATTAGAGAGCAGGAGGATGAATGTGAAGTGAAGTACTCCTTGTGAAGTGCTGCTTTGCCTGTCTCAGGAGAGCAGCTGCCAAGCACACTCAAGAAAGAAATCTGAAATCAGACATCTGTATGTGCATTGCATCCACCATGTTTGCTCTGAGGAGAGAGAACCATATGAAGCAAGACAGCAAAGGTGAAATCCAGCAAGACATCCTACTTTATTGCCATAGCAACCCCACCCTGATGAAAAGTAGAAAAACAATAAAACATCTTTAGGAAAAAAATCAGTGCTATCTACCAGGGGAATTGAGGAAGGTGCACTTTAAGGAAGAACTTGACATTTCCACCATTTGGTGACTCTTTGAAACAAAGGTATGGCTGCAGTTTTTGCAAACTGCAGATTTAGAACATATTGTACTTGATAAATTATTTAGTTTGTTTAGCAGCTGAATTCTGAATTACAAGTGAAAGCTGTAGTTACAGATTAGAATCTTTAATGCCACTGTAGCCAGACAGAATATTATTGTTGTGAGTTTCCTTGATGTCTTCTGACATCTGTCATCCTTCAGCACTAGAATCACCTTTCCTGCGTTAGACTTTCCAGGATGACTGAATGTGAGTGTGGATACGTGTGTGTGTTCGTGTGTGTCTTATGCAAGCATAGGTCCAAGTCTGTATGTTTGTGCTTATAAAGAGTTTTATGCATTTTTGCCTACTGTAGCTAAATTTGTTGTTGATTTTCCTGCAAATTGAAGTAGATTATATACAGGGCCCATACAGACCCTGCTGGGGTCAGGGAGCTCAACAATAAAACATCTGCTGGTAAAGAAAGCAGCGATAACATCTCTTACGCTACGCTATTGATGAGGAACCAACAAAAGAGCGCTCAATGCATGCTGCCCAAGGGGCAGAGCTAGGGCAGGTATAAAAGGCTCATGCAATTCTTGTGGGAATTAAAACTGCTCTCACACTCTCAATCCTTCTCCCTCTTTCCAGAAGGCTCCTGAAATGGAGCAGCAGCCACAGTGATACAGCCTGCCGTTCCCCGCACTGAAGCCTTCCTGTACAGCAGGGGACTTACTGGCATAGGAAGGTGAAACATATACCTCCTCCAGCCTTAGGGAATCTGATATAGTACAGTCGTGTTTGCCAAACATAATTCTTTAATTTTCATCTGCTATTTGCAAACATTGATTTTTTTGCAACTAATTTGCATGGACAATGGATATTCTAATTCCATTCTGTAATAAGAAAAGCAATAAGACTATCTTACCAAAGGGCTCTTTAAAACTAAGTATGTTGCTTTCTGTTTTAAATAGCATATATATGATGTGGCTGTTATTGTTAGTATTAACTGTACCTCAGCCATTACAGTGGCATCTAGAGATCCTATTTCAAATTATAATTCCTGAGTACAAGGTAATAGATATATCAAATAATAGAAATAGAACAGTTTATCCTACAATGGGATATAGAGGTAAGAACTTACTGCAAATCACTTGATTCCCAGGCCAGAGCTTTATGCAATCACCTTCCCCTGTTTCCATATCTGTTACTTGATAGGGAGACCAACGTTCTTCCTTAGCCCCATCTACTCAATCGTTTTCACACCACATGGACACCATGAGCCTTTCTAGAGCTGAGCTGCAGGCTCCTCCTGGTTCTTCAGCACCCACCCAAGCAGTGGTGCCCTGTGGAGAAGAGAGAGGGAAGCCCTCTCCAGGAGCAGACCCCTTGGCTTCTCCATCACATGAAACCCTGAGCTCTGCACTGACACTTCACAACAGCAATGGCGATGTTCAGAAGGAGGTCAAAAATACAGTACAGAAAAGCCCATGGAAACAGTTTGGCAGGTGTGAGGACACATTTTTGCAAGGAGCACTGAATTTTAATCCCTTTCTAACTGGAAGCATGAAAAGCTCAGTACTGTAGTAAATTCATACCTTTTTTACTCCAAAGGGAAGCTATGGCCTTTAGTCTCTACTACATTGATCAAGAAGCATGTCAGAGTTTAACACAATACTGCATTAGTGCATAATGTAAAATGGAGTTATGATCACAAGAACTTACAATAAATTTTGTGTGCCTGTAAGCAATAACTCAGCAGTTGGTGTGTGCCACACCTATGCTGTGAAAAGCACATACAGACTTTTCTTTGAAATAGCAGTAATTCAGAAATACATTTGCGTAAAAAAAACCCGCGGAGATGGCATGCTGTCTGGTACCAAAGAAAAGAATGTTTGGTGCTTTTTTGGGAAAACTTCATTCATGTGGGAAAGAAATCTGTGCCTTGTGTCCGAGGTCATGGAGACCTTGGATAATTCACCGAAAGACAGCACAAACTGAAGTTCCTTTAGAGCAGAATTAACAACAGCTCAAACTTTCCTCATTGAGGATATGGAAGGAATAGCTTTCTCCTTGCAGTTTGTGCATGACTCCTGCTAATATTAATGAGATATATGGCTTCCTGTATTTCCCATCAATATTAATGAGACATGCACGTGCCACTAATGTTAATGGGAAATACACATGTGTGTAAGTCCCATTAATGATCATTAGATATCCACAGGAGAACTCTCATTAATGCTAATGAGCATTGCACGTATATGTAATTCCCATCAGTATTAACCAGAGATCTATGTGCATGTATTGCCCATTAGTGTTAATGAGAGATATACATGTGTGTGGCTGAAATTGTCATTAATGTTAACGTGATGTATGCAGGAACTGGTAAAAGAATATACTTTATCTTGATAACAGAAACTTGCCCTTTGTGTTTGGGTTCTAGTTCATCTTTAGTTAATGCATTTCTTTCTACTAATAATCTAGTTTGGGTATTACTTTGTCTGTGTACTAAGTACCATGCAAAATTAAGACAAAATGCAGACACCCATTTTCCAGATGACATGAAGTCTCTATCTATGCCACAGATCAGAGTATGGCAGTTTGTGCATTTATGCTGGGGTCAGTATGTGAAGTTGGTAAATGTATGCTTTGATTCTATGAGTTTTGATCAAAATTATCTTTCTTAATGGCAATAAATCTCACCCAAGGCTATACTCTGAAAATCACTCGGGTAGCTGTGATCTGACTTGAACTTAGGTCCTGCCAGCTATGCTTTCATCGGACCTGTGTTATTTTACAAATTTTCTTTTATAGTTAGTTACTCTTAATTGATTAGAAGCTGTGTGTGGAGAGGGGGTTGTGGCATCCTGAAGTGAAATAAGTCAGTGGAATTTACAAACTGAAAATGTGACATATTGGCATCAGCCCTTGCTATTTCTGGTGGATCATCTGTGCAGATACTGAATTTTGCTGAATTTTATCTTTCATGTCAGCAAAAGCCCATAGGTAGTCAGACAGTAAGTAGAAAAGACCTCAAAGTGTTAAAATTAAGATCAATGTCAAAAGTATAAGTCCCTGCAATAACCTTTTTTAAAAATGTGAACAGGGTACATCACACCATAGCCTTAGAAAATCTCAGAGCTTCTTACCTAAAACAATAGTCTTATTCTCTACTGACTAATACCGTATACAGTCACTTTTGCCTTGCAAAGCAAGTGTAACAAAACAGCATGGAAAAGTATCACACCTACTTTGCACCATATACAGGGCTTCTTAAGGAAACACCTAGAGAAGATATGGGTTTGTGGGAGCTACAGCAGTGTAAGTATGTTTTGTCCTTTTAATTCCCATATCTGTTCCAGTACTGGTCTTATTTGTTAAGACTGGGAGATAAGTAACTGATCAAAAAGGGAACTTGACAGCTCAATAAGACACGTTTGTAAGGAAAGCAAATATTCTATGTTGCTGCACTATTTTATGTGTAGAAAAACTGAAATGTAATGCTACTGTCTTTATCAGAGAGGTTCCATCTGCAAAGTGTGCTCATGGCATTGGTATATCTAGTCTAAGAAATTCTTGCTCTTTAACTTATCCCTCCCCAGCCATTTTTTTCCCTGGCTCACACCAGGGCTCTCAGTCATGCCAGCACTGTTTGTGGAACTCTGCTATGAATTAGGTAATTGAAATTATCTGTTTTAGAGAAAGTGCACGATACTAAGGTGCTCTGCTATGTTTTTGTTTTTCTTATGATCAGATCATTTGAATTATCCAATTTATCAAGGACAACGGCATCAGCACAGCTGAAGGGAGCTAAAGACAGGAGCAAGCATTTTGGTTGTCAGAAGACACAATGTCTCACCAAATTGTATTCTCAGGTCCACCAGTGAAAGTCCTCATGACTTCTGGAGGCAGCAGAAGCACAGCATTCTCTGGATTTCTAAGGACTAAGGCCATTCACTGAAGGACAAATAAAAAAATTAAAAAATAAATGAAAAGTCATGGCTTATTTTTTTCTGTTAATTACTTTTTCTAGATGCCCCATCACATTCTTCAAGCTACACCTGCTCTTAATTGCTTTATTTCAACCGACCAGAAAGCGAGGGGGTTCCAAGTCAGAGGAGCAAATACAAAATGAAAACAAAACAATCCCAAACCTAAACAAAATAACCACAAAGTGTGCTCCTGGAACAGCATGCATTTGAATTTAGGAATAAGGAATCTAATTTGGCACTGGGCTTCACATTAACAGCAGACTAAGAACTAACAAAAGTCTATCACAAAAATATGATTTAGGGCTCAATTTTCCTTTCTGAGCATGTAACCTTTGTTTACATATTTGCAGCTCTGGGGCTCAGCGGTGTAATCAAGTGCTCCTGATTTTAATTAAGGGAGTAAAATTTGCATATGCAAACTCCCCTCTTACTGGTGTTAATGCCTCTGCAATGCCAGCAGCTTTGAAAGAACTAAGAAAACAAAAAAAGGCAGAAATAAAAAAAAAATCCAACAGTTCTTCAATTTTGTTTCACTAAAGTAAAGGAAGGAGCAGACATGACAATATAAACTGTTTCCAGTCATATAAATAACACGCATTAACTGAGATTCTGGTCCAGCTTTTAATTGATGAGGTGTTTTCAGAGCTAATACAGGATCCTCATGCTGCCACAGGGTCTGAGATGACTCAGGTTTTGTCATTCTGTGGGAAAGCCAGGCATAGGTGAAAACCCTTGTAGTCTTGAATGACTGCTGTTTACAGAAGAGCTCCTCCCTCATGCAACCTGGAGAGATACTTATGGTCTGAGAAGTAAACCCCTGCACTTCAGGCTTTCACAGGTCACTCCAGCTTGCTGCTCCACCTTCCCTTTTGAGGTCAGTAGAAGCATACGGATCCTCTGCAGGGGCATGCTGACAAGAATCAGTGCAAGACAAAGCCAAGTGTCTGCATTATTTAAAAAAAGACAATAAATTCCATGTGCTTAAGACAATATTGAGACATTCACAGATACACCAGAAAAATAAGATTTTCAAGCAAGCATGAAGGGGCTACCAGGGGACTGGAGAAAGTTGTGGGGTTTTTTCATATTAGGTTAACTATGCAATCCTCCAGTAAAATTTGGACAGTGGCATTAATTCCCACTCAGCTGCTCACCTCCAGAAGGCACGTCTCACTTTTTAAAGAGAAAGATGGAAGCTTGGCCCAATATAATGCTGCTTGGAGAAATCTCCCTTTTAGTGTAGGCACCTGAGTGGTTTGAAGAGATTCAGGCCTTAGAACATACTGAAAAAGCACACCATGGAGATGAGCATGCATTGGAACTGCAATACACTACAAAAAAAACGTACAACA
Source organism: Limosa lapponica baueri (assembly GCA_002844005.1). NCBI lineage: Eukaryota > Metazoa > Chordata > Aves > Charadriiformes > Scolopacidae > Limosa > Limosa lapponica. The sequence continues at coordinate 52,357 of KZ505703.1, forward strand.
TATCAGGCTCCAGAGGAGCCACTATGGTCCACTGAGTAAAATATGCCCTTTTAGAATTGCTCAAATACATATTTACATGATAGACCAAAAACACAGAGGTAGTCTATTGAAGAAATACTGCAGTAAGCTTCAGAGCTATTACGGTCTACTGAGTAAATAACAAAAAGTTTTAAAAAGGTCCAAGCATATATTTTCACAATATAACAGAATTGCTTCAGAGAAAACTATCGTGTCAATTCTCAGGGATGTCCATGAGTGATTTCCTTTCTTTTCCTTTTTTTTCACTATTTAGCCTGGTGAAAAAACTGTTACATATTCCCCTTGCATACTGATGCACAGTTCTTTCCAGTCCCTAGGCACAAATTACAAGAATCCTCCTGCAGATGCACCCTGTACTAGAGCAGTTTAGCGACTGTGGTTTTAGGCAACAGCCTCAGTAAATATTTTAACATACGCTGGGAGTAGGGGGACTGAAAGGTGATGATGAGAGAAGCAAAGATATTTTCTAGCAAATTGGGAAGAGCTGAAATGGTCTCTGTCTGCCTACTGTCGACTATAACTTTCCCTTTATTCTCTGTTCTATTTTTCAACTTGATTCTTCTTTCCTAAAGTAATAATGGAAGGAAACCTTTTCATAACACTCTATTTCATGACAGAGAGAAAAAACATCTTGAACCACATCCATTGTTAGACGTGGTCATAATTTTATTTCGTCCTATGACTTGAAAGGGCTTACAGAGAATAAAACTAATCACAAGTCTGATTCACCTTTTCTGTGAAATACAATAAATTAAGACCATGCAAAGAATTTATGCCTACCAGCAGTTAACAAGAAGTTTGTTGTCTAATTATCGAGGGCCAAACTATCCATAATTGACATTCTCACAGCCTAGGAACAGCTAAGTTAATAGGGCTACATTTTATTCTCACATCTCTGAATCAAGAGGCACTCCTCTAGATTATACAGCTTCAACTGTGAGTAGAACATTTGTGTCTGAAATACTTTTATGGTCTGTCCTATGAGCCCTGCTGACAATTTCCTCGAGGAGGTACACCTTACTCTTTCTTGGTCCCACAAAAAGCAGTCAGCTGGCTCTACAGAGAGTCTCTGCACTGAACAAACTTTGTTCACCTGGAAGGCAGGTTAAAAGCCCCATTACCTATGGGGTACAGAGTATTGGAGACAGGCTTTTACAGCTTCACATTCACTTAAATGTGAAATAGGTAGGAAATATAGGGAATAGAAGGAATATTAAATAATGTGCTAGTCTTAAAACAAACTGCAAAGAGAAACAACAGGCAATGCACTATTCTGCCTCAAGATAGACAACAGAAAGTATGCAAAGCGATATGGAAGTTTAACATAAAGAACCCAGAGAACGAGTTTCAGAAAGGGAAGAGGTAATGTTTAGACTAAGCATGCCAGCCATTCTGCTAGTGGAAAAAGAGAGAAAAGCACCTCCAGAAAGAGACGTACACATCACCTTGTCCTGAAACTCAACAAAACAGGCTGTTTACCCTGCTGCACAGAGAAAAGGGAGCAATTAGGAAACCAGTTTAAAACAGATGCTTTAATTTTCAGACAATATAAGTTAGGTGAGATTAATTCTGCACATGATTTCAGGAGCTGAAGTTTCCAGAAATACATCAAATATAACGTCAAATAGGCATCACAGCTTATTGACAAACAACATTTCTTTAGTCCAGGTTAGAACTGAAGAATATAACATCATAGGGTTCACTCAGCTTTTATGGTGTCTTTAAGTTAAGGATAAGAAGCAACCCCAAAGTTTTCCAGGGTTCAGAAATTGCTGACAGTGTGAAAAGAAAACCATAGGAACACTGAACTTTTATGGAAACTCTGTGAAATCGGAAGCAGAATACACTTAGATTTATTTTAATTTTACAATGTATATTTCAAGCAGCTATAAGACAACACAGCTTCCAGCAGTTACCAGATCCATTCCACAGGATATTTAAAAGAATTTCTCATGTGGAAAACAATACTTCCGGTACCAAATACTAATTTTGAAAAGAATTCTGAAATAATTTCTGAGATCACCTACTGGTTTCACAGTGACTTTACAAGTTTTTACTCAGAAATGACTTATCAGTACCTTCAGGGTTTCACCCTACAGAAGAAATGGTAAATTCTTTTTGGTTCCATGATAAAATAAAACAGCTCAAATTGTTTAACCAGCAAGGCTGTAAGTCATTACACAGCATCTGTGGGATTTCCATTTTAATATCCCATTATAAAGACTACAATGATTTGTAGTGTTTACTGGCATGATTACCTTCCTAACAGAGAAATCAAAAACTTTGTGTTCCTTTCCTGCAAAGAGGATATGTGATTTGTCAAGTGAGAGATCAGCATTCTTATGGAAAAAGGCATGGACTGTTATACTACAGTTACGTGGATGTTTAAGGCTGAGAAAACAAAGTGGTAGCACTTCCAGGTGTGCGAAGTCCATGAAGCCACAGTGACTCTCAACACTACAAGCTGAATTAGTTCTTCCACAGACTGTCATTTAATTCAGCAGAACTCCTGTTTTGTATTTCACTGGAGCACAGTCCCAGAAGACTAAATGAATTCACATGAAAAGGTCTACTCAGGCCCAAGCATGCTTGAAACTGGCAAAGAAAAAGTTAAATACAAGACAGCTTGTTGAAGAGAGTGACATGCTCCCCATACACTACAAAAGCTCTGATGTCTTCCAGCGGGAAAACCTGGGAAGAAGGTGAACCACACACACTGGGTTGTCTTAGAGTGGTCAGGCCCATAACTGGACAGTGTGATGCAGTATTTAGTGGGCATCTGTTTATGCGGTGCAATGCACACACGCCTGTTATGAGCTACAGAAATGCCAAGCAAGAATTACTGCTGCCAGCGGGCTTGTCAGTGCCATGATCAGAAGCTATTTGGTGTGATGCTGATAGACTGCTCCTACCCTCAGCCAGTGCCACTGAACTCAGCCACCCCTGACTGAGCTACCCAAGGATCTAGGAAAATATGCTGCTTCTTCCTTGTTTGGCAATTTGCATACTTAAAAAACAGTTCAGGATTTCACACCTATTTGTCACCTGGCTAAACAGCATTTTATTTAGTAGAAACTAAATCAGACCTCTTATGGGGAACATATGCCAATACTATCTTGATTAACTAACAGTCATTACTACACACTGTCATCAGTTTCCACGGAGATAGACCCAGTAAAGCAGCTATCCCTATTCAGTATGTCCCAATTAAGTAGAGTATACAGTAATAATTTTTTACATTTATATAAGCCGTTCATCCTCAAGCACTTTAGAGATTATACAGTGTTCAGATACCACTGTGAGGAGTGTATTATAACTGCCTCCATGTAGCCACACTGAACTGCAGCAGTTTTTCAAGTGCAAGGCTGCAGCCAATTGGCATGTCAGTTTCTGAGTTACCATGGGCCATGGATGCAGGAACAATGCTGTAGTGTCCCTGAAATAAACACATAACATGAAAAAAAAAAAAGTCATTGAGTTTCTGAATCTCCCTTGGAAAGAAAGACACTTAGCTTTAGATCTAATCAGAATAAATCCATGTAATATAATGCACAGACCTCAATCAATTTAATTTGAGAAAACAACCAAGACATATCTTCCTATACACGATTCCACAGATCCTGCAGATTAAATATTTCACATTTTGTTGTTTGGACTGCTAAGCTCCCCTTGCCAGTGACTGAATGGTGAATTATTGTTGGATGTGCTTTCCTACCTTCAGTATGTAATTTCTCTTTTATTTCCTTTTCTACTGTAGAAAGTATTTCTGACTAACCACCCACTTCTACAGCCCTTCGTTTTTTGTTATAATTCTCCATTTTACAAATGCAGAGAATATCTCATCTTCAGCCACATTTTCTAAACAAGTGGGAACGAAAATGAGATACTGAGTGCTTAGCTATTACCTTTCTCTGCAAGTTTTGTGCAATACTTTATAGACATGGCATATACAGCACCTTGCTTAGTCCAGCTGTAACATATGTACACACCTCCTTTTCCTCAATAAAAGCTTCTCCCTCCAAGTTCACCTGGGAATATACTCACACTTGAAGCCATTGAAATGCCTCTGGTTAAAAAACCAGCCCAGCTACTTATTGATAACAGCCCTTTCCATCTGCCCTATTAAGCAAATATTACCTTCAGCTAACAGAGTAATTAAACTATTTGTTCAGGTGGTCCTGTCATCAGTTGAATGAGGGTTGTAATTCCCCCAAAGAAAGGTAGGGTTTTTTTATGTAAGGATGCTGGTAAGTCTTTGCAGGCCTACCATTTTCTTTTGGAGATGTCAGCTTTCAGTTCTTCTGAACTTCTGTTGTGTTTTGTAAATCCTGTGGAAATACTATTGATAAATTACCATATTTTAAAATGCTTTTACGGACAGAATTTCAGTATGGTTATGTATTTTATTGCCATTCTCTCATTATTCAAAAATGGATGAAGAGGTTTTGCTCAAACTTGCTAAAATGAAAATGTTACTTTTGAGAAGGACTAAGTTCAGAAAGCTGTGTAAGCCCCCGCTTAGCTCCAGCACATGCTTACCCTTTGTTGCAAGGGGATTTAATTCACTATTGCTTAATGCGTTGTTTTTGAATAGAGACATTTCTCGGATTTGAAGTACTGTGAAGTTTAGCCTTGGAGGTAAATGTTTTGGAAGGTTAATAGCCTGTGGAAATACAGGAGCCCTATGTTACGTTTACTACTCGCTATGGCTTAAAGATGAAATAGAGACTCACTTCACTCACCCACTGAAATGCAGCCACCTGTGGGGACTAATGTGCCAGCTCTTTAGTGCAACAGTGCAAGACCATTTAAGTGGGAAGTGAAACGTTATGTCTGAGTCCAAAGGGAGTGTTTGCCATTGTTGTTACTGAACAGCATGACATTTTCTCTGGGTGGAAGACACTGTTTGTGTAATACTATATTTCAAAAGGATTTGTCTTTGGATACGCAGGAAATGGGATCCCGCCATCATTTAATCAATAACTCACTGCCATGGACCAATCTCCCTACGTAGCACTAGAAGAAATAAGCAGAGGCAAGACCACAGACAAAGAGAATTTTACTTAACACAAGTGCCTAACTAGGAGGGTTACTTTTATTTATCAGTTTTTTTACTGAACCCTTAAGGAGAGACTCAAATGTTTGGTATAACCAAATAGCTTTGACACTTTTGCTATAGATTAAGATCACAGTTTAATTACTATCACATAAATTTCCTTTCTTTTCCAGGAGAATTAATTGTCTCTCCTTAATTTAATGAATTTCTCTTAGAAATTCAAGTTTAACTTTGATCTGAATTTCAACCAAGACAAATTTACCCACTTTACACATAATCTTTATCCTTCCAGGGTAGAAGTTGGAGGAAAAAAGGGAAAGCTTGGGAGAAGTTTTGCAAGAGACAAGGCAACAGAAAAGTAAACTACAGAAGACCAGCAAGAAAAATTCCAATTCTCTGAGATGATTTGTTAAAGGAAACCACACACTATATGGGTTTAATGTATTAACTGTGGTGCTTTCTTCCCCTCTGCTTTTCTTTCCTTAAGGTCAAGGAACTTAATTTCCCCAAATTCACACCACCACCACTGCCTGCCCTCCCCCTCCCAACTCTCAGAAAAAAAAAAAAAGCACTAGAATGGTTTTAAAAATCGCAAACATGCAAAATTGTAAGATTCTGTGTGGAAGAAATCTCCTTAAATGCTTAGATACACTTTGGCCTGAAGGTGGCAACATTGAATAATATTCTGAATAAAGATGTTGCCCATATAGACACCTTTAATTAAAGTTTTATGTTTTTAAGCTAATATCCTTCTACCTCATCATTTTTTCACAATGTGTTGAGAGAAAAATATGACGAGGTATTGTATATGTGTTTCAAACAAACTTGAGTGCAGATTATGCAAAATTATTCGCAATTAAAATGAAAGCAAACAAACATAGGATATATGCATAAACCAACCCTTCCATCCCCTCAATTTAAAAGCTATTTAAAAAAAAGGTAGGCTATATGTTCCTTTTCACAGTAGTACTACCAATATGCTCTTAACACCAAACCAAAATTGGTGCTGATTTTTTCAAACCAGACCTTGACTTGATGCTAAGTTATTTCACCTGCACCCAGTAAATGCTGTGATTTAGAATACAATGCATGAACCAGGTGAGAGGGGATGGAGTTCTGGGCATTGCACTGCATGGTGCCATGAGTTGGGTGCCCTGCAAAGCAGGGGCAAAGTGCTGTGGGCCCTCAAGATGGGCTGATAATCAGTAAAGGAGCTTGGCCCAAAGTGTTTTGTGGAGAACACAAGGAGAAAAGGATTTTAAATATAATCTCAATGTTCTTTTTTTTTAAAAAAGATTTTAATAATTTTTCATAAAAAAAGAAAAAATAAGTCTATGGGTTGACATCTATCTTTGGATTATTAAGAAGATAGTACATCATTCTATTCACTTCTTAATCTTTCTGTCCTAATTAATCTTTCACTGATTTCCACAGTGCTCCATGATTTTTCCTTTGACTTCTGTAAAATTCAGTGTTTTCTGCTATCCCTTTGATTACTGTCCTTGTGGCTACATGAAGAAAGGTATTATATATGGAATTGAAAGAATGTTTTACAGAGTCCTCGCAGGTAAGGCTACCTCTGCACTGCTCTTAGCATTCCCTACTAGGAAATTGTGGCAGATTTACAGAAAAAAAGACGACTTAACTAGGGCAGCCAGCAAACAACAAAAAATCCTCAAAGTTCAGAAGACAGCAACTATTGTATTAAGAGTGGTTAGGCAAGAAAACCAACTGCTGAATTTGCCCTGTCTACAGAAAAGATGACATGATAACAGGCTGTGAGTACTTAAGAAGAACTAATAAAAAGAAGGTGGTGGGGGTGTGGGAGGACTGTTGGCAGCATAGTGGAAGCAGGTAGAAGTATAGTAATAGCTTAGAATTACTGAAGAGAAAAATGGAGATTGAATAGCAGAAAATGAGAGAAGAGGGAGGTAATACAGCAGAGAGGGTCACTGATTTCAAGGCAAACATTCATCCCTGAGGATCACGTCAACCTACATTGTCTGCAGAGGTTGGAGTAGGTGATTTCAGAGGTCTTTGCAACTCTAATCTATATGGGTCAGACCACTCCTCTTTATGGTAATAATTCAAGAAGGAGTATTTCACACAGAGAGCCCTGCTTCCTGAGGGACTGCCCTGTGCAAGGCAAGCCGGGAGCCTGGCTGGTAACACCCTGCTGGTGTTACACCTTTGTAACAGCCTTGAGCTTCACACAGACTTTTCCAATCTGAGAGAGGAAAAGAATTGCTTGCTAACCATTGCTCCTGTTGGCTCTGGAGAGGAGCCGATGGAAATAAAGCATAAACAAGAACTGGAGAAAGGTTAGACGGAGTACCATTGGTTCAGCTGGAAAAAGTGCCACTGATGAATCAATGACTTAAAAAACCACTAGTTCACATAATTTCTGACATAATGTTGATTTTTACTGCATATCCATCCCTGGGCAAAAGTGAACAATAAATAATTATCCTTCCTAACCAGAAACAAAGCCCATTTAGGGGGGAAGGAGAAGCAAATAAGGCTGCATTCCTTTTCTGCCCATTCTTACCTGCCTATCCACTTGCCTACTAGAGTGTGTAAGCAGGCAAATTCTCTGCTATTGTACCTCTGGAAAAGAGATACAAACTAGCTCCCCCAGGAGGTTCTGGGGTGTGGGGGGGTTCCTACTACCTGATACCACAGTCATAGTATTTCTCTTAAAGATTAGTCTTATTTATGGAGGTGTTTCAAAAGCTTTTTGAGGGCAAGCTCTCAATTCCTTTTTAATGCATCCATTCCATGATTTTCAATGCACTTAATCATTAAAGTAGACTCAGTACCTTTGGCATTTCTATTAAAACTGCATGTTCAGAAAAGGAACAGTAGTTGAGTGAGTCACTGACAAAAAAGCACAGGTATCACAGAAGGGAAAAAGGATGATTATTTCCAGGCACATTCTCTTGGAAATTGAATGGACTAGATGGAGAATTGGCAAAGTTGTAATACAAAGCACAGCATCATGAGGTAACAAGGCAGAAAAGCAAAATTAACATAATCCCAACCCTATACATTTGTTTCAGACTGCATGTTCTGAAAAAAATATCATAACACATATGACAGAAAGAGATCCTGTACACTGTGATACCAGATCATTCACTAAAGCAAATATGAGACAAAATGTTCGTTAGCAACAGAGCATACAGCCAGCTCCCGTGAGACAGCCATAGCTAGAATAGGTTTGCAGACTGCAGCTGCAGGGACAAATTGAGTGCATGAGTAAACAGGATGGTCTCAATATAAGAATTTCACAACACCACAAGTTAAAATGAATTAGCAATGATATTCAGGAGTGAAAATAGCATATATAATAGATAAACAAAAATAAACCATTATGCCACCTGGAAAGACTCGTTACAAATACAAAAGTCTTTATCAAAGTGTTAAAGCAAACACCTTTGGCCCTTCTCAGATCTTGTGGGATTTCATTTTGTAGATCTAGATCTGAAGAACAACACAGCTAGGTACAAGCCTCAGACACATGGCGCTCTTGCTTAGCACAGGGAAGAGCAGAAACCAAGGTAGTGCTAGGCTGCCTAATCACAGGGCTGGCATATGAATAGATCAGTCCCAGACACACCACTGTGTAAGGTTTGCATCTCATGCCAATGCCAGCCCTCCAGGAATCACTGAGCATCATTATCTCCAGCACCCTTTTGGTCTCCAACCTGTCTGGTCTTTCCCTAATGCAACTAGAAAAAGCAACCTCTAGTTCATCAGGGAGGGATTTAGAGAGGTAGCATTAATGGGTGCAGACTAGTGTAGACTTTCCCTGTTCTGGCTATGCCCTGGGGCAGTTTGCAGGCCAATTGATAAGGTTTACTAGAATACAATGGGGTTTTATGCAGCCACAGAAGTTCAGCTTCACTTATCAGAACTGTCTTTGCAGGGTTCAAGGCTCCAAAAACCCAGTGCTTCAGGCTAGAACACTTCACCAAGGCAAAGCACCTCTAAAGGTAGGACAGATTTTACAAAGCCTACTTTAATAATAAATTTTAATACATGCTCTGATTATTTGTGTTTTAATTATTACGCCTTGCCTCTCTTACTCTCCTGACTTATGCCTATTTTGTTTTCAGTAAGGACTCTTGATGAAGATGAATTAAAGCCTGTGATACTTAACTTTGCAGAGAATAAAATATTTAGTGTGTTAGTTCATACTCTGATGTGCTAGATGAGAAGTTCTCACCCCTAACAAAACTAAGAGTCAGTCAATCAGCAAGAATCTGTCAGGTCCAACTCTGGCTTTAATGATCTGTGGTTGTCCCAAGGTCTCGTTTACTAAGGAGAATCTTAGTAAATCTTTTTTCTTGGTGACATCAAATCACAATATACCTTTGGGACAGTGGCTTCATCTACTTAATGAGACCTATATTTCCGATGAACATGTAGGATAGCTAAAATGGGGGTGAAGTGTTGGTTTTAATTTTTCTAAAAACCCTACATAGAAAAATTATTTGCCTTGTGAGTTCTCTTGCCAGTTAGTTCAGGGCCCTGGAAATGGTTTTATCTTTTATTAACCAGTGGGTCATCTCTATGGTCTCAGGTGGAACATTTACAGCACTGCCTCTGAATACATTTTCTGTGTTTCCACATTTTCCCTTTCCTAAAAGAACCCACTGTAGGAAAAGAGAAAAAATAAAATTAAGGTTGAAGAAACATTTAATAAAAGGAAGAAATACTATGGCAGAAGAAGCAGGTCACTCCGTAAGATTCATTTGCTAAATTCTAGTGTATGCCACAGCAGGATGGCATGAGTCTAATTGGATTTGAAAGCTGTGTGAATCTCCTGTAATAAGAGTCATATTTGCTAGGGCAGCTACAGGAAAACATTATTCCTATTGGGTCTTGGATTTAGGGGATAACAGAATGAAAAAATGATTCAAAACAGTTCTGGTAAATACTCTTCCACATAACTGTGGAATACCACGCAACTTCAAATCACAGCTCCAAAAAACAGGATTTATATTAAATTTATTTAAGTTGTCTCCTACCAACAACCTCATATTGATAGAATACCTGGGGGGAAGCTTTAAGGAAGATTAGCAAAATAATCCTTTCGTGCTGGGAGTTGCATTTCTCCACTTAAACGGCCATTGCTAGCAATGAAAATGCAGGCAAAACTGACAGTAAAAGAAGATATCAATAGAAGTCAGAATCTGAGTGTCTTCTGGAGTCTGCTTAAGTTATCTGTTAATAGACAGCTATCACATACACTTCATTCTTTCAGTGAAAACGTACAATCTATATTATATCAGCATTTGTTAATGAAGTCTCACCAACACAGAAAATATTGTATTAATTTAACCTGCTATTTAATATATTATATTTTTTTTGTCTTGGGAAAAATGATCTGAAGGTTAGCATTAAAATTTTCTATTTATTTCCTGTTTAATACATTTTGAAACATACAAAGGAATTGCACAAACACTGTCTAAATCTTGTGAGGGACATAACGGTTTTCTCACAACACTTAATAAAGCTGAGCTTTTCCTCAGCCCCACCTGCAATGACAGATCAAGGAGATTTTTGTTGTTAAAAAAGACTGCCTCCAGATGCATTTCTTTCTTTAAAGGACAATGTATGGATAACAGTCGAGCAGAACTATTACAGTCAAATGTGTAAACAGCAGTATTTGACCTGGCAAGCTTGCTGAATAGAAATACACATTCTTTTTAAAAGATACCATACACAGGTAGATTTAAATGAAAACCAGTAGCTTGAGGTTTTTTTCCCCTTCTTTATTTTTCCTTATTCCTGCCAGAATAAAGCAGGAATAACTCTGTTTTCCTAGCTGATATTCCACCATTTTATTTCTGGTGTAGGATCCTACTTCAGGCACAAAGTCTCATTAATAATGTAGCTGATCGCTTGAGGTAGCCGTAGGTAATATTCTTATTACCCAACCAAATTTTATATTACCCTTGCTATAAAATAAGTCGCGGAGCAAAGGCGGCAAAACACTGCACTACCTAGGATGAAACCCAGCACCACTCAGGGTGGATTCTACAGTCTTTCTGAGAAGTAGTGTAAAAGTACCTCAGAGACCCTCAGAGCGGTCAACAGGCCTATGTGATATGAAGTAGTAGCATTTCCTCAAATGAAACTGAGGGAAGAAAATCTTGTTTCATTTGCTGCCTGCATGGGAGATTTTAATCCTAGACTACAAGGCTGCACCGCAGAATTTCTACTGCAGATAAGAGAAAAATACTTTTTTACCAATTAAGTGGGAATCCTGAGATGCCCACAAGACATTTTCCAAGGTAAAAGTGATGGTTGGTTGGAAGCCTGTGCATTACCTCTGCACAAGTCCATTTGACTATATAAGATGCAACACAGTGGGAAAGCAGGCCAGTTTCCTCTATTTTTAAGCATCCAAAATCAAAAGGGAGAGAGAAAAAAGAGCAGTAAAAGCAAACCAGGGACCTGACTATGTTCTAACTCTACTTTTTTATCCTGAGGTAAGTTACTTGACTGTGGTGTACTTTCATCCAGGTTAATATGAGGATGGAATCAAGCCAAAGGGATTTACACCAGGATGTGCCTTTGCAGTTACTATGAAAAACAGTCCCTGATTTTCAAAGCAGTTAAAGCTATACTTTGTCATAGAATTTGAGAGAGGAGGCAGATCCCATCTCCTATGCCTCTATGTGACACAAGCCAGTGAATTTAAAACCTTGTTTCTCTGCTATGGAGACTTGCAGTCATTGAGAAAAGACTCTGATATTGACGGTTGCATCCATCGTTGTGTTCCTCATCAAATGTAATCTCCACCACTACCAACTGCTTTCCAGGGGTTGCTGGTTTTTTTTCAGCCAATGCCAGAGACCAAGACACTGGACATTAGTATAGATTGAACCTCCCAAAATGCCCTTTACTAATCATAAAATCACCTGAGCTATCCTGCAGATGTATTAGTACTTAATTAGTCCAGTCTCAAAGGTAATGATATTTTCTACTGAGAAAAATCCTTCCAAAGTTCACCCATCCTCCAATACTCCCCATCTTCCAAAGTTACCAGGATCTCACAGCAAGCAGTTCCAATATCCAGTACTTCCTTTTTTGGGCCCAGATCCTATCTTTTCCTGTCAGTGAACTTTGAAGATGCTGAGCACCTCAGAAGATTAATTGCTAATCAACATGCCACCTCTCACTCAGATATCAGAGATCCGATGCGTTTTCTGTTAAATAAAAGCTATATTCCACATAGATCTTCGAGAACATTGTGCTGATACATCTAAATAGCAAAACAGTTTAAGGTGAGATAACCAGTTTTCCACCTGGCTAACCCCAAGTAATAAAAAACATAATTGTATTAACTCTACTTCAATTTTGTTCATCACTTAAACTCTCTTAGCAAATGCATATATAAAAGGAGATCTCCCGTAATAGCCACTATCTCTAGGTGAGTGCATGGAAAGCATTTAAAAAAGATCCACATGCACTGTAGAGTACTGCTCTTAACCTACATATATATTAATGTTCTAATAGTGGACAAGGTGAAATAGATGTGAAGGACAAAAAAAATTATTCCTTTGTAAGGATGACTTGGAGGCACAAACAGACAAGGAAGGGTTCCTAATCCCTTATTCCCAAAAAGTAGCCAGTGACAGATGGCATACACTATGATTTATTGGTGATTTGAGCTCATCTGAATTAGACTAATTATCTCACAAAGCTACAACAAACTGAAAAATCTGAGTTTTATTTTTTTCCCTTTAAAACATTCATTCTTTACATGTGTTGTGCTAACGTAGAAAATCCTTCTTGATCTCATTTGTCTCATAAGGGTGAAAGAAGAATGTATGTTTTGTTTTACATAATTGCAAAATAACTTCTTTTTTTTTTCATCGTTATGATGATTTTGATGTTGCTCTGGAAAAAAAAAATTTGCGTCTATGCTGGCAAATCAACAGTGTAATTAAAATACTGTTGCACATGGTATTAAAGAGACAGAGAGTGAAGAGCAAAAAGGAAGATAACCACCAAATAGTTAAAACAGTCAAATAATCTTTAGTCAAAACTAAAGACTATTTGAGAATACATTATATTGCCTTTCAATATTTTTATGAAAAACACAGATTAAGTACGTCACAACTGTCTTTCTGCATATGTGTATGATCTCATCATTCTGACTTTGATTTAAAGGATGGTACTTCAGCCCAGCCCACAGCGGACTTAAACAATCAGTAATAAAGCCTCAGGATAATAGGCATTACCCATCACCTGATATCTAACTACCTTAGAAGTCTGATAATTTTTTTTTTTATATCTTTAAAAGCAAGATGAGCAACAGCACCAATTTACAGATAAAAGGAAATGAGGAATGTAGGTTTTAAGACCCAGACCTCTCCAAGTTATTCATACATCTAATTCCCTAAATAAAAATCTAGGCCTATGTTCAGGATGGCAGAGGATCACTGGTTACAGCCCTAGAAATTGCAGTCAGATCTAGAAAGTTCCATCCAATTAGTAGCTTACCCACAAGACAGTCTTGCTCCCTGCATTTTCAATGCTGATAGAATTTTTCTAGTTCATTTTCATGAAGATGTAAACTAGCTTTTTAAAAATACATGTGGCTGAATAAATCTTACATATGTGAGTTTTTAAATTTCAGAATAACTAATACTTCAGAAAACAGGAAAGGGTCAAGAAATTGATAGGAAAATATTATAATTGAAACCAGACCAAAGGCATGGGAATGCTATGCTGAGCTTCCTCATCGAAGATAATGAGACAATATTTCAGTCCCACATACCAAGTGTGATTTTTCAATTATCTGCAAATAAAAAGTTGTACAGGACTTTTCAGATAAAATTACCCAGGGAAAAGTCAGATGTTATATGCATATTATTTCAATAATGTCCACTTGAGGTATTTTTATAAACTTCTTGTAATGAATGAATCTATACTGAACCCTTTCTAGTTTTTTAAACTTTTAAAATTAGGCAAAGCATTCTAATTTATACAATTCATACTTAGCTATATTACTTATTTCTGCTATCATTCCCTCTTCACGTTACATGGTAATAAGAGATATTACTATCTAGTTTAAGCTTACCACTGATTTAGCAGTTTTACTGCTATAGTACTTTAAAACCATGGATTTTGAAGTCAATTTGAAGATAAGACAAATAGTCTCAGGCTAAGTGGAATTTTCCCAACATTGCTTGTCCATTGCTTTCACCAGATATTTAATTAGCATTATAGCAAGACAGAAGACATTGTGAAGGAAACCACAAGGATACTTGATGATTTCTCCGACAGAATAAATTTAAAATCATGTTCAAAGGAAAAGGATATGGAAACTAACTCATAACAAAACTTGATAGTTTCAAAACCAAAACAGAAAAAATATTTTTTTTATTAGAATTGCAAGAAGGATCTATTGGAAAATTTCAAAACAGGAAGTAATAAATGATGCTGTATATTTACCTCAGGTTAAGTGATATTTCAACTTAGATTATAATTATTTGGAGATCAGAATTCACTACAGAACAAAGTGTTTTCTAATTTGCCCAACTTTGTTCTTGAAATATGCTCTTCTAAATCACCATGAGAGAGATTGGGCCCTGCTGCAATCAGAAGATGGAAAAACATTGTACGAATGACCATAATTTTTCCTCTGTTGGATCCTGCACTGAAAATGACTCAGAACTAGCTCTTGCATTAAAACAAGGAAGAAGTGAATCACAGAATTCAAACACATATGAAGCAGGTGATTAGAATTAGGAACTTTCCCAGGGCTGAGTCAGTTTGGATTGCCTACATTATATTGGAAAGAAGAACGAAATGCAGCCTAATTACAGGCTGTGGCATTTGAACATCATCATCTGAAACAGTCATTGTGGAAGGTCACAATAAAAGAAGTTTCTTATGGTATTTCCAAAGGGACTGGTTGCAGGAAACAGTAGAAATCCTGCTAAATATCAGAAGACTAACAGTGTACTCCTATAAGACCAAAGCTAGCTACACTTTTTTAGGAAGCAAAATTGTCTCTCTACTCATTTTGAAGTCTACCTGCACATATGGACATTGATAATAAGTTTTTTGAGGGTTTTTTTTTTTAATAAGTATACTTATACTAAAGATCTGTTGGGGGATCTAAGAGGAAATATATCCACTTCATATTGTTTCCAAAATTATTCCTGAGGCCTTCTAAATGTATGTCCACACAGACTAAGCAATAGCAATAGCTCTGCTTCAGACAGTTGCAATTGTAAAAATTTTAGAACAGAATTAGATGTCCCATCCCCTGGAAAATTTATTATAAAAATATAAGAAATTTTGCATCAACTAGGAAGAATTTCTGGAACTACTTTTCTTCAGTAATTGAAGGTGCTACAAATCTGTTCCAGTAAAAAGTCCGTGCCAGCAAAAAATAATACTGTTGTTCACCTGCATGATTTTAGCACAGTTCAACTTTGTCCAGGCAACAATGCTTGGGATCCAGACAGGAAGCTCATGGTCAGAAAGAAAGGCTCATCTTTCATTTGCTTTTCCTCCCAGGAGAGCTTGCAAGCACAATCACAGCAGGTGCTAGGAAAAGGACTTATAAATTTAATGGGTTTGCAGGGTTCGTGAGTCAGAACTTAAGCACAGGCAAAGGCAGCGATGGAACTAAATGTTTGAACATAGCCTATGGATTATATTTAGCATTTCTTCTGTTAGGTACTATGTACTAGCTTTATTTGGTAGCATTTGTACACCTGCTCTGCACACATATATGGAATTCAGGAGGCAGTACAGAATTTGAGCCCCAAAACCAGATTATGATGCAATTGTTTACAGTTAAAGTTATATTCCAAATTGTAAGCTTGCCAACATGATGTAACACCTGCCCTTATTGTCACCTATATATTATCATTGTTGGGGTATCTTATGATGCTGTAGCATCTCAGTCTCACCAGCACTGGGCCAGAAATTGCATAGCTAGTTGAACACGATAAAGATTCATCAGTTGCCCCTTGGCCAAATACAGTGATGAAACAGATACAATTAGTAGTGTTGTTACTGTGAAAAAAGAAGAATAAAATACGAATAAAACTCGTAATACACTAGAAGCTAATAAATAAATTTCATTGAATTTCATTAAATTCTGAATCTTTAATGAGTAATCAGCTCCTAGATATAAAAGATTTACATTCAGGCAACATATACTTCCATTTTACCATCCTGTCCCATTTTCTGTAACATCCTATGTTTTCTTTTGCTGATCTGTCCTGTCATTCAACCAACATAGGGTACAAAATCTTTTTCTCACCATTGGTAATGAACCCTTGCATATCCTGGGAAATCATCTTCTTTATATATAAAAAATACTTCACCAAAGCCTTTGCCGTCAGTAAGGTTGAAAGGACATCTCTACACCTAATAAACACAGAATAGATTTAGCAAGGAGATTCAGAAAAGTAAGAAAAAGCAGGTGAAAATGTAGTACAGCATTAAAAAAGAGAGCCTTGAGACTCACACAGAAGATTAAAGGATTACTTCTATCTTGGAAGCTTTTGAGATGAAGGACCTAGGCAACCTATGCATCACTAGCACTGTTTAACTTTCCTGATACAGTTTTATTTTTCTGGCATTTTTGTGAGATAAAGTAGTGATCTGAACCAGTCATGATGGAATTTAAATAATGAGACCTCCATCAGTGAGGTTGCAATAAATTCAAAGATGAGGAGTTTGGTCCACTACAGTTTTATTTTGCTGTAATCTACATCACATTTTTATAATTTTTCTGAGAGAGTTAGTGTTTATTAATTTTCTTTTTGTCTACAAAACATTATTTGTAGTATAAATATTGTCCCCTAGAAAACAAACTGTACCCTCCAAAATTTTTCAAATTGATTGTAATTGCCTAAGTTGAAGTATAATTGTGCTTCAAATTACTGTCTACGTCAGATATCAGAAAAAATGACATTTCAGAATAATATAATATAATATAAATATAATATGTTAGCTCAGAAGAGTTATTGATGTGGTTTAACCCCAGCCAGCAACTAGAACCACACAGCCTGTTGCTCACCCGCTCCCCTTCCCCACCGCAAGAAAGGTGGGGAGAAGAGAGAAAAAACAAGAGGCGAAAAGGAGAAAAAAATCCTTGTGGGTTGGGATCAAGATAGTTTAATATAAACAACAGCAGAAAAGGAAAAATAACAATAATAATAGTAACAACAATAATGACACAGGTCACTCTCACCACCCAATGAATTGGCACTATCTGGAGCAGTGATCATGGATTCCTGACCCCTGGCTAATCCCCCTTTATATACTGAGCATTGACGTCTATGGTGTGGAATATTTCATTGGCCATTCCATTGTTCTGTCTATGCTTCTATGGGAAGCTGAAAAAAGTCCTTGAATAGTGTAAACATCACTTAGCAACAACTAAAACCAATAGGTACTATTGACATTCCTTTCACAGCAATCACTAGAAAGAAAGTGAACCAGGACAGTAATTCTTAATTTTCCCATTTTAGTTTCTGTTGATATATCAGGACTCCTAGATTTAAATTTTTAAAGGAAGCTGTTAAAAACCTTATTTTAATCCCTGCATTACCTGTTTTAACATCTTCTTTGCATACATTATTAATGTTGTCCTTCATGCCATCCCATTTTCGTCTTTTCACCTTCAGTAACACAAAATGCCTAGAACTTCAGCTAAACAGTCTGTTGAATGAGCTAATAAGTTAATGGGTCCAATTCTGTAAAGCCACAGCGAGGGAGAGAGGAGACCGCTTGTAAGTATCTGAGTTTTGGATAGGGAAGTATCCTTATAAGAGTGGGTTTTACCCATTTACTTAATGCATTTCAAAGAAATAGTGTATCTACATCAACAGAAAAATGCTTTTATCAGCACACCTCACATCCACTACGCACATCGGCAGCACAGCTGTATCAGTATGAGCTTGTAGTTTAGACAGCCTGTACATCCTAGTAACGGAGTTCAAATGCAGGCTGTAGTGCCTGTGTTATCTGGCTCTTCCAGAACATTGACTAAACTATCTTCAAAGTCACAGAGTACAGAGAGGGTAACAAGAAAACTAGGAGAAAAAGAACCCATTTCAAAGTGAATTTTGCATTTCAGAGAGAGTTAACCACTTCTAAACAGGACAAAAGCATGAAGTCACTGCACACACTGCACACATGCTGCAAACATCATCCAGTGTGGTACTGAGCACCAATGTCCTGGAGTTCGAGGTAAAACAGAACCAATTTTCTGTTCACTAATGTTACTTTTCAGGTAAGCCTCTTCTAAGTGAACTCTCTGAAATGAACAGCGTATTTTTCTGACAGTATCCGCTTCCAGAGTGGTAAGACCTGATTGTTTATAATTTATGCCAAGGAATGATATGCAGAGAGACCCTTGCTTGTACTTATTTCTATAACAACCAAGGTCAGCTCACTTTGTTATTTGCCCTATTGGAGGGTCGGAAGCCAAAGAGTGTAGAGGGGTCACACCTGCACACACCTGGACAGGACAGGTGACCCAAAACTGACCAACAGGGTATTCTATCTCATCTGCATCGTGCTCTGTATAAAAGCTGAGGGATCAAAGGGTCAGTGCTCTTCAATGGCTGGTGTCCAAGGAGGACTCTGTTCGTCTGCCTTTGATCCCAATCTGTGTATTCCTGAATCCAGATCTGGAATCCAGTTCCCATCCATCACTGAGTCCAGTGATGTGATTGTCATCCTGGAAGCTCAATAGGGTTGTGTATATATTACGTGTATTTCATTATTTTTCATTTTATTATTTTATTAATATTTTCATTGTAGTAGTTAGTTTCTTTTTTAAACTCCTAAGTTTCTTTTCTCTCACATCCTTCTCTCCCTGAAGGGAGATGCTCTGTCTTCTCTGAAGGAGACAGAAGTAAAAGAGAGCATCTGTGGTTCATTTCAGTGGCCAGACTGGCACAAAGCATGTCAGCCTTTAGCTGCAGAAGGAAGTGAGAACCTGCAATACTGAGCAAGTGATATTTAATAGCTTCCTGGATTTGGGCTTTAAAAACTGACTCCCAGTTTTGGCTTGTCAAAGGAGATGATCTAGTTGTTTTTATTAAACAAGGAAGTAGTTGTACAGGAGGTTTGAGGGTCAGGGAGATAACTTGCTTCTGTAAATTATATAAGGATGGGACGTGGCCCTGAAAGCGTCTGTGATTCACTTTCTGAATAGTTTCACTAACAAGTATTGCAGCATCTTCTCCATCTTACTGCTTTTCAAGGACTAGTAAAGCTTAAACATTTACTCTGAACTTCCAGGTCATTTAATTCAATTCTCATAAAGAAGCACAAAGAGGACCCAGGTATCATAAAGATGCCAATCACTAAAGCAGACTTGCATGTAAATGTAGGCCTGGTTTTTTCCCTCCATTATATCATAATAGGATTTTATTATGATAATGAGATTTACAAGGAGCTGTCCCTGTCATAACTTTAGGTAGAAAAGTGGAGAAGTCTATTTAACCTAGGTAATCATCATGCAAATTCATATCAATCAATAGTCAAAATTAATGTCCTTGTGAAATTAAAGATGAAGAAAACTCATTTTACTTCGTTATATCTTACACATTAAGGTACCAGGCATTCTAGAAATATCTAGCACATAATTTCTTCCTACATTATCATGACAACTGAAATGACTGAATGCATGCCATTGAATATGTGCATATGCATCTGTTTTCCAGTGGTTAGTGTTAAAAATACTAAGGTACGTCGTCAGAAAATGTCCTTTTTTGCAATTGTGAAAATCCAATGAGTACAGTGAAGTTGATTTTTATTACTTTATCTGGTGTGTGAAAAGAGAATCAGATTAATCAAAAATTAAAATTATATTAGCATACTTGGTCAAAACTCATCCTTGTGCAAGGCATCTTTAATTGTGAAATTTCTCCTGACTTAAATTTCACTTAGTTTGACTGAAGGCAAAATCATAGTACTGCCTTCATACCTCACTATCTCTTCAATTGCACCATGAAAGCAACAAAAAATATACTTAATAGGCTGAGCTAGGTATTCTGCAGGTCAATAATCTTCAAGGATCAAGAGTGAAATAAAATGCCGAATTATACCCTGGCAATGAGACTGTCTTGCTTCCAGCCACCAAAATACCTGAAATGCCTCAGCTCATCTCAGTTACAAGGGCAGAGCATGACAAGAGAGGCAGATTTGAAAGATCCAGAGAAGAGACTGAAACCAGGAACCTGCATTGAATACGGAAACAGTACATAAAATCTAACACATGATAATATGCTCTGTGCTTACAATGCTGCTGAACTGAAAATTGAAAATGAACCTTACAAGATGCTCAGTGTAATTTAACTTAGGAACAAAAAGCCATAGATAACTATTTTGAGAGACTCAGACAGAAAAGGGCACAAGATCTTTGGTATCTAAAGATGGAAAAGTGCTTTTGGCTGCTGTCTGGGCATCCAGAAGCAGATGAATATCCAACAAGACACTTTGACTATGAGCTTCATTAAGAAAATAGTATGCTGTTTGTTCAGACAGTTTTTCCATTAAAGGGACAAATAACTTATTCACCCCAGTTGTTTCATTTCATAGCTACCATATATCTGAATTCTTATACGTACATCTTACCAGCAATGCAAAGAAAATCACAATTTTAGCACCACTGTTTGATGATGTTTCACTAAAAACTTTAAGAATCCATAACATCCTCAAAATAGCATTCCCTATTAGTCTCAGGAAATACCGGTACTAAAGATCTGTCCAAGAGACATTTTGAAACAGGTAATGAAACATTTGCTCTGTAAATTCTTTCCAAGAAACTGCAGAAAGTCAAGAATTGTCAGGACCGTGGAAGATGGCAGAGTGCTCTGACTGTTCCTCAGGAATAAATTCCTTTTCTTTCAATCTTTAGGATAAAATTTTAGGGACTTTTAGAGAGTAGAAAGACACATTTCCTAATTTTGACATTTTCTTTAATAAACTCTTCAGCTATCATTGCCCCTTCTAGGGCTTAAAAAAAAGAAAGACCCTACTCCGTTTCTCCCAATAGCTAATCTAAGCTACTTAAATATCCTTCATTTTAATCAGAGGGGAACAACTCAAATATTTATGTGAAAAAAAAGTGTGTTATTATATGATGCTTGTATACATTCTTCTATAAAGAACTAAAATTTGCCTCCTTTTCCTAGTCATGAGAGTATCCAATGTTTCCATTCATCTTATGGAAGAAAACCTCATCTTTTTGCTTCCACCTAATGCTCATATCCCCCATTCATTGCAGTTGGTGAAACTTTTGTTCCATAAACATTTATTACTAGATATGGTATGTTGTAGAAGACTTCAGAGTCTATCTGTGGTATTGCACATTACCAAATTTGCAAAATAAAACTATAATAAGTACTCCTCAGTGGAAATGATCACAGGTTTGATACTGAAAGTATATTTTGCATGTAAGAAAGTTACTCACCTGAAACAAGCATCCTTCAGGGCGTATTGTCACAGGGGATGCTACAGCAGAGCTATTTCCTAGCAGTGCCTCCCAGGAGACTCGGGGGTTTTGTGCTCATGGCACTACCACAGTTTCCCCAACAGGAGAGCTCATACTAAAACTCAAAGCAAAAGGGAACTGCTGTTGGTGGCTGTGAATGAGCAGAGTCCACCTTGAAGAGCTTTGGTTATAGGCAAAAGTAAAGTTGTCTTCTTTTACATGTAGGCTGTCTGTATTCACACTCCCCTGAGTCCAACAGGCAGTGTTCTTCCTCCCATTCTGTGAAAGAAAATGTCTTAGTTAAATGCAGGATAAAATTTTTTAAAAACTAGTAATTTGATCTGGATGCTAGGTTTCAGGAATATCTTTTTATGAATATACAAGTGTCATGCTTATAGGAAATATGAAAATGCGTTTAAAACAAACATGAAGGAAGGTTGCACTGTTTCTTTTTAAATGTTTGACACAGCATTTCCAGACTAGAAACAGAAATACTGCCAGGCAGTAACATCCTGATCTAATGCTGAGGGCTGTGACAATACATGGGGAAAAGCATTGACAACCCTGTCTGGCAAACAAGCACGTAATGCTGACCAAGTACCTTTATTAAGGAATTCACCAACACACTGAGGAAGCCATTGATTTCCAGAGTTTAGTAAATTCATGCCTATTTACTGTAATATTTTTCAATACAGAGTATAATATACTTATAAAGCACTGAGATGTGGCCAGACAGCATTTATTCTTTTAGCATATAGAATAAAAACTTCTATATCGGGGGCAAGCTTGCAAGTTACTTTGATGAAAGGTCTTTTGCTGAAATCTGTTGTTGCAGTTAATCAGAAAATATTGATAAACATGGCTCAGATTGACCAAATACCCACTGAAAAATACAGGTAATTTAATTCATAATACTAGCATAGAGAATATTCCTTTTCATGTGATAACCCAGTGGGTAACATGTCGGTAAAGTACAGGTTTTCTAGTTCTAGGTTCTCAGGAAACCTTTCCCCTGTTGTGTAAAAACCTTTAAATTTCATTAATTTCGTGTAAAACAGAGAGGAAAAGACATGACTAAACCTGTTAGCAAGATATTCATGAGTGGTACAAAACCTTTAAAAAACCCCTATAAGTCCATTAAGGAAATCTTATTTTTCCTTTCATACAAAAAGATGAGCCTGTACTCTCTACTCCATCCCTGTCTTACCCTTGCAAAGTGATCTTGAGTGTTGCAACAACTCAATCAATCTGTATTCACCACCAGCAATATGGTAAAAAGAAAAAAATAAAGAAAAAAAGAAAAAAAAAAGCATCTTGTGAATTTGGCTGGATCAATTTTGTGCTCTTATCAATTGCGGTGTCACTGTGCTCCATCTTTCCATCCTCCTAATTTATGAAGGCCATAACTTACTACTAGATATAAATCACCTCTGCATTTCTTAATCTGTTTTGTATTTTATCTCTCTGTCTTACACTCACACATAAATATCTCCATATTCATAATAAGACAGAGGCTACTGCTGCTATTTTCAGTGTCTATTTTCAAACGGGTTTGAAGTATCAAACATATAATATCTTTTGTACGACATGAGTATAAGCACGTTGGCTAAAGTGAGTAAGAGATAACAATACTATTATAAAACTGTCTTGGATGAGGTTTCAAAATTAGAAATCAAAAAAGTAAATACTATCCCAGAATACAGAGCTTCAGTGCATAAGGAGTAATTTCTCTCTTAATGGAGGATACTTAGTAACAAAAAGAACTTTTCTTTATTCGATGCTTGGTTTATTTGAGAGGGCCGTGTTTAGTACAGAATTGCAGAGCAGGGAAGAATAGAGAACAAACAGAAGTAGTTATATTTTCAGAAATCATAAAACCTTTAATAAAAACATCCCAGAACTGCCCACACACATCCTGGTCCTTCCCTAAAACTGGAGGAGCAAGGGGTGTTGAATTTAATTTTCCCTTGAAGTAGCCAGCTTACAGCTTAATTCATTCAGTAATGACTAGATCTAGAATCACGTGTTCCTGCAAGGCCACAGGGGAAATGAAGGGAGGACAGAGGGGTCATTTCTCTCCTCCTTCTGCAAACAGCCAGTGGCAGAACCCTCTCAGGTACCAGACACTAGAATAATGCTGGAATGTTACACAAGTTAAGTGAAATTATAAAAGGGAAGGCAACCCCCCCCGCTTCTCCCAGCTCTTCCCCAACCTGCTCTGCCTTTTAGCTAGAGTCATCTCAAGGGCTTCTCATAACAAGAGAAGACACAGCATTTTCAGATGGAAATGTGATTTTCAAGTTGACAGTATAGCTTTAATTAAATGGGAGTCCAAGGAAAGAACACATCACTGGGAAATAAATAGGCTATAAAAGAAGAAAACCACTAGTGTAGATAACCAAGGAAATTAAGCGAACGAACAGGAAAGAGCAAAGGCCATGTGAGACATCTATTACAAAACATCAAGGTCAATGCTACTAGTAGAGGCATAGACAGCTAAAGCGATAGAGTACGAAAACGATCAAGGAAGCAAAGATCAAATATGAAAGGAAATTGGCAGATTCTTACTCAGAGTATTCTACACTGATGTGCAAAGAAGGGAATTTTTGTGTTTTAAAATATTATATCTGAAAAAAAATACACTGAACCATATCAGAGCTTTTTAGACAATGCATTGACTTAAAATGCAAGCAGCTATAGAAGCCAATTGTTTTTAATATTCTACATAAAGTTACAGACTCTTTGCCTCTTTCTTAAAAACTATGTCCTAGATTAATGTGAAAAATAGCATTTTGAAACACCAAACTGGGAACTAACAATTCTCCAAATGCAGCTCCATATCTGAATGTTTCTGCAATTTTCCATTTTTCTCAAAAACAAATTTCTGGAAAAGGTATTTTGGAATTAATGAAAAACAGAGGCAGGCACCATGGTGCAGATAGAATGGGAGCTCCTGCAGCTTCCAGCAGGAACCTGGACACTCCTGGTGAACAGAACATGTGGGCTTCAGGACAACCCAACAGGCAATTCAGTGTTTACTATCAAAGTTGTACTATGCTGGGAAGCTATCTCACAATAGCTTCTGACAAGTTGCATAGTGTAGTTCTGCTATATTTTTCTTTCATAATGGTAATGATCCCATTACTCATCACGATCACCACACCACTGTTTCGTTGTTGTTGTTTAGCTACCTATGCTGTTGCATCTTATTTTCTGTTTGCTATTGTTATTCACTTGATTCAGCTAAGCCCAATCCAATGACCCACCAGTCAGATGCTGAACAGACATATGTAAAAGACATTTGCTGTTCTGGAGAGTTTATACTTAGTGTCTCAGACAGGAAGGCATGTTTGTACACCATATTCAGTACACCTAACGTCAGTCTTCCACTTATTAATTCAGTCATTATGACATCTACTTTACTAATAAGAATAATAGTTGTATAAACAATCTACAAACATAGATACAATCATGCACACTTGAATAAGATATTTTTTTACTCTTTGTTAAACTATCTATAAATTTTTAACAATTATTTTGCCTCATTTTAAGGCCTCTCTGTCTGTCTTTTCCTTCTGTCTTCAGTTTAGCTTCAACTTTTAGCTCAAGTTGCAGTCATAGATTTCCGGTTCATATATTTGACCCTACAATTTAACAAGAGCTCCCCTTTGAGATAAAAATAAAAAACACTAAAATTGGTAAGTTCTGAGTCAGCCCAACTTTTTTCTCTATCCTAAGGAGACAATTTCAAAAGAACAGACATATCCTTGATTCTACGATTATAATAATCATTTTTGAAGGAGGATAGCACTATCATATCTGTGATTCGCTATTTATAGCAAATTTAAAGTGAAGAAAAGCAAGCAAAACTGATTAAAGAATGTCTATTTTTTCTCACAGATCATTAAAGTCTATTCTTACAAGATTTATATACTCATGCTCTAGTTGCACTTGAAGTACTGGATTCCCTAAGGATTTAGGAACAGATCTACTGTATATACATTTTTGTCCAGGGGACTATAATGGGAAATATGAAATCCAGTCTGTTGGAGGAAGGCCCACTGGATGCTTTAACCACTTGGATTAAGGGCTAAAGAATAGGAAGAGAACTATTGTCATCAGCCTCATTTGAGAATATCACAGCTTAATTTACTGACCAATTCCACAAAAAGGTTCATAATTACCTATTCGAGGCTTGAAGTGGTGATTCTCTTTGGTGAGTAGAGACAAAATCATTCCAGTCTTATTAGTCTTCTCTATTTTCCTATGTAGGCTAGTCCCCCTTCGGTGTGCTGGGTGGAGGTGTCCCTCCTTCAGCTCCCGTCTCTCTGTGCAAGGGATACCTTTCTCTGCCTCTGCCTCTGATCGAACTACAAGGCACCTAATCACTAGGCGCTACAGCACTAAGCTTAAAACTTTCATGGAACTGGCCAAAAGGATATTTAATTTTCTGCATTATTCTTAGTAATATCTTAATGCTTTTACTGCATTTATAGAATTCCTACACAGTCACACTGAGAATATTACATTCACTGCCAGGCATCAGAAAACACTGCCAAACACAGCAGAAAAGGGAACCAGAAAAAGTGTATTTGACTTTTGAGGAATCCTTAGAAGAAGAATATATATTCACAGGAGATTAACTAAGCAGAAACTAAGTGGGTAGATGACAGCAGTCTACAAATACTTGAAGGAAATAAGCACTCCATTAGAAAAGATACTATTTATCACAAACATTAAGGAAGCAATGCAAACACTGGACAAATACCTGGATACTGAGTTCTTTTAGCCTGTGGAATCAGTCCCTGTATAAACATTGAATCATTTACAGTAAGGAATAATTTCAGGAAGACAATTTGAGTACATATTTGATTATCACAGAGAAACACTCAAATCAAGTGTCTTTTCCAAGACTAAATTTATATGGGTCCAAAAAAAATTACTGTTCAACTAGAGCAAATAATACATTACTTTTAGTTCCCTTGAACTTGTCTTGTTTTACTGGGATGTGTTTAGACAATGCAAGAATGGAGTGCAAATACAGAAAGCTTTGAATAGAAAGGTCAGTGAGTAGTGATGACAGAATGAGCCTTTCAAATTTGCTTGGAAAAATATTTTGTTTCTTGGTAGCCTTTCAAGGAAAACAGTATCTATTTTTTTCACTGCAGCCTCAGACAGTCATGCAAAAGAAACCTATACCCACTCCTCCAGAGTAGCCAGAGGACAGCAATAAAGCAACACGTCTCTTACCTGGTTTGGTTATGGCCTCTCCAAGGCAAAGTGGTCTGTCAAATATACCTCCCAGCAGCAAATCCTTTGGCTGCTGTGAGAAGGAAAATCATGTGATTATAATATATTCCTAATAAACCTTCCATTCTCATTTTAGTGTTGGGCCCAGATTAACATAATGTTTTGACAGTAAATTTATTTATTTTTATGGTTTAGCTAGCTATTCTGGAATAGATATGACAGGCAAAATTGTGAATGACATTGACAGAGCAGCAAAACTTCAAAGATCAAAAGATTTTTCCCTTTAGAACTTTCACAAGTCCTTTAAATCTGTGTTTACCAGCTCAATTTCCCATACACCTTATTCTTTATCACCTGGATTTCCTAAAGATCAAATTCTCATTTTGCAAACCCAAAATTTCATGAACCTTTTTTTTGTACATATATACAAATCAGGTCTACATAGCAATGAACTCAGTGTGGAAAAGATGTATATTTAGTATGCCCTTATATCTTGTTTGAGTCACATTATTTTACACATAGTGAATTTTTTTGTTTTATTTTGTTTAATATTGTAGTGCCTGCAGCTTGTTTTGGGTTCTATAGCACAAAAAAAAGGTCCCTGTTGCAAAGAGTTCTTCTTTTATTTACAGGCATATTTTTATAAACAATAAACAGTGAATATTATTTGTTTCAAAGTTGCATCTCAACATCATTTCGTTCTATACATAGAAAAAAATTTAAATAGCTTCTTATATTTTCAGTGTGGATCACGTGGCAATGAGTGTATAAATAACTATGATTAAACTTAAATTTGTGCAAAATTTTTGGCTTGTCAATAAAACACATATTTTAGAAAAAAGACCTATTATTCATGTAATCACGCCTCTCTTCTGTATGTTGTTTGTATAATTGCTATAACCATTCCACATAATTATGACACATGAAAATGTATGTTCTGTACAGATATGCCCTGGATAAAATCCTTTCCATTGGAAGCAGAAAATCTAACAGCAACTGGAATAAGTCCTACAATACTTTAGGACGATCCTCACTTGCTTTTCCACTGAACCCTGTTACTGACTCCTGAAGTGGACTGTGTCTGCCCTATTAACAGAAAACAATGCACAGATAAAAAAATAGAAAGTATTCTTTTGCCTCATTTCATCCTCTTAGTGCAGCTACATGGCAGCAAATACCTCATACTGCAACTTGCCCTATCCACCTCAAGAGACTTTACTTTCTGCTTTCCTTAAGGAATGTTACAATTTTGCCTTAAATAAATGCTATGTAAAGACAAGGGAGTTAAATAATCTAACATTCTCTTTCATTTCCTTTAGATTAATATGTCAAATCACAACTGAGGTTCCCTTCCTAATCAGAAAATTTAGTAGCTTTTAAGTTTTGCTACTTGCTGTAATGATGCTCTATTTATTATAAATGCTCTGAGCCATTGCCGTAGCACAACACATGTTTTCCAGAACCACAGATGGGGTCAGACTAATCTCTCACTTCAACAAATTTCACACCTGTGGAACTGCAATGACTTCAGTGATGTTCTTACAGGTTTACACGAGCATACTGGAAAGAAAACTAAGATCCAACACCACTCTCTAAAGCAATATTAAAACAACCATTGCTAACAAAAAAAAAGATTTTGTCAGGAATACAAGTTAAGGTATTGAGGTTGGAGACCCGTAAATGAATAATTGGAAAATAAAATTAGGGAATCAATTTGCTAAATGCATAAAATTAACCTGTGCAATGCTGCAATAAAAGCCCTCATAGGAAGTGTGCTACAGCCTTGTCTTCAACCTACACCCATTTGAACAATTGCCCTGTTATCTCTTGGTTAACATTATGGCATCTTAAAGGAATAATGCCATTAATTTGCCATGTGTCAATGCCTTTTGCTTTATGCATGTGCCATTTTTCTTGATCTTCTGCTTGTGTTTTCTCCCCAGTTCTCTCATTACAATCTCTCTCACCATTTTGACCCTCTCTTCTTGATAAGTTTTCTGTCCACTAACCTTCTCTCTTCCCTTTCATTCCTCCTTCCTCTTCCTTCCCTCAATTTTCCCTTACTTGCTTATGATATTGCTTCCCTCCCCCTTTTTTCCCCTTCTGCCCATCTGCTGTCACCACCAGTTTAACAAGGAGCCTTATGTCAAGAGGCCATCCCTTGGGAAACTGCAACCTTGGGATAGATACACAAGAGCCTGCACAGGCAGATGGAAGGCAAATGTGAGCAATGAATGTCTATAATTTTAAGGCAACATTAGCTAGTCATGTTGTCTTTCTTCTAAAGGTAGAATGGGGGCACTGTGGATTATCAGCTAGAGAGCCGTGGAGAAGGGGCTCAGGACATCAGAGAAGACAGAGTTGGAGAAACAAAACCTGACCTAGAATGGAGGTAGAATGCTTGGTGTTAGAAGGAAAAATGTTATGCCCTAGCAAATGTGACCAGCTATGAAAACTAAACATCAAACTGCTTTCTGTGGTATTAACACGGACATGAGTCACTCCGTAAACAATGGCAAAGGGCCATCTAATTTTTAGGCATTTCATGGCTAAAATATTTGTCATAATTATTAGATGACTGGACAGTACCTTCACTGAAACAAATAGCAAAGCCATTCTAATGATTTCAGGACATTTAATACTTTCCACTCATTTCTTAAGTGCATGTAAGGCCCATTAGGTCATGAATCACATACAGTGAACACTAACAGTAAACTTACGTTTGCAAAAAATGACTCATCATGTAATGCTGTGCATACGAAATAAAAGAAAATATTTCAAGAGTCATCTATCCCAGCAGGGAAAAATGTGGAGCAAAAAGCTATTAAGAGAGAGAGAACAATTTACACAAAAACAAAGACAACATGTTTTTGCAGATTGGGACTCTCCATTATGCATTTCCCATTATTTTAGTTTGTTCCTATAAGTAGTTTCATAGCCAGTTACAAAATATTGTTACTTATGCTATCATGAAATGAGATGTCTCTTCTGCTTATATTGTGTGTGTGTTTTATTTTAGGCAAGCATTCATGAAGTAACTTGCATTAAATTACCCAGATGTAATATTTTGCAAACAGCCAATGAAAATTATGATGAGTGTTCCTAATTAGCTGATCGTCAAGCTATAATCATTTCAGGATAAATTAAGCTATGGATATTATAGAAAAGTAATGACAGCTAGTGCCAGGGATTTTCTGGTGGTAGTTTGGGGGTTTTTTTTAGGTTTTTGTTGTTTTGGGTTTTTTTTAATATGGTGCAGTAAGACAAGAAGGGCAGAAGAGGTTTGTTTTGTCCTTAACCTCTGTTCACTTGTAATAAACAAATATGAGTTTCCCAAAGCCCAGAACACAAACTCTGGTTTAAACTGAACATTTCATTACCAAATGGGTTTCTCAGTAGTGAAGAATCATTTGTCTTTGTCAGCTTTGACCCCACTTGTCTTCATCAGGTTACTATTTGAAGGAAGACTTCTATGATTACCTTCAACAAAAAAAATGATGTACTGATTTAAATGGCCCTGAATGGTATTCTCAGAAGTTACACTGCTATCCTGGTAAAAGTCTAATGAAGAAAGACCACCTCCCCTTCTATGAGTCTTCAGTGACTGAAAATATACTATTAAAAATCTTACGTATTCTGATACAAATGAACTTAAAATACATTAATATCCCTAACAGAAAAAAAAAAAAGATGCATAATCACATAATAATCTCTCCAAATACTGCATGTTTGCATGCATAATTATGTTTAATAAAAAATATATATATTCTACTGTGGTAATTGCTAGCCAATACAAACAAATTTAAAAATGCATAATTTAAAACATATGGAAATCTTCACTACACTGGAGGTCTTTAAATCCATTTTAAAAGGAGCAGTGTTCAAAAATATTGTAAAATGTGGACATTTTAATAATACTTTTTATGTTTTGATACCTTGGGCAACTGAAGAAAGCCTTGCTTTGCAGGCTCTACTCAATTAAGTTCTCTGTTTATACATGAACCATGGCAATTTCAATTTGTGTTTCACAGACGTGGCCTTCAAAGCCTTGCTTAAGATTTTAGCTCTAGAGTAATTATGAATTATAATACATTTGGGCCCTCAAGTTTGAATGAGTTTGGCATGGCAGATTAACATGTACTGGATTCATTTCACAAATGCATTGGATTTCTTCCACTCTAGCATAAAGTGAAGAAAATTTCCAGTGATAATGAATTTAGAATTTTAATAGACTGCAATTAATCTTTTTTCGCTTTTTTTCCTAAATGCGGATCTAACATATCTACCTCCCACCCTAATTGCAAGAGTGGCTGTAACAGTGTAATTTGTCATGCAAAACAGCTGTTTCTGGATTTTCTGTTACACTAAAATCAAGGAATTGTGTTGGGGATACATTTGGAGCCAGGGAAAGTGACATATAATAAATTGACATATATACATATGACATACATGACATATAATAAATTACAATCTAAGGTGGTTTTTGTATGTTTTTGTTTGTTTTGGGTTTTTTTTTTGTTGGTTTTTTTCATTTTGTTTTGTTGGGTTTTTTTTAATATGGGCCTAAGAGAGATGAAACCAGACTAGAAGAGTCACCGTAAAAGTTCTTTTTCAGTACTGCCCTTATTGCCATCTCTCTCTGACTTTTTGAATATTGATGGTTCTGCAGAGCCACATTATAATGAGAATGTCGTATATAAGACTAAGTTTGATGCAGCTGATCCCTTAGCTGCAAGTTCAAGTTTCTTTTGAGCAGCTTGAGCATATAAGCTTGTTGCAGCGTCAAGTGTTTATTTAAAGGAATATTTTAATTTAAAACGTTGTTCTAAGGACATTAAATAGAAACTGAGCACTGATAATTTTAAAAAAGTTGCTGTGCAGGATCATAGCAAAAATAAGAGACGTATCATATATCACAGCTTTCAGAGCTGTTCTAACACTAACCCTCATTAAAATCCTCTGTGAAAGGAAAGTATTATCACCATTTCTGGCAGCAGTTAAACATCACAGAGTCCATTTAGGACTCCACCTAGATTTTACACAATGGGAAGAAGCAGGATGAGAAGAGGAGGTAGATCAGAGTCTGAACAGTATCACTGCCTGGGCTTTGTAAATATTAGAGAGAGGTGCCACAGGACGGACACACCTTGAAGACTCGGAGAACTGGAGTAGCCCAGTATGTTTCATTTTAGCTCTGAGCAGCAACCAGGGAGAGCTTATCCATATTTCCATATATCCATAATTTCCATAATTTTCACTCAAAGCTCGTAAGAAACAAACAAACAAACAAATAAAAAAAAAGCTTCCCACAAGTCCTGCTGTGCCTGTTAGGGGAGAAGAAAACAGCCTACACTCAAGGATCCACAACTTAAGCATCATTTCTTTCTCAGGGACAAGTTATTCCAAATATGTGTTTTGAGCTATCATAGCTTTGAGGAACAAGAGGCAGCTACAACCTTTGCTACTTTCAAATAAAACTGTGACATTCAATGGCTCTAAAAATTCAGGTCCTCAGAGTTTCAAACAGGACAAATATAAAAGGATGCTCTAAGAATTGTGTTACAATTCTGTGGTGTCAGGGGATATGGGGTCAGTATTTGTTTTTTTTTTATTTATTTATTTTCCTGATATTGTTTCAATTAAAATTAAATATTTAATATGAAACTCAGTATTTTCTACCTATGGATAACAGTTTTAAATAAAATATGAAGTGCTGAAATGAACTGTAGACACGTGGACTGGTTTGTCATTTTAAAATGTTTTATTCATTTCAGTGTCGGTAGTCTGAGTAGAAATCAAATTTTTCACCTGATATACATAGTTCTGTTCTGCGATTACTGCACATTTCATTTAAAAACTGGTAAAAAAAATCGAATCAAGAATTAGTGATGTTCCAACCTCTATCAGCTTTGTGCTGATAACCATCCAAAAGTGTAATTCCTTATCCAAATTGACTGTATGCACAGGAAGCCTTAACGCAGAAAATGCCACTCTTTACTAGGCAGGATTTTTTTTTGCAGCAGCAGCAGACTGACTTTTCCTGACTGTCCTAATTTAGTTCTAGTGAATGAAAGGAGTCAAATGGTCCACTCCAGGCCCCAGTCATGTACAAACAGTGCAAAGTAATTGAAAAGCACAGGATCAGAACAGAAGTGTTTCCTGGATGTTTTATGCACATCTAATATCTGTCACAAATGCAAGACAGAAATGAACTTCAAAGCCAGCTTCTCGATAGAGATTATTACTGGTGGAGAAGGCTCTATTTTTTTTCAGTACTGTAAGAATGTCTATGGGTTTTTCACGGGACAAAACTATTAATCTGAATGATTATATCACTAATAACCAGGATGTTTGAGTCAATTTTACACTTAAAACACTTTTTCTGGTCTTACGTATTTAATTTAATATATATATTTATTTTTTTTGACAAAATACAGTCTTAATTTAGGCCTCATGGTTGAGTGATTCAACTAATATCTTGGTAAAAAATAGATTTATCAATTCTTCAGGAATACTACTTCTGGACTCTTCGAGAAAGCTTCCCGTTGCCTTTCAAGGTTTCCCACACTCATGCAACCTCTCAGATTATTTGATAACAATGACATTTTGTTACTTAGCTCAAGTCAAGTCCTTAGTACAAAGGTAGATAAGATCACAAAGATCACCAGACTTGACTTGGATCTCATTAAGTTAGACAAAATTTGTATTTTATGACAACTTTATGTCTTACACCAGCTGCAACAGGCAGAGGCTGCATGATCTGGCACTACATTGACTGATGAGAAGTTAACAGATGACATTTTTGTATGGGACACTGTATCAGACAGTAAGAGTCCTGAAGTCAGATTTACCCTATCACTGTCTATTACTGCAACTCTTAATTGCCATGCTTAGTTTAAGCTTCTGTGCTGAAATTACACTAGAACGTGGGTATGTTGACACTGCATATTTCAGGGAATCTTTGGGAAGAAGGACAGAATAGCTAAAAGGAAGGAGAAGAAGAAAAAAATAGGAACACAAGTGAAATTCATTAGAAGAGTTTCCATTCCTTCTAACAAGCTGTGCTCCCACAGTACAGCCAGAATAAAGAGACTGATTAAGACAGACTATAGTTACAGGAACAATCCAAAAAGCTACCAAACTCCAAGTACAGCTCAGGTGAAGGTAAGTGTAGTTTGGAGACTCCCTCACAGAAAGTGAGCTATTGCTCAAATCCAGAGAAACTGTTCCAAAAAATTACTGGTGTCTTAGAAGTGACCATATTCCATGAAACATGCTCCTAGGATAATTTCTTTTTGATACAAAAAAAAAAAATGTTTTCCATTCAACAAGAGCACTGGTGTAAAATTCTGAGTAGTGCTAAAGATCACTGCATGTCTGCTCATGACTGAAAGTTGCAAAACTTCCAATGGTTAATAAATAACAGGAAAAGAAGACACACCAGAAAGAGTCACAGATCTGACCAAATCATGCAATGTCAGTGCTGAAGAGTAAGATTTGCCATCTTTTCCATAGCAGCCCAGTAAGTGACAGCTCTTTGAGAACTTTTTTAAGCAGGACTCACAAACTTCCAAAAACTTTTCAAGCCTTTGCACTTTATTGCTGAAAGTATCATTTTTCAGTTATTACCAGTGAAAGCCTTGGCTCTGCACAGAAATAGCTCACCGACCTCTTCGTTTGCATAGTGAGGAATCCTTTGAAGATTCCTTTACTCTTTTTTCCTTTGATTAAGGCCCAGATCTAACACTCAGCCTATCAAGGTCTATTTGTGAGAACAACTGACCTCTCTACCTTGAGAAAAATTTCAGAATTGGGTTCTTGGAAAGTGCCCCAGTAAGGTAAGTCATGACGAAAAACAGCTAAAAAAAATAGCATTAGATTTTCTTAAATTAGTCTCTGATAGTCCCAGAAAAGACTGGGTAGGAAGTAGTGAACAGACACAGTTTTAAAACACCTGGAATCCATTCCTTTCTCTTTCCAGGTTTCTGTTGGACTTCTATTTATTTAGTTAGTTATTTCAAAAAAGTAACCCTTCATTTGTAATTTAACCTCCTGTCTAACATGTAAAGTCCTGAGCAGGTACTGGCTGCAGGTGGTCCTGCCCTCCTGTTCCACAGCTCTTGTGCACAATGGATTGTACACAACCTTTGACTCCACCTCACACACCAAGAGCACTGAAGAGTCAACAAAACCAATAGGACTGAGTTAATCACTGTCATACTGGAAAAGATTCTATCTTTCCACATTCTTGGTTTTATTTATTGGATATTTTTCTTGGCTAATATTTATATCCACCACAGCTGGCAGAGCTCAAACCTGTCGGAGCTCTGACTGCACCTCAGACCTCTTCATGCAAGAAATCAATAAAACTGATTCATGAAAAGCATCATTCATCAAACCTAGCTCTCGGATACAAGACTGCAGTTGATAAAATAACTTTGTTGTCTTATCCTTTAGCTAACTGTTTCTTAGCTTTGGCACAGTGGATTATTCAGTATTTACTAGTACCCACCCTCTTCATATGTTTTATCCAGTAACAAAATATTCTGAAGGGGTCCACTTGGGTGTTTTGGTTATAATAAACATGTTGTGCTATAAAAATAGGGCTTGATTCTGGCAAAGAATATGGCTATAATCAATATCTTCAAATATTTTTGGTGAATGATAAAACATTAAGTAAAACTTAAAATCTGGTGACAAAGAACAGTAGTGTGCATGCACAAAGGTAATAAAAACCTAAAATAATTTCACATTCAGTTAGTTCTATTAGTCTTTGACCATTAAAATGTTAACATGATGATAATCAATCTTAAATCAATTACTCCGTAATTGCTGAGTCAATAGTAGTGCAGTTAAATATTGATAAGTGTCTAAAAGCTCTATCAGGACATATTGACAACTTGAGAAATGAATGCAGCCCTGTGCAAAAGGAAAGCTTGACTTGCATTGCTTTGATGGAAAGCAGCACAAGGCTGAGTTTACATTCTTATTACTAGTTAGATGTGACGATCGATACAGGCTGCCTCTGCCCTGTCAGCATGGAGTAGTGAAGATGTCTAGGTGTTATTTCCAGTCTTCTCATCTTTACAGCAATGTGGAAATGACCAGCTAACATCCGTGTAGCAGAGGGAAAAGGACTTAACAATCTAAAGATTAAAAAAAACGTATTTATAAAGGAAAAAAAGTTATGAGGAAAAGAAGTATTTACGTCCAGAAGAATCACTGCTGTTTCTGCTTAGCATTCTCTCCTGGTTGCAAAGGTAGTAGCCTGCAGGAGCACTCACTGGAGTGGCTATGCTTATAAATTAAGAATTAAGAGTCCTTTTATTTTGATGGATATGAGCAAAATAGCTCACACAAAGTCAAGACACGTTTTAATTAGACTCAGCTTGGTTTTGTGATGCTGCTTATTAAAGGATTCACCAGTTTTGTTCCATCAACGTGGATCAGTCACCCCTACCCTCTTCTCCAACTTGGGAAAACTCTGTTTCTACACTACTGAGCTATTTGTGTTCCTGTTTGCTTACCGAAGTCATTCTGTTGAAGGAAATACCCTTTACTATTCCTTTTGTACCTATGAGTGGATGAAAAATTGGTGCCTAGATAGTAATATTCTTTGAAGGATACATGCTCAATTTTATCTGTAGCCAGCAGCAAAATATACAGGAACAGAACTATGTGTTGTTGAATTTGGGTCAGATAAGATACATTATTATAGCAAGCTTCAGGCAGCACTACCTGTTAAGGTTATGTCAGGAGTGTCATTATAACTTTCTGTTTCTTTCATGCAGATAACTTTTTGAAATGTTCTCCTCCTCTAGTGATATCTTCCTACTTTGTGTCAGCCCAGGGGCAAACGGTTTTTAGCAAGTTTCAGACAAAATTGTTCAGCCATTTCACTTTACTAAAAGATTAAGTTTGACCTCCCTCTTAACCCTGTTAATAAATGTTATGGCACAGTTTTGTTCTTGCAGCAGCTGCTGAATGAACCTTTCAGGCTAGTCCTCATGGCTGCTTCTGCGCTTGTCCTTTCGTGGCTGGCTCTCAGACACAAAATGTGTGAGGACCATCTTCTTCCACCTGCTGAAGCCAGTAACAGATGATGCCTTCAAGGGGCCAGTCCTGGGCACAGAACACGAGAAGCTGGGAAGCCACCTTGCAGAGCTCAGTTCACAAGTTTCTGACAAGAAATCTCCTGTGGCTCTGCGAGCATCCCCACTCTTTCCCTGGTGCAAGTTTTAAATCCTGCTGCTGGAAAATTGTTCTAGAGTCCTGCCAAGCCCTGTGTATCTTGCAAACTGAGCAGTAGCCTTCCTAAACTCCTGTCCCTCCAGCTCTCACCAAGTCATGATGACTGCTTAAGACTAACCACATCATCAGGGCTCCAATTTTCCTTTTGTGTCATGAGCCTCAAACACTCCCAATTGTCTCAGGAGCACACAACTTCTTGTGGCTTTGGTTGGTACCATATTGTTCGGCAAATAAAAGGATGAATGGCTCCCAGAGAAAGCGGCCCTTCAGCTCCCTGAGGCTTAAATGACCTTTGATAAGAAGTGCAAGCAAGGAAAAACCAATTTAACTGAGAACAGGCTGGTGCAGAAAATTAAACCCAAGTATGTTGTTTCTCACCAATAAGCAAAACATATCTTAATTTATAGCCTCTTTATGTTGTTGAATTTGCTCCTGATAGGAAAAAAAAGAAGTGCTTTTACAGCTCAGTTTTCTTTCCATCACTTACTTCTTCCGGAAGCTTCAACAATTAGAAAGTCCAGTTTTGCCTGGGTGGTTGACAATTCTGGGAGGGGAGCAACTGGCATCCTCAGGAAGAAAGAGAACTAACTGATAAACAGATTGAGACCAGGACATAGCACACTCTTATAAAGATATGAAATATTTTTTGGTTACTGTTAAATTTATATGGCTACTGAAATGCAACATAAACTGAAAAGCGGCTACCTAAAATTCAAGAATACAGACTGTATTAATGAAGGCTGTAACATACAGCTCTGACGAGCATAGCAAGCAAACTTTCATGACGGTGGACTATCGCTTTGTTTTATCTGTGTAGAGTGGGGAAATACATACATCTGTACAACTAAGAATCCAGTATCTTATTTAGATTCAGAATATGAATGGGATTATTTTCTATCTGGAACAGGCTCTCTATCTTCATTCATTTCCATCAATGAAAAAGTCAGTCTAATGGGGAAGAACATCACTATTTTTAACATCAGGATTTTTTTTAAAATGTCAAGGACTTTTTATAACTCTATTAAAAAACAACCTATGTCAGACTACAGGCTGCTTTTAGAAACTGTTTGGACGTCAGCATCTTACACGATAGTTTATTATGCTTTAAGAATCATTTAAAAAACTCCAATGAAACAATAAATTATAGATTATTGTCTCTTCTAATGACATCCCCCTTTTAATTAAGAAAAAAAAAAAGCACTTTAGTAGATGAAATAGATAGGAATTCAATAGTCCCACATTTTTCCACTTTTCCATCTATACAGTATGTGCTT
This sequence comes from Limosa lapponica baueri, assembly GCA_002844005.1. Classification (NCBI taxonomy): domain Eukaryota; kingdom Metazoa; phylum Chordata; class Aves; order Charadriiformes; family Scolopacidae; genus Limosa; species Limosa lapponica. Next base: position 90,719 of record KZ505703.1, read on the forward strand.
CTAAAAGAGTAAAATCTAAGCATGTTGTCCTTGTTCAGGTAATACAGTAAGAAGCAGTTAAGACAGCTTGTATCTTTAAAATCAGGTTTAATGCAGCCTCCCAAAGAGATAAAAGGGATATCTACAGATTAAAAGAAAGATCCAAGTGACTTATGGAAGTTCACAAATACTAAATTCCAAGGGTGAGATGTGGGGCAGGGGTGTCCTGTTCCCCATTGCAGTATTTGTACTCTACGGGCTTAAGGGAGGTCCCCAGAGGGCTGGGCCTGATGGTGGCACACTGGATACACGGCCATGAAATGTCTGCACTCAGTCAGGTCTCTCCCCCTTCTACATTTTTCCCTGCTGGCTTCCTCCAACTGGAGCCAGAGTGTAAACCCCCACTGAATCAGTGCAAAGACTCCAGCTGACATGAGGTTCCCAAAGTCAGGTGCCAAGGTCAACCACTATAGCATATTGTTTCTTTTAAAGACCATGGAAAGATCATGAAATGTCTGATGCATGCCTCTTCAAAATGGGGCTCTAGAATTAAACTGAAATGCATGTTGATGATGCTTTATGTGTTTTTAAATGGAGAGAAGTAAAGATACCTCACACATTTTAATAACTCCAGATAACAAATTACAAACTGGTAATACTGAAGCACCCATGAAACAAAATATGACATCAAAACACTATCCACTCCTACACCTCTCATAAAATCAATTTGACACAGAATTTTCAGCGTTGCTCTCAAACAAAATGTGTGAAATATCCCTCAGCAATTTCTATTTCCCAGTGTACACTTTGACTAGGAAGGCTGTGGATGAGCATCTCAAAGTTGGCTGATACTCTCAAAAATCTCTGAGTATGTTTGTTTTTTTTAAAAATACGTAAGACATATTGGAAAAACAAAAAAGTACAGTTCAGAGGTTCTGACGTTATTTAAACAGTGAACTGATTAACTCCGAGGAGAGCACTGGCTATTTCAGCCAGCACACTTACTGTTTATTTAAATGAAAAACCTGACAACCAAAAAAAGGAGATGTGAAACTCTGGAGTTTGAAAATACCTAACCACTGAACAGATCACCTTCAAATCTGACTTTGTCTCTCACTCTTCATTAACATAAGCTTCACATATTGAACAAGAAAGTGTTTTTTAAAATGTAAGTTTTAATACATTCTTACCACTAAAATATGCCATATGTAATGTGGGATATGCAGCTTAGCCACATTACACTTAGAACAGCCTAGCCTTCTAAAATATTCTGATTTTTGAGTGCCTGATATTACAGTGTTAGCGCTGCATTAATGTAGGATTTTGAAGCTCAGACTGTTTGTATTTATTATTAAATTTCTAGAAGTGGGTCTGTACTCCTTTAGAAGTGCGAAGAAGTACTCTATATATACCCCAATACTTCTGCTGGGCCTTTGCTTTTCAAAGGCTGACTGCAAAGCCAAAAGAGGCATGACGCTCTTTACAAGCATGACAGGGAATCTGTTCAATATTTATGACCTTCAAGATATAAAAATGTTCTTTATCAGCTCCAGCTTTGCATTCTATTCAGCTAAAGTCACACCACAGGTCAGCTAAAAAGACTATCAGTAGTGCAAGATAAATGAGCAGCTATCAGCATATGGGAAAGACTGTAAGTATCATAGCAGTCTAAGTAGATAAAGTACAGGATTTGCTTTTACAGGAAAAGACAAAGTCTTTTGAAAATTACTAATAAGGAGTGAATTAATTTGTCTTTTTTGCACAAAGTATCCACTTTAGTAAGAAAGAGATAGAGGATGAATTTCAGCTGTGTGATTTTTAAGGGCAATTACAGATGGGAGTTTTAAAGTTGCAGTCAAGAATAGAGCTTGGGCCATGTGTCAGCCTGTATGCTTTCTTTCACTGATGTCCCTATTTCACTAGGCCTTGTGTGTATATCTTCAAAAATATGTCTAGTACATGTTATATTTTGGACCAAAATACAAAGTCTGCTGTTGTCCCAGCTCCTACACTGCAGGGTAGGAAGCATGACACAATGGACTGTGCACTTCAGGGTCTGGGTCAGCAGTACAGCAGTGATGAAGGCCTGTGGAAATGCTATATTTTTGCTGGCATGCTGCTAAATCCAAGGAGATGCACCCTCCATGGAAAGAATCTTTCTTTAATGAGCTACGCTGGTCTGAATCCTTAGCAGGTAAAGTCATAGAAATGAAATGCCCACACCCAAAGAGCTCCAAGGTTTATAAAGGTGACTTCTGGTTGCTTTCTTTAATAGCATCCTAATTTTGCAGAAACCAGTAAGAAAGGTTCTACTGTTAATCAAGTATCTGCTTCTTTTAATACATCTTTTCAAAATGGAAGTTTTTGCCTACTTATTTTATTTGAAATTGTCTTTTCTATCTGCCTGGGAAATAAACACACATAAGCATTGGAATCACTGGGTCAGCTTGCCAGGGGTAGGAAAGCTGCCTAAAGCTATTCCAGTGGCAAACAGGCACCACAAAGTGGTTGGACACTTTAAACTTCCCCTGCACTGGTACAGCATCAGGCACATGCTTTTTCACCAATATACATAATCATATGACTGTCCAGACAAATATGGACTGTTACAAACAAAAGGTGGAAATACTTTCCAGTCCAAAAGGAGGCAGGAGATGCTCGTCTCCTCAGGTTCTGCTCAGCAAGTTTAAAAACGTTATCTTTCTATTTTCAGTTAAAGGGTATTATTTCCCACAGAGTTAGGACATAAATTACTGGGCACATTAGTTATACAGTATGCTGGGGTTTCACAAGAAATACATGCTTAAAACTAGTGCTGGGTTTGAGTGGATGCTACTGTCTTTTCTGCTGCAGATACATTGCCTAATAGCACTCCTAAGGATTTCAGATCCTTTCCTAGGTCTTCTTTTCAAATCACAGGTCAAGTGAGTGGAATGATTTTACAGTTTAAGAGCTGGCCATAGGGAAATCAATGCAGTCCCTTTTCAGCTGGGAACATTTGTCATAAGTTTTTTGGTAACAGTGAGCAGCTCTAGTATACATGTGCAACTTTATACAGATAAAAGGAGGAGTGGACAGGAGGCTCAAAATGCAGCACTATGCTAGAAAAGATTTTAAACATTCCGGGAAACCCCGTCTTAGCAAATCTCTCTGTTAATTGAAAAGGAATATTCAGATTATTACCTCACCATGACTGTGGTAATATTTTTAAACAAGATAAATCTGCTCTGGCTCTCGGCACAAAATGGAGTATCTCTCATCTTTTTATTCATCACACATTTTCTCACAAGGCATATTCAATCATTTATTTCAAGCTCTAATAATTTAAGGCTATAAAATGGATTCAAAATAGAGATCAGTGTACAGGTATATTCTGATTTCACCTATGGAATGCTAATGCATTCAACTGCACAGAGTTTTTCATGGTAGATTTTGGCTTGACTTTGAACAAATGCTAAAGACAGCATTCCTGGCTAAGGTAAAGCGAGGCATCCACAGGTAAATCACAACAACAATATGTAGTTGAGGCTTAAACTGAGAAGCTTAAAGAAAAGTTCACTACAGGAGGTTTTTTAGTACCAGCATAAATAGCAGTTGCTGTTTAAAATCTGGCATGGTACTATCAACTTTGTATACTGAAGAGCCCTGAGCAAAAAAAGATTTCTAAAGGTGCCTTCTGGTTATTTTCTCTAATAGCATGCTAATTATGCAGGAAGCATGCTGAAAATTGGTACACTGAATGTCTTGCTGCACTCTATATTTTTTCTCTGAAAAGCACTGTATTTATTTCACCGAGCTGTTTTCAGTACTGGCGGCAGAAAATTTTTCCGGTAATTATCCGAACAAGCCCTTGCCTTCGTACCCACTGTGGAGATAAAGTTTTTCACGAAGGCCGGCTTCATTCCCATAGCTACAGGAGCCCGTACACCTTGCCCGTGCCACTAGTGACCTGTCACAGAGACAGTGACAGAATCCTAAATTTGGGATCTGGTTTGAATCTCAAAAGACAACATACCACATTCCTGTCTGAAACCTCCTGCTGGGAACTGACTGTCTGCTCTCTCTTCATCCCTGTTTGCCCCTTTACAGACCAACAAATGCCACCCTGGAATTCTGCCCTGGGAACTTCCAAGATGCATATGCAGATACATTAATCAGACTGTAAGTCAGCTACACTATTTTAGTAGCCACACTGCTGTTGCGAAGGTCTAAAGCCATAACAGAGGCAAGGCATGACAGAAGAGGTACCGTCTGATAAAACAGTAACTGATACAGTGACAGACAAGAAGCCAAGCTTTTACACACTGAAGTCTTCTGTTTTAAATACACTGGCACAAACACCCAAAAGAATCCACCACCACCACCACCACACCCTAGATTAGGTGTTACTAGGAGAGCCTACCCTTTCCTGCAAGCTTTGCCCATGGTACCTCAGACACGGCCGACATCCCTTAATCAGGGAGCGGGAGTGAAATCTGAGTGAATGGATTACGAATCCACAAAACCAGTCAACACTTCCTGTGTTCTGTCAGGACTCAGTGGTGTGCTGAACGTAAGCTGCAGTGCCGTTGCTCCGAGTGTTACCACTTGCCAGCGTGAGAAAAGAAACTCAAAATACACATTGCTTGCTTATCATGCTGACCACTATGACATCTGGGCTACAGTATAATGAAGACACAAAGGAATAGCATCTCTTTGAATCCTTGTTGACAGCTGAACACATCTACTTTATATTAGTTCTGTTAGTTTTCTTTTGATAAGTTTGGGACAGTATCAAGATATTTGTCATCTGTATCTAACCCTCTCCCACCATGGAACCAGTTTGCTTGCAAATTAGACTAGGCTTATTCTATCCAATATTGTGCTAGGGCTTTCCCACAACTTAGTAAGTTGCCTGATGCTTACAATGCTATTTAATATTTTGATCTGATATCTTTTTTGAGGTACATGTCAGATGACCAGTGTATAACTCTACAGAACACTAGTTCCTTTAAATACAGATGTTAGATCTGCTTTTCTCTACTTTATCTCTTTTGTCCCTCAAGGCCACCTCAGCTAGTTCCTCAAGAGCTCTGCAACAAGTTTTCTTTTCTTTCTTGGCTGTAGTACCTCTGATTTCCCTAAAATTATCCTGCAATCTATTATTTCCTTACTTTTTGCATATCCTCCTAATCCTTTTTTGTTAGTTTTAATACTATTAAACATCACATTAAAGCATCCAGCAAATCAGCATCAAAAGGGCATTAATCATTCAATATTTTCTGTATCATCCATTATTTGCTACTTCTTAAGTAATAGCTGCATAATTCCCCAAGTTTTTCCCTACTTCTAGTGAAATTATTCTCTTTGATTCATGGGCAGTATATTGTAGGTGAGAACATTTAGACAAAAGCAACTCAGGAAGGGCTGTACTTTCATCTTTGAAACTTTGCTTGATTTGCAAGCATTAGAGAAGATTACCTAACACATTTTACATTAAGAGCAGACTAAAGAGCATAGATTAAAATGTAAAAGTCCAACTGCCAGAAACTAAAACACCAGAACCAAGGACTCAAATCTTTTAACTGAGAAGTCATTTCAATTAAGTTGTGTGCAGTTGTGTAAACATAAGGATTTTACTTTAATTTACCCCACACTATCATAGTTTGAGGCTACTCCCTGGGGATATAATTTTGCTGTACCTGAGCTTTGTATAGTAGTAAGCATGTTTTCAGTGCAACAATTTGTTTTCCAGCTTTGTATTGCTTTTTCCCTCTTCTTTAATCAATGATCCACAGTGTTACACAAAGAAAATTTTGTGTATAACACTGAAAGAAAAACTTTCCATCAGACCAGGTCACAGTAGCCAGAGCAAGAAAATTTGACACTAATGATTATGAAGGCCTTGACAACAGCGGTAAAGCCAAATTATTTACATTTACTTTTACCTGTGTACAATTACGTTTAGTGTGGTAATTATGTATACGCCCACCAACGTATTGTCTTTGTGAAAGAAAAGAGCTCAAAAATATGACAGGATTTTGTTGAGTTGGTATGCTTGGTTTTGATTTTTTCATCATGTGCTCATTCTTGAACAGTCATTTCTACCTGGATGTACTACTGTTCCACAAAGAAAGATAATGACATAATGAATTATTCCTGATTTTCAACTAAGATAGAAACCATGAGCATCATTTCTAGTAGGTAGGAACAGCAGCTGAAAAAGGGAGGTGTTTTTGAAGGATATACTTACACCTGGTTTAGTACTTCTGTGTGACAGCACTGGCCTGGAGAGAAGGAGAAAAGAAAATCTAAGAAACATACAGTGTAGATCAGTCAGAGTTCTTCTTGTAAACGTAAATACGTACACACATGAAGAAATATATTTATATATCTGCAATTAGCTATCATTGCTTTCATGTTCAGTAGTAACCCTCCATTAGGGATTATCCTAGGATAAACGGAAAGAGAACTTGGTTCCAGATTGCTAAGATGCATAGAAAAGAAAAGACATTATTGCCAGCAGTGCTTACTGCTATTTTAAACAGTAACCTAATAGAATAGAAAACAGAAGGAATTACAGTGCTATGCTTGACTGTTTCCTTTTCTAGGCCAACTGCTTTGTAATCAATATTTAGGCAAGACAGAGAATTCCCTTTGCCTCTCAGTTCATTTCGATCTCACTGGACTGGTTGTACAACACCGCCATGCTAATATGAAAAGAGACATCATCTGGTCCATGCATGCAGAGTACACTTGTCAGTGTTTATGATTACAGAAGTCAAGCTGCTTTCAAGTCACATTCAGAAATGTTGAAAATGTGTGTCTTTTGATAGTCTGCCAGTAGCGTATAGATATATAACCAGTATGGCTACAGCATGTCATAAAATTTTATTTCCTGCAGATTTGTCTGCCACAGAACATTTACTTGCTGTCAAAAAGGTAAAAAATATGCTAACAGCCCTGGGTCTCCTCTACACATACTGAAATTTCTGAAACCATCCCTACAGCTACAAATGTTGCAAGAAGGAAAAAATAGATGTACTCTACTTTTGAGGTGTGGGCAAAATTTATCTTTAGAAATTGATTATTTTCATATTGGTGTCTAGGGAACAGCAACTTCTGGAGATATGATTTCATTTGGGACTCCTCTGTGAGGCTGAGACTTAAGCACAAGCCCACTGCATGGCACTGCAAGTCTCCTCTTTACTAGAAAGAGTCTTTGTGGGAGCAACATTTCTGCGGTTTATTAGATTTATGAGGTTTATTAGGTGTGGTTTATTTATGTATTGTTTCGCTCAAGCCCATTTCAGCAGAGATGAGTACAGAGCAGACCCACTGCCAGCTCAGTTGTTTCATGGTTGCCAAATGTACAGGGGCTAAAAAAGTCTCTCTGGTGCTATCTAATGGAGCAAGTGTTTTTGTGCCTCTGTTGCAGGGCTCTTAGTATAACACTAGAACTCAGCAAGAAGCGAGCTGAGCAGTGGCTTCAGTTGCCAAGTGGTAAAATTAATTAGAGACCAATCCTGTGCCACCAGCACCAATTTTGACAGGAAAGCAGCACTTCTTGAAGTCTGCATGAGCTTCAGTGAGGTTGTCCTGTATCAAGATTTTTATGGTAAATTTGTTAATAAGAGAATCCCTCCTACAGTTGGACATTCCCTCCTACTGTAACACAAAAAAAAACCAACCCAGGTATGACCGCATATCACTGTAGACAGGTGCAAGTCTGTTGATTTTACTGCTTTTACTCAGACCATGCCCCAGGGTAAAGACAATAAACCCACCAGCAGTCATGCTGAAGTGCAGGGAAGCTGCACAGCTCAGATCCATCCAGTGGCTGGCTCAGCTCTTCTCAGCAAATGCTGCTGCCGCACGGTTGAAGATAAAATAACTCGTATTTTATCCTCACCTTCAGGAAGCAAAATTCAGGTCCATGGCAGAGCATGATTCCTGTGCCAAGAAAATATTCAGCCAGTCCTTTTCTGTTTGGGGACAGGAGGTCAGGGAGCTCCCCCAGCACTGAAAGATCCCCTGTTCCCCAAGGCAGCCTCAGCAGATTTCCCTGGTGCAGCACCAGCCCTTCACTCCCTGACAGCCTGTGGGCCCCTGCATGGCCATCAGGGCAGCGGCACATGCAAACACCCCCACACTGTACCTAACTGCGCAGGAAGACAGTTTGTTATGAGCAACTGCATTTAAATAAAATCAACCAGCTAATAATTTTTAAAGGAAAAATTAAATAGGGACTGCCACAAAAGACAGGCATTGGAAGAGCTCTCACCAATATGAAATAAAATATTTGTATCTCAGTCCTGTTAGTGCTTGGAAGAACTCCCTTCTACTTCAAAGCCTGCTGCTCTTCCCCTGAGCAACTGCACATATCAACTGATGAGAGCTCACTTTGGCAAAAATGTGAAAATCAAGTTCTTTCAGATTTTCCACTAGAGCCACTGCCCGTTGGGCACATTTCCTTGCAAAAGCTGGGAAGGGCTTTCCAAGGAGCTCTCGCTGGCTGCAGGCTTCAAATTGGAGCAGAGTTTGGGCCATAGCAACTCTTTTTGGACTAGTTTTTGAGAAACAAAGCTGAGCTTTGTGCTCAGAATGATGTTGGCATAAACAGAGCAGTATTTTGAGCCTTACATGGCTTTTGTTGTATTGTTCTATGTGCATCAGTTCTGGACATCTTCTGTCGATACCACGCAATATTTATATTTGGCATGGTGCTCTCCTCATTATGAAAGTACAATAATCCCTGCTAGGAAGCCTGGTTTAAACTCGGATCTCAAAAAGCTACATTTGATCTGAAACTAATCTCTGTATCAGGGGGTTTGCATCTAGTCATAATATTTCTATTTTTATTGTCATTGTGTCTTTTTACAAATTCCTAAGTAGTCGCAGAATAAATACAGCCAATTCCCTGTAGAGTTTTTCAGTACAATAGACATTTATGACAAGTAAATTGCCAAGAAAACATTTACAGTGGATATAATTTTCATGTTAAATCAGACCTTTAAAACAGAGGTAATTTTTTGTAGAGTTTCACAATTTCTACAGCAAAAGCTTGAGAAAAGAGTGTTTCCCTTCTGAGAAATAAAGCAATAAGATAATTGCAGGGCTGCTGCAAACCATTTGGCAAAAGCTACTCGCCATCTTTGAGATTATCCCTATGGTAGGTTTTACTTTTTCTCATAAACCTTCAAGCAGCTATTAGATGAATAATAAAGAATGAGCCTGGAGAAATACCCATATTTGGCCATGAAGCCAAAAGAATATTAGTATGTTACTGTTTTACTCTCAGGACCTAATGGAAAGACAGATTAACTGAAAAAGAAAATGATTGGATCGTGTTCTGTATGAATACAAGATGAATCTTAACCTGGACATCAACTAAGAATGGAAGACTTGTAGGGAATCAACATATTTCTTTTTTCATAATGTGACATACTGTTATTTTTCTAGCTAGCAAGTTATAAGTCCAAAGAAAAGAAAAATTCAGAGATAGGAATGGCAGAATCATCTAGCTACATTGGTACTTTTGAAATATTTCCCCTTGAGTTTTCATTCAATACAAGACCAGACGGTGAGAAATCTGGACAACCGCAGGCCACAACAAGCAGGCAGAAGTACAGTCTGAATTATACAAGAATGGGAGTTGCACTTCATGAACCAGGAAATTAAAAATAAACAAATAGCTATTAGCACTGGAAAGTGTGGATTTCACGCTTTCCAGCAGCGTGTACCGTGTTGCTAGCTCCAGGAATTTGTAAGGTTATGCTATATGCAGTAATCAGTTGCCCTTTCCAGGCCGAAGTCGGACAGCAAAATTGATTGGGCAGAGAAGCCAGAAATGCTCTCAGCACCAAATCAGCTTTTCAGCCACTCTACTGTAATATGGTCATCACAAATATTAAAAACTGTAGCAAATAAAGATACAAATGTTCAAGATGCCTGTTCTACAGAGTTCAAATGTTTCACTGACGCACATGAAGGCTGGAGGTAGAACTAAAGAGATCATGCATATTTACGAACAACTGCTTTTTGTTGTGAGATGTAAATCTCACCACGCCTTTAATTTCAACTGCTAAGCCCAGTGACATTTCTAAATATGTTGTTGAACACACTTTACTATGTAGTCTTTTTATAAAATACTGAAATTTCTGAAGTATTAATAAATATACAGTCACCCCAGTCAAGAAAAAAGGGTAGCTCTAAATTAGTCTTTAGTATAATAAACTCATAACTGAATTTAGCTTTCTATCCTAAACAGCAGCTCTGATGTCATGAAGATTGAATGTTGACTCTGGTCTTCATTGCTGATTACATGGAAAAATATTGTGACTTTTCAAAGCTTTTGATCCGCAAGCGGTTCAAAGAAACGGTTTACCATGTTCACTGCTGTGGGTTACTGAAGGGTCCCCTACGAAAACACTGAAAAGACTTCTCTCTCCCTCCCCATACCTGATGGCCTGATCATAAATATAACAAAACCTACAGTAAATCACACTTCTGACATGTCAATGCAAGGATTTTTGTTTTGGCTGTTTCAGACTCTAATTTGTCCAATGCTGTAGGATTTCTTTGAATTACTTTATACACATTTGAATCAATATATTTTAATGTCAGGATTTCACACAGCAATTATGTAGACTCTGTGGCTGTTGTCACTTCTCCACCAATTTTATAAATCCAGTATATTATATTAATTAGACTTTGGGTTTCAGTCGAAGCTTAAGACATAGTCTATGAAATCAGAGTGTGTTGTAAAACAGGACACGGATTTACATGGCACCTGGTATTAATCACAGGTTATGGCAAACATGGCTCTTGTGAGCTACACGTGCATTTCAGAGAGCTCTCGAAGGAAGCTTTTGTTAGCAATTGTTTACACTTATTCCTTTTAAAATAATGTGTGCAGAAAACCAATAGGAGGAAATAACTAGTGGGATTTCTAATGAAATTGTAAAACAGTAGCCTTCTCTGTGATTTCATTCACGTCCCCACTAACCATTTCTAGTAGGTGCATTGACAAGAAAATTGTATGCTTTTGTACTGAGTAGGTTATACTAGACATGAGCAAAGGTGCACCTCTGCACATCTTGTCTTACGTGAAAAAGAAATTACTGTCAAAGTTTGTGAAGCTATTTAAAGTAAAAATGAAATTCTGCTGTAGGAGTCCTGTAATGACTATGTTTGCATGGATAAATGACAACGTTTATACAGTGTACTAGTATGTACGTCCTGACTCCTGTCCCTCCTGGATCATCATAATAATGTGATATTAATCTTCCTGAAGATGCCAGAAAATATTATTTTAAGGAAAGTCAGCACAGCAAACAGTGACTATCAGTCTAATCCAGAATTGTATTGTATTCAGAAGAAAAGCAACAAAATATCATTATAATTCAACAAAATCTTATTTATGGAGTCTATACCTATACAAATGCTAAGTTACTGGCATTTAGATTCTCTTGCATTCTAGGGTGCTTAAAAGCATAAAGGCTTTACTGTCACACTATTGTTTTATGCATCTGCATTGCTTATGTAATGAAGCAATATGTTTCAAATGTCATGTTATTAGCAGCCTCATCAGCTACATCTGAGAATCTGATTCAGGTCGAACCTAATTCTGCTCAAGAGAAGATGAAATAGTGAGGATGCTTTCTCAAACAGCCTCACATCTCTTGGACAGCAGAGATCTGAGTCTAAGCAACATTTACCCATGTGACCAACAACAGTCCTTGCCCCTGATTATGGCTCAGAAAGTTTCGGAAGAAAATATGCAGGTAAGGATGGGAATTGCTGTTGAATAACCTTTCTACGCAAAGTCCTCTCACAAGGCTATATCTCTGGGGATGTGCGTTGTTCCTGTCCACATTCCCAGAAGTTCCTGCATTGCAACCAAGATGTTCACAGAGCTTAATGTAGCTTAAAGTACAGATGAGGCACTTTCATTCCATACTGGCTTTACCATACCAGATAAAGGTATATCATCAGCGAATATCCTACAAAGCCACTAATAGGAAGCTTTCACTAATTTGAAAGAGAATAAGGTATAGTTAAGAATGAAGTTAAGTTAGCAACTTTGGCAGATTAATTCATTTTGCCCAGGTTCCAAAAAAAGATCAGGGTATACAAATACTCTGATACAAATGCCCAGAATTGGAAAAGAGATTATAAATCAGATATGAACAAAACTGATACTGGATTCCTTTGAAAAGCAGCACACTACTTCCAGAAGCAGTTCCATACACTATCTTCAGAAAAATCATCAGCCATCAATAAATTTGTCTGGAGACTTTAAATTGTAAATGCAAAGGGTCCTGCTTAACAGTTGACCCAGATAACTCAGATTTCCTCTGGGATTTTCTACCAAGACTAAACTATCCTTTATAGTCTCTTCTCAGGTTAGCAAGAGACCATTGCATCAGTGATAAAGGTGAAAAGGCCACGGAGCGTGTGTTTTCAGACTCTTTGACAAAAATATTGAAAAATAACAACAACAAAAATAAAATGAATGCAAACTAACTTGCTATTTCTGTACATCCTATGTCTTAGTATATTTGATGTAGATACCAGTCATAATACTTACATTTATTAACTAAAAAAGAATCCAACAAAAGAAAAAAAAAAAACCAAAACAAAAACCTAGCCAAAACCCCAAAACCCAGTAGAATTTTTTTTCTATTTAGGATTTTTGTCTAATGTGCCTTTTTAGAAGGAAAAAGAATCAGAAAAAGACAGTTTTGCTTTATTATTCTTCCTTATGTGCCCGTTGAAGGCAAAGACCACTGTTTCCCATGACTATTGCAAAACTCTTAATGTACTAGAGATTTTAGAGCACATAAGAAAGAATTAGAACTTTCATCTTTTATAAATGCAAAGCCTTCATTTTATTATGCTTCTTCCACTGATGGGTGTGGCTTATTTTGTGGTTTGAAATCTAGCTTGGTTTCATGCTACAAATCAATAATAAATTCATATCTGAATTTATAAATCTGCTTTGTTTCATTCCACTTGCATTCCACTTCCATTCCACTTGCAAAATTAGGAAAGCCCCTTTTTTATCCATATGCATGAATTTTTACTTTAAGATAATCCTTTTTTCTTTGCCTTCCTTCCCTTTAATATAAATTTTAAGCCAGAAAAAGTCTAAGAAATTAAATCTTTGCAGAAGATGATAAAGTCTTTGCTATCCATCTTCTAATTAAGACTAAACTCATGTTTTGACCTCTGTAGCCTTTTATAATGTACCGCCCTTTATTTATTCAGTGGAAAGCTGGAATTCAGGAGAATTCAGGGCAATAACCACAGTACTTTCTTTTTAAAAAAAACTGAATCTCTCCTCTGGTTATTAAGCTTTTCCTCACTTGCCTGCTGCTTCCTAATCTTTCTGTCCCTGTGCTTGGACTCACTTAAAATAAACCATTTTAATTAAAGCTTTCCACCTCAGTATTAGGTGAGAATGAAAGAGGCAAAAAAGTGATGCAAGTTGGGTAAAAATGCATTCATTTCATTATATTACTGGAATCTGTGTTCTGTGCATCTGTGCTAAATCCATCTATCACATGCCAACATTCAACTTGTCATTCTAAATCTCTTTTGCAGTGTGGTTAGTTTTGGTCGTGAAGAACAGTTTCGTCTCGTTCTACTTGGTATATTTATTTGTTCACTATTGTGCACTGAAGTATTGAAAAAAATGAAGTATTTGGAGAAAGTTTTTTCTGAATTCTTTAGAGTATTTGTCTTCTGTCTATTTGAAAGGTGTAATTTTATAACTGCACCTCCCAGTTGGCATTACTTCAGATCCACTTCACAACAGCTTAAGGCAATGGACTTATTTTACTTGTGCTAAGCAAAATTTTGAATACCAGGTATGTGACACAACTCTATTACTTTTTAAATGGTCTGAGAATCTGATGCTTAGATACACAATAAATGGGAGGATTTTTTTTTCTCATATTAGGCTACCATGATTATTAGCTTTTTTTTCGTTGTATCATAAGTGAGTATCTGTGGCAACTCTTCATAAAGGTTTTCTTTTTCATATAATTAGATACCTCTAATGCCCACATAAGAATCAACCTACTTTTTTGTCAGCCATCAACAGGATGTAATTTCTAGTAGAAAATGTTTTTTTAATGTTTGTGATGTAGCACTTCCACATTGCTATCATTGCCACAGTATGTGTGAATACCAAAAGAATAACATAAATAGGTGGGCTTGAATGACATAAACAAAATTAATGGTAAAGGTGAGGTAAAACTCTTTTTTTGAAGCTTTTCTTTACACAGATTGTAGTTTCATTTGCTGATAATTAAATAGCCGATATTAATTGTTCCTATCTTTTCCCACATGAAAGGACTGAACTTAGAAATGCTCTCTGGTTTATAGGAGGATTTAGCTGACTTCTCTGTATTTCAGATAGCTCCACACATGATCCAGATATTCCTGTTCTCTTATTATATTACATACAGATATAGGAACACTTCCTGCCACCCTTAGCTACAGTGGACCTTCCTAGATGCTAAGGTAGACAATAACAATTATCTGGATTATCTATAGTGTATCACAGGACAATCATGTACCAATACCATAAGGCTACCAACAGGCAAAAATCAGTTCAGAATATGTAAAAGGGGACCTCACTCTAGAATTTTCTTCTGCTGTTAGTTTTCTATAATTCTGCAGTTTTCTAAGAGATCTTGATCAGGAAAGCATGTACTTTCAGGATAATACACCAGTTTATAAGCAGCTTCACCTGTGTGGAAAGTGCAACTTGGTAGGAGAAAAGCAGATAGTTTATAAGTGATTTCAGGTATAACATGGACCTCTTAACCTGTGCAGGCAGAACAGTGATCATAATGTAGTTACACATAATCCAAGAAAAATGGTTAGATTACAAAAAATATTATTGACCAGTGGAGTAGATAGTATTAGCATACCCAGCTGTACTCTCTGCATGAAGATGGCACCCCTTTGCAACGCAGTTGTTAAGGGCAGATGTTCTGTTAAGCACATTTCAATTAATCAACCCAATCTTCCTGTGAGACTAAGCAAGAAAGTTTTTCTGGCTTAAATTTTAGTAGAAAGAAGCATACTTCTACATTAATGAGTATCAGTGAATTAGTGTGTGTCTACCTAGGATAGGATTCACTGTTGATAATCTGTGGAGAATATTGATACATATTGAAATAACGCAAGCACATTCAAATAAAAACATATTGAAAGAAAAAGATCTTGGATCTGAAAGAAAAGATCTTGGATAGACATTTTTCCTTGACTGGGGAAGGAAGCAAATACTTTACTGAAGAAAAATATTTATTAAAAAGATGTGCAAGAGTGTGCATAAGGCATTGGAATAGTCTGCAAAGATTATTAATAGACTGAAAAAACTTATTTCTGGATTTCCACAAAGTGTCATGAAAATTTGGAACCAGGTTGTAAATCAGAGGAAAACACAGATGAACAAATTCAGGAAATATGAAGCATGATGGTACATGGATAGACAGAGTGCGCTACCCACACTCCTTTTTGCAGCTCTGGGATAGAAGAAACTGTATATCTTAGGAAGAACACTTTTCATTGTAGAGGAAAGGGATAAAATTTAGCTTTGAACAAAATCATTAAATCTTCCTGCAGAATGTCACTGATGTACTTTGACCAGTGTTTTTAACAACATGACTTTGATGATTAAAAAGTAGAAAACTTACATTTTAAAAAAAAATTAATTCTTTTATTCCTACCACCTCTCCATGATGGAAAAAAGTGCCCACTAATTTCCTTGCTTTTTCAGCCCTCCTAGCAAAATCAGAGTAAACCCAGCCAGGAAGCAAAACAAGGCAGAATAAAATAAGTACCATTTCATTTAGATGAAGAGTTGTAATCAGAACTCAATTCTGGTGTCAAACATCACATATCAAATACTCACAGCAACGGTTTGCCATAAATCATTTAACTCCTAAAGGTAGAAAACCAGTACAATAATGTCCAAGAGTGGTGATAAGGTTATTGGTTTGGTTTTTTTTATTTTTTTTTTTAATTTATTAAGGGGGCACAGTAAAGAAATAATCTAGACACCATACTAGCTGAAGTTTGGAAATCTGTGCCAAACTCATATGCATCTGATGTTGAAATGCAGAGGATGAAAGATGTTTACAGCTTTACTTTGCTTACTATCTGTACTTCTCTATTTGCTACAGAAATACTGAAATATCCCTAGAAAGAACAGGACATCACAAACCCACAAAGTGACCTTATGACATCTCCAGACCAGTTTCCACATCCAAACATTTTGAGTAGTATTAGATGAACATTTGAATGATGAGTGTCTGTGAGCCGACACTCAGCTCTTTTTAGGGTACTTCACCAACATGAACAAGTCTTTACTGGCTCAGGTAACACATCTAAACTCAAAATTGTTCTCCCTGAAGGGCTCTTTACAGTGAATTGCAGGGACTGGATTTCCAAGGTTGCTGAGTACCATAGCTCCACGTAAAGTCAGTGCAAGTGCTCAACATAATTCTGACAGAGAAAAAAAAAAAAAGCTCTAATTTCAGCCATCTTGAATGGAAGGGATTGTTAGTTCAAACACTACACTTGCAGAAAGAAACAGGTTTATGATCTGCACCATCCCTGCTGGCTTCACTGTGGCATTATGAATTTTTCCCCTAGCACATAGTTTCTGTTATACGCCTGGTTTCTAGCAGTGATCATTATAGAGCTGATAATAATTTAAAGGTTTTACATAAAGGCTTCTGAAATGGTGAGTTTCAACTGATTCTGAATGGGATGTGTTTAAAAGATTTTCACCTACAATAATCCTTTCATGGTGAAATAACAGCAAAAAAAGAGATGATGAAACAAGACTGAAAGAAGCAGATGTTGGAAAGATGATCAGTCAATATTAAAGCATTCTTCCAGGGTAAAGCAGCTGATGGAGACAGCCTATAGCTGTGCAAATGATGGCCTGGCTCACAGCACTATACTGTGAGAAAATCAGCTGATCTTTTTACTTTGTGACATTATTTAGGGCCTCTCTCTGGCTTTATTTCTTATTTTGAAGGAATTCTTGATAGATCACAATTGAAAGCTTATTTCTGACAAAGCTTCCGTGGGAGTTTGTGCCCAGGCATACTCAGCCCCCTCTGGCTATCCATCTGCGTGTTAGCCAACAGAATACTTTTCAAAATCTGGCTTTGTGTTACCAGTTGTCAGTACAGATTGAATTCCTGAGGAAAAACTACTGGGAAAGAAATGTGCAGGCAGACGTTCAGAAAACCAGAGGTTTTTTTCATGATCTGGTTTCTTTACATTGCCCAAACATAGTAAAGCAGACAGCCTGTTCACAACAGGCAAACAGAGGATTGTCCTAATGCTTGAAAACACTATACTCTACAAAGCTGTTAGATCTGTCTCCCAGATGAGGAATTCCAGCACCTCCTGCAGCAAAGGAAAAAGAAAACAGCTTCTGAAACAAAGCAAACTAAAGAAACCTTTGGCATGGCAGCCAGATGCGAATTCTGCTTTGATACTATAAAGTATATGTTGTGGTGTCACCAGTGTGATCTTTGCAACTCTGATTTTGTAATCTCTGCTTGTATATTCTGCCTGGAACAACAAAGCTTCTGTTTCAGACTGAGCTGGTTTCAGCTACATTTGAACTATATTCTCAATCTTAATATGAATAATACTACTGCTTCAGATTTTGCAGATACTCCTCTTAATCACAAGAACAAGACTACATGTTAACTGTCATCTGAAATACCTCACTGTTATTTCACTTAAACATCTACAAAAGTTGAATTTGTGACTTACGTAATTGTGACTGCTAAATTAGTGCAATATTTCTTAACCTTCACCTGATTCCCTCACACTTTTTTTGGTAATGATAGTACTCAATTTCATCACCCACGTAATAAGGTGGCGTCTGTTCTTAGTCCTTTGGTGGGCCTTTTTGCCTCATAATACATTGGTAGCATGAAGATTTCACGGCCAACCTAATGTCAAAAAGAATATTGTGTTATACCATCTTACAGCATTACAGTCTAGTGAAACACATTCTGATGAGCAAATGACCAAATGCTTACTTTAAAAGGAGCTAGAGGTGGCCATCTGTAGTCACAGATATTTCCATATGTTTTGAATGTGCAAGTCTCATGCATTGAAAAGTCCAGTATCATTGTCTTTCTACCACTTGGCATTACAAAAAATTTTAATTTCCATGAATGATGACTGACTACAACAGTTCTGGCATTGACAGAAAACACTGCTATTGTAAGATATGCAAAATACGGCTTCCAGCAGAGACCAACACGGCATGGTTCTCAAAAGTCTGGCCAGAAGGAGTTTTTCCAGTTATTCAACAGGACCTCTTTTTATTGAGTACTGTGGCTTGAGCCTGACAACTGTACAAACCCAATCTTTACAAAGTCACAGAGGCAATACCATTTTGAAGATACTTCAAGAGCTACATTTTCCTTTCTGTGTTGTTGGGTTAAACCCACTGACTCCACTGAGGTCACCAGGAGCATGCCAAGTAACTCATGGAGTCTGAGTGTTCGCTCATTGGAGTTCTGCACAAACACCAAATAAGCAGAAAAAAAGGTCTGCATCTTACAAATACCTTATAGCCACAAGACAGATGCTGATGGTTGCATAGTTTTTCTCCGATGTATGACTACAGGCAATCCTGCAGAAATAGCATCTTCCTGGCTTTCAACGGTTTGGATAAATGGTAATAAATATGCACACTGCACACGGAAATGGATCAATGATTCAGCCTGGTTTCGCTTCACAGAATTAGTAAACATCAATTTAAAAATTAATTTCTAAATAAATCCTTCTTTGTGTTTTTTAACTTCAACGTTTCTTGAATTACATCCCAGATGATCACAGCCTTTCTCCAGAAAACACCTCTGAGCCATTCATGTCATGAACTAGATGACACATGGAAGATACTTGACCTCAGCAAAGAGGGATAAATATCCCTCTGAAATCAGAGACTGCTGTGTGTAGTTTATTGACTGAGAGAAGTGGATGAGAATCAATGCTAAAAATGTCTCTGATGGTAAATGAGTAAGAATTTGATCTGCTGCCCATTGAACTCAATGTCTTTTTTTACTGATTTCAAATGGACATTGGCTTACACACGCAAAACTCCAATTGTCAAAAGCAGAAAAGGCATCAGGTTCACAGTTCACCAATGGCACACAACTATGTTCCTCTTGAAAAAGCTGTGCGACTAACAAAATACACTGAGTGGAAGGACACTTTTTGATTTTCCTGGTCACCAAACAGCAGCATTTATAAAAAAAATTTATTTAAAGCAGTGATGTTTGGTAGCACACTCTGCCAGCCCGTCCCCTTTACACTTTTCTTTCATTGCTGGTATTAATTTAGAGTTGTATTTTCAGTTCCAAGTAATCTATTTATGTGCATGCTCAACATCACCCAGTCACCATTCTTCTTCAGTCTTTTACTGTACACACCTTGCATGATTTAGATGACTGTATGTTGTTAGTTCACATTTTTACCTTATGTATATCAGTTCTTTCTCCTATTAAAAATAGCTTCTTTGCTACACTACATGAAAATGGGATATGATATTCTGATAAACCATTACCAGCTCCTAGCAATTCAGCTATACAGAAATATTTTTTGTCACCTTTAGTATGCTCAATATTGCAATTAGTTTCTAAGAAACGTAAGCACATATAAAGATACTACACTTTTGCAGGATAACATACTGGGAATATATCTTCAATATATCAACTAAAAAGTCACACAATTTGCCTACAAAATTTTCCATGTATCCCAGAGAGACAAACTCCTTCCTATCAGGATACAACACACTAACCCCTCAGATCAGACTGCTCTTCTGAAGCAGAAATACCTCTTTTACATTTGACTTCTCTCTCTTTCAGGTTTACATGCCCCTTGGAGGCAAACTAGCAAATTACACAGGAAAATTTATGTGATAAGTCAGTCATTTCTTATGCAAATATTATTTTCTGCTTCAGGGTGTACCCTTAAGCTGCATCAGATATTTACCTCAGTTTTTGAAAGTATTCCTTCTGCTAGAACAAAATGGTATGTCTTGTAGAAAGGAAATTATACTGGTTTGTGATAAAACAATCTGTAGGCATTATAAAAGGCATTATTGCTAGAAGTGGTGAAGAATATGCAATAAGATTTTGCTGCCTAGTAATTGTTTACCCGTTTACAATTCATATTGGTTCACTGAAAATCACAGACATGAAAGAAACCAAGGAAGTTTGCTCCTCAGATTATATTAAGTCTACTTGTTATATAGTATATCTACCTGTTGGCAATATATTTGTTTAACCTTTCTGACCCTATTCACATTTACTTTCCCACTGTTCTGGTTTGAGCGACACAAGACTAATTTCTCTTCTAATGCTTGGGAAAACTGCACTTTTAGAAGACTCTAGTGTCTGTATTTGTGAAAATATTTACTTTATAGCCAGCTATGGTATGTGGGTTTTGAGGTCTTGGTGTTTTTGAGCCTTGCCAAGTGCAAGGATGAGGAGGTGCGAGACCTGGGCACTTGACCCAAGTTGGCCAACAAGATTATTTCATACCATGAACGTTACAATCAATATAAATTAGAAAGTTGGATGAAAAGTTCTCTCTCTTCCTTGATGGCTACCATCCTGAGAACTTCTTGCCCTGTTGCTGGACCCCTGAGGCCTTCCTTTCCTCCCAAAGTCATTGAACTCACAGTGTCCGACAGTTGCTGTCCACTGCCGGGAGTGCACAGCTTTCTACTGATATCATTGGCTAAGTACAATCCTTGTATGTTTTATATTGGTATTGGAATCAGTAGTAGTTCTTTAGTACTATTAATGATAATTATTTAGTCTTATTCTATTAAATCTGTTTATATTTTAACACTCGAGTTTCCTTGTTTTTTCCCCAATTCCCCTTCCCGGGTGGGGAGAGGTCATTGAGTGATAGAATAATTGTCTAAATGAGAATAAATTGTAGTGGATTCTTCAACCATAGCACCCACAAACAGCTTCTGGTCTTCATGTCATAAAGCAGTATGAATTAATTCACTATGCCCTCATATTTCTTACTATAACTTGTATATTTTGTGCAATTAACAATTGACACATTTTCTTGACTACACATGGAAATTTGAGAAAAAATTCAAAATGACCTAATTTTTTTAATTTTCTCACTATACTCATAATTAATGCTGAGATATGAATGTTAGCTCTTCTGAAATTTCAATGATTTAATTTTGAGTTCCAAAAGTTAAATTTTTTTTTGCCAATTTCAGATACACAGCCTTACTGGTCTTGTCCACATCAAAGCATAAAAAAAGTTGTCAAGGACACCTTTCTGAAGGGTGTGAAAGAAAGCCCTAGCTATACAAGCTTCCGTTCCTGGAAAAATAACACTTTTGAATCAGGTGAGGGATACATAAGAAACATTTTTAGATGTTGGAGTTTCATTATTCAACTGCTCAGATGTAACCATTACCATGACTGAAAATTCCAGCAGTTTTTGGCTTCCAGGCAAAAAAATTCAAGGTTACTTTAACATAACTTTCTCTGTATTTGATAATACCCATTTTCTGCTCAGGAAAAATTAGTTTAGAACTTCTCCTGCCTCACACTGCAATTATTTTTTTCATCAGTTAGAGCAGTCGCCAATTTACCACACTTTGTGACCTGTATTAGCTTGGTTTAGAAGCCAATCTAACAGTAATAAGCCTTTCTGAGCAGGAAGAGTCTCAGTGTTCTCTATTCAGGGGATGCAGAGAGACGATACCATCAACAGTCCTTGTCAGATAACAAATGCAAACGGAGTTCTGACTCAATTCTATGAGAGCTATGAATGGATTAGTTTCCCTGTAACATTTTACCTGAGAACTCTGTGAAACAAATAATGCATCGTGTTAACAAAAAAAAAAAATATTTTAGGTTCTAGTGTTCATCTGTGTTTTCTTTATAGGTATTTCACATTTCAGGTATGTGTATGACAGTACCACTGTCCATAAATATATGACAGTGGTGAAGCCAATACAGTACCATCTGAAAATAACACAAAAGCAAATAAGCTGTTATATATATAATTGTACTTACAAAAGATAACTATTACTAAATTTATTAGAGAAGTCAAGAAAAGAGAAATATCTATTAAGAAACAAAACTTACCCCTCTTTCTGAGCAATATTGTTGACTACATTACCTACAATAGAAATTATATTTGACATTGCAGGAAACATTTTTAGACATGTTGCTAGATAGCAAGTTAGAGTTTTTATTTTCCTTAAGGTTCATTAGTAAAATTCTGTAAATTTTATGGTTGAAAGGACTCTCTGAGTAGTCAAAAGACATATTTTTATTTCAGCACTAGTATTAATTATTCAATTTTTACTAAAAAAAAATCTCATCTCTGTATTTGTGAAAGCTAGGTAATTCCTATTTATTTGGGAATTGACTTTTTTGGGAATTGATAAATTTCCCACTGGGAACAAAGACTCAACACTTCTGCTACAAGTGCAAAACACAGTTCTTTCACATCTCTCTCTGCAGCACAAATAAATAGGACTCACATTTAAAAAATAACAACAAAAAACCGTACCAAAGGAAAAAATTCTACTGCAAGTCTAAGTAGAGTGTAAGGAAGCAAATAACCTCTGACAGATTTGGTTACTTAATGTACTACTGGGAGGTTCTCAGATCCTGAGGTAATAAATGTGTTACAAAATTCATATAGAACAGAATAGTCTAATTCACATGCAAAACACTGTGCCCAAAGCATCAGGTGTTCCCTGGAGGGATATAATACAGTCGTGATGAGAATAACTGAATAAAAGAAGAAAAAGCATTTAGAATAACCAACCACAAGTCAGAACAGTTGATACTTCACACTGGAAAAGACAGCTGAGAGGACTAAAGTTCAGTCTGAATCAGAATATCACAAGGGAGCCAAGGCATGCCATAATGTATAGTAACATACAAGTGAAGTATACCAAGGAATCCAGTAGTAAAGAAGAAAGATCCTATATTTTTTCAGTGTTATGAAAACAAGAACACAATTTTGGAGATTGTGAATGGAGCCTTATTTTTTCTGAGGAGAAAGGAGATTCCAATTCTAGTTCTCTTCTATTCCTTTACTGGCCTATACAGATAGAGAAGTATACACTTATTAAAGGTCAAAAATATAGAAGCTATGCTTTACAACATAGATATTTCTTAATAGAAAAGAACCTGACAATGGAAGCTGCACTCAGATGCAAATAGGGTCACCTTGTCAAAGAGGTGAGATGAGAAAGGCCTATTAGCAGAGGGACACTTCGGTATCTAGGACCCAGTGTGTTTACACTGGTGACACCTGCTAAACACCCTCTCTGTTTGTAACTTCAAACAGATGTAAAAACAAGCTTAAAAGAGCAGCTGAGGAAAACCATATCCTTTCAGCAGAATCATCACAAGCCATCATTCCCATCAAGCCACCTTTCTCCTGAGAAAATTACGGTACCAATTCTTATCATGTATATATGGAATGCAAACAAAAGTAGCATAGGTTACAATTAGTTCAGCTTTTGATATAAAAAAGCTACAAATTAAAACACATGGGGACATTTTTATTGTTTTCCACTATGAAATATCTACTTGTGTTTGTGTTTTCACCTGTTCAAATATAGCTGTTTAGTCACATTTCATTTAAATGTGGGAAATACTGCAGTTTGGGGGAATAGATCATGATAGGTCATTGCATCCCTACATTTGTGTTGAGATTCAGACATCTTTACAATCAAACTGATTCTTCTTTATGTACGAAACATGCTTGAAATGGGGGATTCTCTTTACTGAAAACTGGAGATATTTGCAGCAACTCTAAGTGTTGCAGATATGCCAGCAGAGACACTTACCTTGCATGATCATGTTTCAAGAACGTACATATGTCAAGCTTCAGCTGTTTCTCTCAAGAGGGACACTCAAATGCATGATAACAGATTTTTCCTTAATAAAGAGCCTCTCAATATCAGACAACAAAAGCAAAATAACAGGCAAAAGTGCTGATGTTTCTGTCTAAACACATACTGCTTTTCCTACTAATTTCATTTTCAGCTTTTCTACGTGATAACTCTTTAGTAGTCAAATACAATTTAATAGGTATGGTAGATATTACAACTCATCTTCATCATTATTACTCCAGTTCACTCTGTATGGTGTTCCTAGTGTGCACCGAGATCAGTATTCTCTGGAATACTGTTCTTTACACACTACTGCATAAATGCTTTGGGTATGGAATTAGTCATGCTAGTCCAGAGAAGAAAATTAAGAATCTTTGGTACAACTGATCTGAAAATCAGTAGCATCTTCCCTAAAAGTAAGATACAACTTCTACTAGATGAGAACATGAGGATTACAAAAGCTTTTTTTTTTTTTAAGTAGCTTTCATAAACATAAAAGCTAAAGGTCTCAGCCTATAGATATCTGTCATCTGAAAAGCTTTGGGTTAAAAAAAAAATTATCATGGAAAATATTACAGACTCCTTGCTACAGAAGATGCCACAGATGAAGAAAGTAGAGGATACATTTTTCTCCTGAGCCAGCTTTGTGTGCATACGGAAAAAGACAAGACCAGTCCTGGCCTTAGAGCAACAATTAAGTGACCTATGCTATACTGCTATAGTGCCAGTAGAGCAATGCTATTTTTCCACACCATTTGACCTGCTCTAAATATTGCCCATGGCTTCCTAAGAGTGGGCTACTTCTTCCATCTGAACAAGGACATTGTTCCTCAAAACCTCCTACTAAAGAAGTATAATATTTGCAATTTGGAAGTTCTCAGTTTAGTTCCTTTGTAAAATTGAATCAAATCTGATGTCTATGAAGAGCTATGTCTATCCAGATAGATACTTTTACTTGGTAGACAGTAGAAGTCTGACCTCAGTTACCTCTATATTATTCTGCAGACAGTGCCACAGAAGTTTGACAACCCAACAGTTGCTGCATAAATTTGCATCTACCATATTCCAGGATGGATCTTTTTGCTCTAACTGTGTTTCAATTTGTCAGTACAGTACTTGTAAGTGTCTAAAAAAAAGAAATTTAGACGGGTGGGTACAAGTTGTACCTCTGTCAGAAACACTCCTGTACATACCCAGACAATAACATCTACTAATACAAGTTACTCCCTTTTTGGAAGGCTGATCATTTAAAAGTGTGCAAGAGTTCTGTAAAAATATATTTATATTTATTAAAGCTCCCCTAAAATTCTCAGTTTTCAAGCAGAAAGAAAAAGAATTAGCTAAAGTAGCTTAAATACATTTCTATGGGACATTTCACAACCGTCTCATTTTCATAAATGTAGCACAAGATCTTAATTTGTGAGTAAAAAGAAGTGCACAGACTTGATCAGGCATCATATAAAATTAGAAAGCAACAAAAAACTGGTGGAGATATATAACAAATAATAAAAAAAAAATCCTTACACAAACAATTCAAAGTAAAAAAGGGGTCATTTCTCTTGAAAAAGAATTGCTAATTCATAAATCTAGAACAGTAAGTCTTCTATCAAAGGGTTTATCGCAACCTTAATCACAAGACATTTACTGATGTTCTAATATTTATATTTTCTTTGCTCATAAGTAGACTATATTTGTAATAAGAATCGACTGATGACCATAAACAGTGGTGAGTGTCAATAAGGGATATTTCATTTCAGGTAAAGACTGGATTGTTAACTTCAAGTATTTCCAAGATATAATACCTTCAGTTACATTTGGACGGCTGTATTTTAACTGCTTTATAAAAGAATCACCATTCATCTGGTGAAAATTAAACTAATACACAATATTGACTTTTACAGAATTTAAGATTATAAAGAACTGAAGCACTAGGGGAAAACCATACTGAAGAAAGATACCTAATGGCTTCCTCAGGGAAAGCCTATTATTTTTTCAACATAAAAAATTTTCATCTCTTTCAAGCCAGAGATACAAAGTGATACAAGCCTTTCACACAGCTGGAATTTCAATATTACACCATTAGAACTGAAGAGATATTTTAATTACTGGTCTGAGTACAATCCTTTTCTGCTCACACATAAAATTTTCAAATATCAGAATTCTTCCCAAATATGATAGATATTAATGAGAACCCTTTATGCTATCATGTTAACTGATTTAGTCAAATAATTTAATGATGCCCTATCATGCAGCTAGAGAGCTGTCTGCGCAGACACCCTTTATTATTTGTCTGTATAGTGGAAAGCAAAATGAAGCTTAACTTTTTTTCTATTCTTTATTATTGAGTTAATTCTACATACATTGTGGGTTATTTACAACCATTTTACAGCATAGTTAAGGGTATATTATTTTTTTTATTTCATTTTTCACAGGATGTTTTTTGATTTCTAAGCTGGAACCAGAGGCAGCTATACGAGTTGCTAATAGTTTTGAAGTTAAAACTATTTTCCTCTCTTTCTTAATGCTGTCACAGGGAGGAATTGCAATTATACCTGACTATCCTTAACATTACCTTCAAAGATAACCTGTCAGATATATTTTCAATCCCTTTTGAGAACAAAGCATAAAATACTTCATAACAGTGATGAGATGAAGACTTAAGAGTGGGTGCTTAATGGCTACTAATATTCAGAAACAAGTAGGTACACAGATGTCTCTGGTGTTCCTTTCCTTCACATGAATCTATTTTGTATGAATATCACTATTATTAGGATTTCCCTCTTTATAGTAGAGATAGTATATCCCTGCTTGCTAGAGCAGGGATATACTACAAGTACCCCTCCTTATTTGGCCCTCATTACCAGTAGTCACAACTTGAATAAGCCACATCGCTGGATAGTTCAGTCTTCAATGTCTCATTGCTGTTTATTTTTTCTTCTAATGTCACCAAATAAGGTGGGAATTATGATGATTTCATTTTTTGTAATGTGGAAGCAAGTCCAGCAAAAAGTAGCTTAAGATTGACAATTAATTTCTCTTAAAGCAGGCTATGCAATGCAATTATGCTGTCTTTCAACCATGGCACACTTAGTTGAGGCTCACACACATTGAACTATCCTACCCTAAAACCATAAAGCATTTATATGCTGTTATAAGTCCTTTTAGTTCTCTCTATGTATCTATCAAAAACTTGCTATCATTGGATGCCAATTAGTTAGAGTTAAGATTACTATTTGCAGAAAGCCATTAGTGTCTGCTGTACTGCACCACCACCATAGCTGAAATGATAGTTTAAAAAAGTGAAACAAGAAAGAAAAAACACTTTCTTGCATAAAAAAATGTGGTTTACAGAAAACTGGTTTGCTAAAGGAGAAAAAAAAAGCCCTGAAGGTTACAGCTCTGAAGGTTGTTTTCCACTGCCTCTGCTTTCCAGATGTGATAATGTCCTTTTATAAGCACCCCAGTAAGAGTTTACAACCTTCTCCCAGGGATTGTAAATCCACTGCTTTTCTCCTCTAAATTTTTAACAGATACCATTGTTTTCTCAAATTGCACACAAGGGGGTTGAAAGAATCGCGATTATTCTCAAGTACCTCAAATTCAGTTTCAAGGGCCTTTATGACACACAAAACTGTATCAAGGGATGTTTAATAGGCACAACAGACTCAATCCTAAAAGGTGAGAGAGCACTGCACCAGCGGATAAGCAATGTTAACCATAACTACAATAGAAAGCAACTGAAACAAAAATGTGTTGCCCAAGGAGTCACTCCTTAATGCAACATCAAGTGATTCATTAATATTAACACAACATAAAATAGTTCTTTTTATTTAACCCTACTTAGGTAAAACATTGACCTGAGCTGAATATCTTTGAGGAGTAGCAGAACAGAGATGATGTCTAACAGGACATGATGTTCACTTGCTGATCCCTCTGTACAGACACCAGAACTGCAAAAACCGTTTCATACAGTGCAGAGAATGGACTGGGTTTTGGGGTAAGAAAACCCCTTTTAGAGCAAATGAAAAGATGGGAAATCTTTGGGTCACCTTCACACCCTTCACACCAGAACATTAAACCTCATCACAGGAATCTATCAGAAGCTAATTTTTGAAAAAAATAGTTAGTATGTTATTTAACAACATCTTGACTTTCCACTACAATTTAAAGAGCAAGCTAGAGTATTGCATTTGCTTTTGTATAGCCTCGGTAGCATATCCTGCAACTGCATTTGAATATTTCATACTGTCAAACATTACTTGAGAACTAATACTCGGATAGAAACTGGAGTGTGACGCCTTCCAAGCAGCGTGGTCCTAGTTTTACATACAGAAAATGTACAGTAAGACTTTGATTCCATCCCCTACACTGCTGATAAATAGCAAATGTAGTCTTTTCCTTTTCCTGCTAATATGCCTGCAGAAAGCCTGAGCTAATTAGGATGGGTACACTGCCATGTTAGGGCACTGTACAGCTTCCAGGACTGAGCTGGTGAGACTGCAAAGCTCTGCTGTGCTCTGTGGGTATCAGTTTTTTATGGATCTACCACTCCATGTTAGCTGCTAGGACTTATGCAACCACTGCTAGATATCACAGCTCATCTCCACTCCAGTCTGAATTCAGTTTTCCAGCATTATACACAGTATTTTAGGTAAGAATTTAACAGTATTTTAAACACTGATAGTTTTGGTTCCACACACCTACTCAAAGCAGATTGTCTGACACACAATAAGGTCATAGTGGGTTTGTTCATGCTCTTGGTACAATCATGGCTCCCAGTCATCTGGGAGGCATAAATATACGTTCAGATAATGCACTCGACAAATGACGAGAACCTCCAGTTTGTTAAACTGTTTGCTGTACAGTTGAAGAACTTGTGATTAAACCTTGAATGTGCATTAATAACTAGTGTTTTTAAATATACTTTTCTTTCTACAATTTCACTAAACAAAATAATTCCATTTTTCCTACGTAATATCCTAATAATGCCTTCCAGCTTGCCTTTTTTCCCCCCCAGGCAATTTCATCGCCATACTATTTCGTTAATACTTTGGACCACTCCAACATAGATCTTTAAGAACTCCTCCCATTTGGTAAGTTCTCCTCCATGTACCTCATCATCTGCTCTCCAGGCTGCTCCTCAGTCACATTATATTTCTCCTCCTGGTCCTCATTTTATTCCATCTACATGATTTCCCAGGTGATAGCATATTTAAAGCTTTACTGAAGTCCAGAAGTGTTTCTTTCAAGCTTTTGTTGCCAGAATACATTCCAAGCTAGCAAAAAACCCTTTGCTACAGAGAGACTGCTTCTCAAAGAAAGCGAAGACATTGAAGATATGCTGTAAAGCACATACATACAACTTTGATTTTGCTTTCCGTGGGAATTGAAATATATACAGATGTTTCCTACGTTTACATGCATATTGTTTTATGTTCTTCATTACTCACAATTAGACTGAGAGGAAACGGACTCTGCGCTTTTGCACCTTTGCACTACTTGACTGCTGGATATGTATGTATGCATGCAATAAAAATAAAGGATCAAGGGGAAAAAAATATTTTGTTTTGATTCCTAGTGGAAGAAGGCAAATAGTACTATCATTACAATCACTAATCCTAGTGCTTCTTCGTAGAACTTTTTGCAGCTTCATTTCTGTCCGGCTTCCTGCCACTTATATCTGTTTCATACTTCTGCTAGCATATTTGTAAATATAGAGAATACACGTGGCAAGCCTAATTTCAGTTTGGTGAAACCTCAGTAAATATTTTGTCTTATATTTCTGACTGAAGAAATGAACAAAAACTTCTTAAAACAATTCTGTCTTCCTCATGGCTTTGTACAGTGACTAATTATATTTCCCTCTGTGTTTTAATTCCCCTAGTAAGATTGAGAACTTTATAGAGTATGCATATGTAAAAGCGCTTTCTTTCACTATTCTGAAAAGCAAGATTATTGACCTTATACTGGTTATTTTAAACTATTCTAAATCAGTAATGATGGATGCCATGAGTATTTAATATCTCTAAAAAATCTGCCTTATATTTACAGATATATTGTAAAATGAGGTCTCACTATTTTGCCTTTCAAAAGAAAGCATAAAACATTTGGAAGCAGAAGGCCTTTTAAAATTAACCAAGCAATCTTTGTGTTCACGTTCTAAGTGGTCAGTTTTCACTTGAGTGGTCAAATTGCATTACATACTTTTATTTCCTTTGAAATATACAGATCTATTTGTTTACCAAAATCACCCAGAACTCCAATTTATAGAACTGTATATATATATGTTGTGGTTTAGGCCAAATTGGCCTATGATGGCAAGAGATGCTCTCTCCCCACTTTCTTGCTCCAGGAGAAAAAGGGGGAGAGATAAAGAGATTTAAGTAGTTTAGAATGAACTAAACTACTTTAATGAAATATAGATATTAAAATTAAAAAGGAAATAATGAAATAGACACAACATATACAAAACCATATCAAGCTCCCAGGATGACATCAGCAGCAGGCACTGGAGAAGTCCCAGACTGGACTCAGTGATGGATGAGAACTGGATTCCAGCTCTGGAGTCAATAATACATGGATAGAGATCAAAGGCAGATGAACAGACAGGGTCCTGTTCGGACATCAGCCATTGAAAAAAGAGGGCTGATCCTTTGATCCCTCAGCTTTTATACTGAGCATGGGGCAGATGGGATGGAATACCCCCATTGGTCAGGTTTGGGTCACCTGTCCAGTTTGCCCTCCCTGCAGGTGGGGCCCCCTCTAAGCTTTTCCATTTTCGACCCTCCAATGGGGAAAATAACAAAATTAGCTGACCTTGGTTTTTATAGCAATAAGTTTAACTGCATACTGTTCCTTGGCATGAAGTACAAACATTGGTTTTATCACTCTGAGAACAAACATTTTTCTCCACAATATGCTGTTAATTTCAGAGAATCAGAAGAGGCCTATCTAAGATGTAAAATTAGTAAACAAAAAGTTGGTTTTGTTTTACCTCAAACTGGGACATTATACATCTATGTCTCTCTATATACACACATATCAAATATAACTCCAGGATGATGAAAAGCTGATTCTGTATCGTGCACAAGAGGTAAGACACCACATGAGCTGTGAACACTGGATACTGTCCTGAGCTCCTGTGGAGTCTGACCGCAACACATCTGAAACACATTTCTGTTCTCATGTAAGTCCAGCAAATCTCTGTGTCTTTTATACACAAGAAAGATGAATTTCAACGTTCAGATTTAAAGCATTAGAAACTTCAAATAATTGGCTGAAGACCTCAAAGCTAGTCACTTTTTTAAAGAGCAACAATGTGTTGGTTATGACACAATATTGCCTGACGCAAGGTAAACCTGGAAACTGTTTGGAAAGGATAGCAAAATCCAGCAGTGGGAATTCCAGAGTTCAGAAGTACAAGAAATGTATTATGTTTGCCCCACCTCAAACATTCATGGTCACTTCATATCACGAATAAGATTTTAGTTTTGCCACCTTCTTTTCTCTGATTAACAGAATACAAAAAACATAATTTAGTTACAGAGGAAAGCAGTAAACTATGAATAAATTCATCTGTAAAACTGTCAATATTTCTAAAACCAGGATCTTAATTACATATAAAATCAATGACACAGATTACAGAATTTTTATTATGACTATTATTTTACTGCAACAGAGAGCTTGTTGTTTCCAATCGGCTGAATAAAGCAATGAATTTAAGCATTGCAAAAAACAATGTAACTATGCCATCCCCGTTTACAGCTTCTGAGACTACTTAGGTGGGTGTCTGCAATGCTGCATCAACTTGGACCAGTGAGGCTTGTATGGCTTTTGAAATCAAAAAACTGATTCTAGTGCTGACATTTAAG
This sequence comes from Limosa lapponica baueri, assembly GCA_002844005.1. Taxonomy (NCBI): domain Eukaryota; kingdom Metazoa; phylum Chordata; class Aves; order Charadriiformes; family Scolopacidae; genus Limosa; species Limosa lapponica. Next base: position 122,504 of record KZ505703.1, read on the forward strand.
TTTAGATATAAAATTCTGGGTGCCTTGGTTTGAAATTATGGTAGAACTCTTTTTATCAGTCTGATGGACTCTAACTCTGTAAGAAACCGCTTCTCATTCCTCTTCCTCTGCTCCCTAGTTCACAAAATCCTTTCTTTTTGCTTGTGTTCACTTTGTTTTTTCTTTAGATCTCTTCTATTCCTTACTCATTATTCAGTTGCTCATTCTCATTTTTTCTTCTCTTTTGTCTCTTTAGTTCCTTATCCACTTATTATTCAGTTGCTTATTTCAAAGCATTTTACAATCCATGCTAGTCTGCTCACATATTCTCAGTGTTAAACAGTCACATCAGGAAACCTTTTCTCCTCATGGTTTAAATTTATCAAAATACCTACTTAGTTTTCAAGTGCTTGACCTAGCAACTCGTCCAATTTATATTCCAGCAATGAACAGAAAATTTTGGATTTCTTACCTGGAGTGTGACTTGTAGCAAGCACTCTTTATAAAAGAGTAGGAGAGCTGAGATGTTGAAGCCAAGACTTCTGGTCCCTGTTTGTAAGCGCATTGCCTGTCATTCAAAGCACTTGTCTACACAATATAACATAATATTTTAATGGTTGTATTGTTATAAATTGTAATAGATTATTCTCTCATCCCTTCCTGCTGTCTGGGGATGGAATTGGGATGGGACCCTTGTTAGGATCTGGCAAGAGAGGCTCATTTCTGTTAACTCATCACCTGATATCACTGGTTCCTAAACTGAGGCATCCTTTTTAGAGGATGGCCCAAAATACATATTAGGGGTGATGTATCCAGTCCAAAAGAATACCTGCATACCGCTGACTGGCTGTTTTTTGAGGAAAGACATGACTCAAGCTTCCCAGACTAGCCTTCCACTGCCTATGTTACCTGACAAACACACCCCTTCAGCAGAGTGACACATCAGGTACCCTCATGCATTTCAGTACAGAATGAGAGATGTCAATGCAATGAGAGAAATCAAGTGACATGTGCGTTATAAAAATGCACAGTAAAGACAGCTCCATTTGTATCTATGACTCTGGGTTTTCTTTGTATTTGTTGGGTTATCACTGGGGAAAAGTAACATGCATGGCTATTCCAGGTATATTGGGCTATGTGATACAGCTGAGCACTGTGCAAAGAAACTAAGATAGTTTTATGATAAGTAGGACTAATTAAAAATGGATGCAGTTCCACTCTTCTGGAATATTTCTCAATATTCCATATTGCATAGGTAGGACCTAATAATGTGTCTATCAGACAGACATCTGACCTAATTCAGTACAGATCTCTTCGTCTCCATGGTATTAATGTCACATAGTGTAGACATATCCTCAAGTCTCTCTGAGGCTGGAAGAGTCAGTCTGTGGAATAACACTTAGCAGTAACCTATTTCACATGGATAATGCATCAAAAATTGAATTATTCAGCATCGATCTAAAGCTTTGAGGTCTTAAATAAGTTTTCTGATATGTCTGTGTCCTGTCTGAGCCCAAGTACCACCAGAGTAGACATTCAAAGTAAAGCATACTCAAAGTGTCATTTTATAAGCTTTGTAGCTTTCCATCTTTTGGAGAAAAGAGAGAAATAATTTTCTGTATGTATATATAGCATTTTTTTTTAAACAAGAATAATATGGTTTTATATGTTGAGCGTCAGAAGCCAGTCAGCTAAAGATATGGTAGTTAGGACTACTTAGGGTGAAGAAGACACATTCTGTGTTATGCCTCTATGCCACACACTCTTGAAAAACATGATTTGCAGAGGTGGTCTCTGAGCTGAAACAGTTTGTCCCGGTTTGAAGTAAAACCAAACCAATTTTGTGTTCTGTAATTTTACATGTTAGCTAGGCCTCCTCTAACTCTCTGAAATTAA
>KZ505703.1:125233-334665 GCA_002844005.1 Limosa lapponica baueri
TATACTCAGACAGATATTCTGAAAGCGTAAACTAGCTAGCCATTCTTTCCAGGCTATTATTAGTCTTGCAACACTTTCTGTAGTAGCAGCCTGCTGCTTCATAACCAGGTGGTTATCATTTTCAAAGCTCTTCCAAATTCTTTCTGGAATTTCTTTGGACCTCCCTCTGGAAAAATTCCATTTTCTTTGGAGTTAAGGGTCATCAAAAGATTAGATTGCATCAGATTTAAGAGCTAGCTTTATTCATCTCAGAAAAAAAAAAAAAAGCAGAATTATCAAGCTATATCTGAGCATTTCAGACTTCTGAAAAACCTTTTTGAAAATGCTGTTAAAGACTCGCCAAGACGGATCATGACCCTGTTCTATATTTAGCTTCAAGTGTATTTTGAAGGCATACAGAAATCTGGAATTAGGATAAGAAGTCCCCAAACCAAAGAGACTAAACCAAGAGGAATTTCATTGTAGGATAACTAGTGGCCATGTGTTGTGTGCTTTTAATTAAGCCAGGAAAAAAATACATTCATTTTAGCTGAACTAGTAATCTAACCCCAACAAAAAAACCGTAACAGATTAACTGTGGTAATATGTATATAGTAATATCACAACTTCTTTATGAACAGGTTTCTATGCAACAGAATGAAAAGTTTCTAAGCACACAGCTGAATACTTTATGAACCTGTGGCTGGATGTAAATTATTTTGGCACAAGTAAATTGCAGCAGTGTAGACTAGTAGGCTGAACAATAGGATTTGAGAGAGCTGAGTTCTTGCTTTGCCATTTATCATACATAACTTTTCATGTGAAGTACTTATTTTTTCTATTTAAGCTACAAGACCCTAAGAGGAAGAACTCGGGATCACTACTATTAATGCCCACAGTCCAGTTGGAAGTGGAGAAACCCAGGTTAATCTGGGTGCCAGAAGACATGCAGCTGTGTAAGTGCTTCACCCAGGCTGTGTTCTCAGCAGCATCATTGCTATAAAACTCAAATATCTGAGAAAGGCTGTAGTAAAAACACTTCTCGGATATCTCTGTGTAGTACTGTGCCTTATCATGTAAACATACCCATTCTGTGCACAGCCATGCCCAAGACAGTAGATTCTGAATTTAGCCTGAGCCTCCAAATTACTGTTGCATAAATAATAGTTCTCTATTTCTTAAAGCCAGCATGTACATCTTTATTCTTATGTATACATAGAAAACAATTTTGCACAAAAGATGTTGAGAAAGGCTCATAGCAGAGACCATAGCTCACGGCATACGTTCAAAGTTCGAAGATTTTAAAATTACCTTCAGGTACAAATGAACGTGAGAAAGAGAGAGAAGATAAAAAAAAAAAAAAGTGAAAGGAAAACTCTCCCCAGTGGCAATCATGGAAGAGCAAAGATGAACTGCCTGAACAATATCTTCCTCAGGCTACTTTCTGCAGGGCAGAGTGGTGATCATGAACACGGCCATGATTTCCCCCAGTGCTATATACTTTTCATCAGGATCTTCTCAAACTCCCTGTCGGTAGTTGTTATTTGCAATGTTTTTGGTGGGACTGGAGCATCCTCAATGTGCATGTTGGCACAAGTGCTGCATGCTTATTTGTTACTCAGCTTTTGTGTACAGGTGATACTGAACGGATATTCAAATGCTGATTATTTTTCTGTATTCTGCATTAAGTTTTGGTCCTCCTCTATTCTAAACAAAAGCTCATAAAATAATGAGTAAAAAAAGTGAAAGAGAGTAAGAAGGGATGATTCTCACAGAAGCAGCAATTGCTTCCTATGAGAATGTGCCACAAAAGCAGTATTAGGGTTTGCAGGTTCAAGGTCACAAGAACAACAGCAAAAGAACAGCAGCATGAAATAAGGGAAAGGATCCTGCCACGGAGGCCATGGAAAAAATAACACCACTGCAATAGCTAATTTCAAAGGTTATGGTGCTGGAAGTGGAAAGCATGCTACAGATTGGGAAATGGGAGAGTCCTCAGCATGGCAAAGGATATGACATCTAAGGCACCTTGCAACAAGATGTTACGTGGCAAAGTAGAGAAGAGTTTGGATTAGATATAGGCACTGTCACACCTAGCAAATCCCTTTTGTACAAGCGTTAACTGGAATATTAGAAACTCCTATCTCTTTAAAAACCCAAACATGACCCAAATTGTATTTTTGCCACTAATACTTTCTTGTAATAAGGTTAATTCTTTCAGTTAGACTTAGCTGTTCTTTGACAGCTTTATGTTCATCTTTCTACCAAGCATTGTACTATGTTTCTCATACCTATTTGGAAGATGATATTTTATACATTTAATTGCACAAAGTATCACCAAGAACAAAATTTCTCTGTTTCCAATGGGTTGTATCAGCCTTAAGGAGACAATAAAATTGCTTCATTTCATTTACTGAGAGAATTTATGTACCTGCCCTTAAAATGTAGTAAGTACATAATGTGCTAATTTGCATCCAGATAATTTCATAAATTACTAGTGTTGATTTCTTGCATATTTAATATTATATTTACTTACACTTGTAATAATAACAGTAAAAATTGCTACATGTCACCACTTTTTTGGGTCATGAGAAAACTGTACCTTAAATTGCATTGTTGGTTATGCACCATAAACAACTAATGTAGCATTCACACTTTAAATGTTCAGGTCTGTAAAGGGAAATTTTTGCATTTCCACTTGTATAAAAGTGCCATTGGTGATTTATACTCCATGAGATCCCCTCAATGCAATAGGAGATTTATTTGGGTATCCTGTTAATGCTAACTGGCAGAATACACATAAATTCCCTGTACATTAATGAGAAAATAAAATTCCACAAAACCTTTCTATTTGAAAATTCTAAGTGTGCACAGGTTTCAAGGCATGATTATGGGATAATTTTTAAATAACCTGTATTTTATGTGCTCCAGGCTTCTCTGTTTCTAATTATAAAATATACTTTGCATTTAAAACTACTGGTACAGGTACATCCTCTGTTATCCCAAATGTTCTGTTCTTAGTCATCTCTTAATGAAGAATCCTGACAATAAATATTTTTAAGCATAAAGGAGTTTCCATTTCAGAAAAATTTTTTTGTAGTTAACTTATAAATAGCTTATCTGAATCAAATTCAAAATTGGAAACACAGCAATACAAACCTATCCTGATTCCTCTGAAAGTCATGAATTCAGCTTATGAGTAAGGTCACAATCTGACCTCCACACTTGTATTTCATTAGTAACTCTTTGAACAAGTATTACACATTTAAAATTGAACTAATAGAAAATACTAGTGAAGGGTGACATCCCTCAAATCTCTCATTAGCACTGTAATTCTGCCCAATATTGTCAGTTAAAAACTGCACAGTTACTGTGATGCTGATTGAACAGAGAAATACATCATAAGTCATGAAGAAGAGTTTAAATTTTTATAATCTCTCTGACATGATACCCAAATACAATCAAGGAAGACAAGTATTCCCTAAATGATTTTCCCCAGCAATGAGGACTGAACAAGAAAAAACTGTACTCCAATTAAATGTTTGAGAACCTGGGATTATTAATAATTACACTTTAGCTCTGACACTGGCTCCTTTTTTCACCTGGTGTTGGTCAACCTGATGTCACCGCTCATTTCTTACTTAGGGAAAAAGAAGAGTTAATGCCAGTCTTGGGTTGTCTGCTCAGAACCATCACAAATATATGCAACATTCACTTCTTAGTATTGAAATATACATTGTATGAAGTTATCCAAACATATTAAGGAAAAGTTCTCAAAATTAGGTCAAAGTTATTTCTCCTACTGTATAGACCAAATACTGAATAAACCAATTTTGTGACACAGAAGAGCTGCAAGTTGTAAAATCAACTTCCCATAGCCACCAATGTGGATTAGTATAATACCAAGTTATAACTGCATACATCTCTAACAGCGGTGTGATCTGCTGCTAGTGCAGGTTTCCTAGCATAGTTAAAGAACTTTTTAGCTCTCTTGCTGCTGACATAACTCCCTCTCACCTCTGTGGTGTCACACTTCAATTAAGCATGAGAACAATGTCATCATATAACATCATATATGAAGTTTTAGTTGTTACATAATACACCAAAGAAAAATATAGCATTATATGGCCTCAGACAGAGATCTCTATCACATTAATACCCTCATATCTTCATGACAACTGTCAAGAACTTTCCCAAACACCAGTCAGCTTGGAGGTGCTTTAAGCAGATAGGAGACAGAGCAGCAGAATACAAGGCAGGCACAATTGTTGCTCCCTGCCTTGAAGTGAATGGCAAAAATCAACCTGCTCTCACATTTGCCTAGATATAACAAATAACTAAATAACTACAGCTCCTCCTGTCTCCTTGGGATCATATAGCTGAAACTGAAATGCAGAACTGCCATACGTGGGCAGATCTGTAATTCTGTTTCCAACAGCAGGTAGTCACAGATTCCTACATAGGAATCAAATAAGAAATGGGATTACAGTGTACTTAAAGCATAGACAGATGGTCATTCCATTTAGCATGACCATTTTAACGCAAACTAGAGAGATGTATGCCATCTTCTACTATAACAATACAGAGAGGCTTACACAGAACATTTTCTCATTCTATACACACACAGTATAACTGAAAAGGATATGCAGGGTGCATGTAAAGGGTTCTCTCTAGAAAGGAAAAGCAACAGCAAGTATAAACAGACAATTTAGAGGCCATATCTGACCCACTAGGGTACGTTAATCTAATCTAGCCACACTTATAAGAATCTGATGTATATTCCAAAAATATATTTCAAGTTTGTCATGGACAAATTAAAAATTCTATTTTAAGACTTTAACCATTAACTACTTATCAAATAAATTTTTATGATGAACAGGCTTTAGCTGCATTCCATGATAACAAAGGAGAGAGAAACTTTAGTCTTCCTCAAACGTTAACATTTGAAAAGCTGAAGATAGAGCAATAAGGGATACAAGAAAGAATGCTCAAGAAACTCAAGAAACAGCTCACACCATCTGATTTAATTGGGTTATAGAATTAAGTCATGCCAAGAAAGGATTTCAAACTTTGCAGTAATTTTAACAGCTATGGTTAGATAGTTTAAAGGCCATCAAAGTGGAAGCTCATGATAAAATGAGTCATAGAACTGAAGCTGCCAAAAATGTGAAGGGCATACATAATAAGTACCTACTAGGGCTGCTTGGCTATTTGGTATGTACCGTACAATCGATTGCTAAATGCATCACTCTAGAAATGCAGAACATAAAGGATAAATAAAGCAGAATCTTTCAAAAGCTTTTGTCTGACTGCAGCTAATTGTTACAATACTGTCTCAATGCTTAGCTTTGTTCTCTCCATTGCAGGGGTGGGATTGTCTGAGAGTTTATCCTATGTAATCGATTTCTTTCTTACGTATCTTAGAACAATATTTTAATTTGACGAGTGTGAAAGGGGAAGTGGGGTTAATGGCCTACCAAAATAATTGAGACACTAATAAATATTTTAGATGGGGTTGGTTAAGGAACTAGTAAAGTAAAATATATGGCCTATATTTAACCCCTGTATGATTAAAAAGAAGTAACTGAAAAGGCTTCCATCATTGACCAGAAATGGCATAAACTTACCTCCCAGCTAAGGGAAGACAGGATTTAGGGATCATTCTCTACTGCCTCAAGATACCTTCTAGGTGCTGGGAGTTTGCCTGAGTAAAGCATGGAAGATCAAGTTTCTTTGCTTCATATTTAGTCCATGCTTATCCTATTTTAAAGAAAATCTGTGTGTGAAGGATATTTGGTAGTGATCAAATGAGGACTACTGAACTTGGTGACATTCACTTAGTCAGCCCCTTCTCTGACTCAGCTCACAGCAGCAGGGAGGCCAAGACTGGCCACTTTCAGTAGCTGGTGTGCTTCACAATGGAGCTCCTCTCACCACTTAGCGATGGTAAGTGCACACACACAAACAATATATAAATAAGAAATATTTGAAATAATACAATTATGTGCCATGAGGAATTTCAAAATGCTCAAGTTACCTAATACTCTTTTTTTAAATTTTCCTGTGTGAGAACACTACAAAAGACCTGCTTCAAAACCAAAGCTGTGCAAAGTGCTGGAAACTTTAACTACCTGGCGTGGAAAGCTTAGATGTGCAGCCCTGCCTCTGTTCTACTGCCTTCAGGAGACAATTCAGTCCAAAGAGAAACTTTTTTTTCTTTGACCTAGACATTTTCCTTAAATATAGCAGAAGTAGGTCTCACTCTCCCAAACAGCAAAAGTGCAAAATCCTGCCTTTAAACAATGTTCTTTTTTGTGGTTTTGTGAGAACAAATCTTTCCAGGTTGAATCAATGCTGGTAGTAGTTAACTGTGGCACAATATCTGTTCTAAGGATGCATTTATTTAACTGATGAGGATGAGCTAGCCTCTCTACCAAAAAGGATGAGAAAGTTTTATGTGCCATAAAACTTTCTGGAGAGGGGTGGGCAAGCCCCACCATGTCACTGTGTTCATGTGAGATGGCTCATGAGGAAACAGTTGTTTGCCATTATCCCCTAGCAAGTGAGGGTAAAGGGAAAAGAAAGAGCAGCAATGTAGTCATACTCAATCATGATATCATCTAGCTGCAGGGGGAGGATGTCAGACAACAGCCATCACCAGCTAGGAGATGGCCCGAGGGCTGACGGATGAGGTGTCAGTGCAGGACCAGTGGTGAAGCTACATTACTGACCCCTGGGTGATGGATGGCGCAGTGTGGGTGGCATGAGGGCTGCGGCAAGCTGTGCTGCCCAGCGCAACCACCATCAGCCACACTCACCCAGGTGGCCCTGACTTGCAAAGCACGTGAAATCCACAGTTGCCCTGTGAGAGGCTTGGGGGATGCTGCCCATGCAGGTCCTTGAGCTGGGAGCCTGGGTGGAGGATGGTGCTCTTGGCCGACCGCAGTTACTGGTGTGGTCACGGCCAGGAAAGAGCTGTCAGCACCAATTCCAGCAGTGCCTCCAATTGGAGACAGCTGCATCCCAAAACATGCACACAGGCAAGTGTTCCCTCATGAGGCACTTTTATAGATGCATACAGACACACAGAGGTACATCAGCCCCCTGTACACCCAAAACAGGCTTCCTCTTCTCGCTATGCATGGACACTCACTTTAGCACCCACTGCACCTTAGCATTCATGATTTAAGGATGATTTGTGCATGCCCTGGTTTCAGCTGGGATACATTTTCTTCCCAGTAGTTGCTGCGTTTTGGATTTAGTATGAGGATAATGTTGGTAACACATATTGTTTTAGTTGTTGCTAAATAATGTTTACATTAAACCAAGGATTTTTTCTGCTTTCCATGGAAGCTGAGACGGAGCATAGACAGGACAAGCTGGCCAAAGGAATATTCCATACCATAAACGTCATGCTCAGTATATAGATGGGGGTTGGCTGGGGGCCAGGAATCCATGATTACTGCTTGGGATGGACTGGGCAATCAATCGCTGGATGGTGAGAGCGACTTGTCTTGTAGCACTTTATTTTGTATATTATTTTACCATTAATATTATTATTTTTCTCTTCCTTTACTGTTCTATTAAACTACCTTTATCTCAACCAATGAGGTTTGGGGTTTTTTTATCTTTTTTCTCCCTACCCTACTAGAGGGGGGAGGGAGGGAGGGGTGGGAGCAAACGGCTGTGAGGTCCTAGTTGCTGGCTAGGGTTAAATCACAACAGCACAACAGAGAAATCACTCCCTTAACCACCATTTCTTACTCATGTGTAGATGAGGTAAGTCATGAGGCACCTTTAGCCACCTTCTCCTAGACTGTCCAAGAACACTTTCAACTTGCAAAGTACCAATTCCAGCAAAGCCAAGCTGCTTCAGCGCTATGCTGGCCATGGTGCTCCCAGCCTTTCATGAAGGGTGCATCCAAAACCTACCACGTTCAGAGGGTCTTAAAGAGCATTGCATGCAGAGCACTGTACAACTTAAGTCCCAGTACCTTAAGGTTCAGAGGCATCATGTGTGGATCATCAAGGAAATTTTCTCTATTATTATTAGGCATCAAGGAACACCACCCTGCTATGAACAATGACTTTCCAAATCACTGTGGCTTATGTAATTGAATTTGAACTATTCATGTAAACAAAGAGGGGAGGAAGAAAGATATTTAGAGAAATCAAAGGACTGAATCACCACAAGACCACAGCAACTGAGTATTTCCCTTGATAGTTGGTGAGTTCAATGCAATTTAGATTATATTCAGTAAGTAAAACTTTGGCTTGTGGTATTAATGGGCTCATAATAGCTTCCTGTGGGATATATATTACTTTCACTCTTGTTAAAAGTTCCTTTGATAACTTATTCATCACTTTGCCTTTTAAGAGTTACAACGCATTTCTTAATACATTTAGTATGCAAGTCCTTCTGGAAAAAGGTTTTTGACCTTAGGTAATTTGAACTCTCATGATTTATTGTGCCAAAACTAGAAAGGGTAATTTCAAATGTACTGTTCAAAAAGATCTAGGAAAAGACGAAAGAAGAAATAAAACGTTACCATTGACAGAGACTATAATCTCAAAATAATTTGGCCTTCACTGACTGAGAATATTCTAATTTAACTACAAACAGAGAGTATAAAAATAGAGAGTGTAGATAAAGAATGCGTATAATAGACAGATATTGAGGTAATAAAAATAAGATGTATGCAAACAAGACAACATTGCAATACTCAGCATTACTGAGCATTTTAAAATAAGTTATATAAATATTTGCTCTATATTTATTAATTCAGACATACAATTCTCTTCAGAAAACATATGGCTTGAAAAAATTGCTGTCCCTTCTTGCAGCATTACTCAGAGAAAATGAAGGTCAGTGGAAAAGAAGTCAAGATTGATGATGAAAATAAGCAGCAAGTGTAGATTTACGCACACTTAACACACCTTGGGCCTTAGTATATTCGTCTATAACATGTTTATAATTGTATCTATTATATGCCACTTTGAAAATGCCTCCAATTGCATACACATAAATAAAACAAAAACTCTTTAAAGAATAGGGAGGCAGAGGGGGAGAGACATCAAAACAACCCAAATCCCCAAAGCACAGGGGTATAAAGATAAGAGTCACTGTTTTACGCTACACAAAACAAAGAAATGAATAAAATAAGATACTTGATGGATAGCTAGGTAAAATTTAATTTAAACAAAAGCAAAGAACATCCACTTTTTGGCTTCTGCTTTGGGGATACTTATACAGAATAACTTAAAGAGATACGTTCACTTCGCAGAATTTAGCTAGGCACCTATGTGAAATGTGAGATAGCCTATGTCTGTCTCCCTACTGGACAGGTTATCTCATGTGGAATAAAACATTATAGTTTATAACAGAAAAGCTGTTATAACAGAAACACAGTGAATTATGACAGTTTACCCAGTGGTAATTATATTACACATTTCAAAAATAAGCCCCAAAAGTATGCCAAATCTATTGAGCAAGTAGAAAAAAGCCACTTATCTCAAAATAAGGGAATAATAACTATGCACTGTATTACCATCATTTCTTTCTACATGCCGATAGCATACTTTAACTCTTATTTAGACTGCAACCAACTAGTCACGGAAGGAGCAATACATAACTGATTACTTAGGTTTGGTGAAAAAGCTTAGGGCAGCTTGTTGAAAGCATTGACAACACCTCCAACTTTAACATCTATCTTTCCCAGTGCTCTGTGAAAAAAATGGGCCAACAGCATTCTATACGAACATAGTTTCTGGAAAGACAAATACATAGAGCAAGCCTCATAGGTATCCTGGAATGAAAAAAAGCAGAAATGCTTAACATCAACACCAAATTCCTGTTGCTATCAGCAATCATTGTCCAGATTTTGGGAGATGCAGTACTTGAATCTACAGAGTCACCCTTGACCTCACTCCTGGGTAGGTGGGAGAAATACCACTGTCTCTAGCATGGACTGCCTCCACAGTTATGTTAAGATAGCTAAATTAATGAAATTCATTTTTATCCGCTGAAAATAGGAATGTATTATCCCTAATTCTAACATTCCTCTTCTGAAAAAACTCAACAACAGACTAGCAACAAAACCCAGCAAGATACACCAGCTCAGAGTTTTTCAGACAGAGAATTTACATCATATTTGCTGCTATCACCACCTTCAGAGGGAATTTCAGCTTCTGGTGCTAATACACTCAGGACAAAAAGACTCTTAGTGACATCACTGTTTTCCATAATTAAATTAAGTGTTAAAGTACAAGACACTTGAATGTTGCAAATAGTGCTATAAGATTGTTAGGGCTTTTAAGCTCTGAAATTCTCCTTGTGTGTATCATCCCACATGGACAATTTCTATTTCTCAGTCAAAGAGGAAATACAGCATTTGGCATAGGTTAAATTATAATAGGGTTGCAAAAGTTATCTGATTAAATGTCTTATAGAGTTTGACATCTATGAGAGACTTTCACTGCTCTAAAAATTAAATTTCAAAACTTAGTTGTTCGATGAACGGAAGGAAAGGATAGACGAAAAAGGCCCCTGTCCCAGATACTTTATAGAAAGCTGTGCTTTCAACATCTTTGAAATTCTTAGTTCCACTGAAGACTATTTCTACGCATTGTCATCTGTGTTTGATTCTGAAGGCATTTTTTTGGATCTATACTTTCCAAATCTTTATCCCTACTGTAGTGCATAATCCATGCATTTTAATAGCTAAGCAAATCAATAATTTATTTTGTTCTACTAATTCAGTAACAACATCAACACTTTAAATATCTTACTGAATACAACCATGTGATAGGACATTTCTAGCTTTTTGACTCATTCTGACAAATATACCCAAAGATAATCCAACAAAACCAATAGATAATAACCAAATCTCATTTAATCTAGGAGTTTGAGGCTGCATGAAATTACCATTTTCCATATGGTTTAAGGGAACATCGTTACAAAACTGGAGTGTGCCTGTTGCACGTGTTTTCATATGGGAAGGATTAAGGTAAATTTTCCATTACAGAAAATGGCAAATATTGTTTATATGTGTGATACAAACTTTTAAATCCCAGTACTTTATGTCTACATGACCAAAAGGACTTTTCAGTACCATTCAGTGCAAACTCCTGCTATAGCATATCATTTTATAGAATCACACTCATATACGTATTAGTTTATGGTCTCTGGAAATTCAGATTTTCAGACAGCATTTATTAATACCACGTGAGTATATACATAATTTTAAATATTGTTATATATGTATAAATGTATACTGATCAGTGCATCAACACTGTTTTGGGCTTCTTGGGGGTTTGGTTTTTTGTGTCGGCTTGTTGGTTTTTTTCTAAAGCAGCTTCTTCTCGTTTTTATTCTTCTCGTTTGATCACTGGACAGTGATCTAAGCCAAGCTCTTATTTTGCTAGAATATCCCCAAAAGGATCTTGCAAGGCACACATTACACAGATATTAACTTGGAGCCTGAACGATCTCTCCTGTCCCCGATGACAGAATTCATATGGTGAGAAAAGATACACTCCCTGAACTCTAGATCAAGCAGTAGCAAAACTACTTGGAAGCAAAACCCCACACCACAATCCCAGCAAAACTGTTTCTGTCACAACAGCTCAAGCTGTTGCTTGAGCAAATCCTCAAGGGCAGATTTATAATCAAGTAAAGACCTTTTTTCACTCTTACCTCCTTTCCAGAGTCCAGTAGGGGCTCTCCAGGCCCTCATTTGCATCCATCTCAAAACTTTTCTGCTTCACCTGTTACAACATCTTTCAAACATGCTTACCTAGATCAGTGCATAGTATTGTAGATGAGCTTTGCCTTTACCTCAGCTGAAAGACATTCAGCTGATACATTTATGTTTTCACAGCTGCATCTTACAGCTGGCCCCTAGCCAATCTCTAATTAGTGCTCCAAGGCCCTTCTGTTCCTTTGGCCTCCTCAGCTGAAGAGTTCCTGGATTATTGCTGAAATTCTTGGTTTTACTTAAGTACACTGGTTTGCACTTTGTACATTATAGCTCATTTGTTGCATTCCAGGCCTAACAAATCAGTATGTGTCGTTTGCACACTACTGTTTTCTTTCAAAATCTGTGAAAAGGTCCTGCATACTTATTTGGTTAGCTGGGCTATATATAATTGCAACACCAAGACCACTTCCTCTCTTCCCTGGGTCTTTCGCAGTATCACACTTTACTCCCTAGGGAGAGGGTATCACCCCAGTCCAGCTGCTGGAAGGGAAGTTATTATAAAACCATTCCTCTGGGACACTGACATTCCCACACTCCCAACAGCTTTCTGCACCATGTGGCAGAGAGGAGAGGGAGTACTGGACAGAGTATTCATTTGCTTTCAATTAATTATTCAATAAGAAAATGAATTAATTCTTCACCAACAACCACATGTGGACCCAATCTAAATCATAAAAAAACTTTTTGTATCACATCTGAGGCACACCAGGACTAAAAAGCACCTATGAGGTAAAAACACTGGTTGCTTCAGTGTAGGAATGGGCTTTCGTATGTATTGCTAACATGAGATTTTGCTTAGAACTATATTGAGACTGACTAGAAATAGATACTGGCATTCTGAAACAGGGAATATGTAAGCCTGTACCAAACACCATTTGTCAGAACAATATTTGTTTAGCTTTTCTAACCAACGTTAGGATTGTGACAAATTGCTCAAAGATATGTAAGGGATCACGTGACCTCTAGTCTCATTTTTCTCTTCTTCAGAGTTCATCAAGCCTGAGGGAAACCTCAGCATCTCTGTAGATAAAGTCCATGATTTTTCTCAATTGTTTTATATCATGACTCCAGTGCATCAGAGTTGCAACTCCAGTGCATCCAGTTGCAACATTTAACATGAAAGTGAAAGAAGAAAGCAGAAATAATCAGGCAGAGAAAGAGAAGGTTTACATCAATGGCTTGTTGTTCATGCAAAGTTAAAAGCCCTTGGAAATATGATTCTTAAACTGCCCTATACAGCTCTTTCATAAACAGCAGTCAGCAAGTGTTATGTTTTTCACTCTTCATAACTCAGTGTGTATGTTAGGGAGTTGCAAAGACCTTGCTTCCTGTACTTTAAGTAGAGCTAACAGAAGAAGAAAACTTCAGTTCTGCTGCATGGGAAAACAAAAGAAGTTTACATTTCTTTCCTTTGTTCCAAGTGAAATGCAAACTAAGTTATTTGAAGCTTCTCATAAAAAGTGCAACTGTCAAAACAGTCAATAGCCAGATTTGCTTCATTTATGCATTTGAACCCAACTCTCCTACATTCAAATTGAACCATCAAATTACATGTTTTGTACCCTCCTCCACATTCCAGCCTTCACCTTTCCTAACATTAAGTATGTTTCCGGTTAAACCTTTGCTTTGATCCATCATATCTATTCTCATTTTAAAAGTTTATCAGGATACATCCTACCTTACAGAGATAATATCGCTTCCCTTGCAGCAAAGAAAATATTATGGGAGTTTTATATTAAAGTCTGTGAAGCTGTGCTCATACTACAGTAGTGAGAATCTGGGGACATATAAAGCTATTCTTGCTTACTGTATCCATATTTTTAGAAGGTTTTAAATTTCACTAGGCCAATTATTAAATGGCTTCAGTAGTTATGCATGAACAAATATGTACGCACTGTCCCTGACAGATAAGGAATTAGTTCTGGCATCATACTAAAGCAGAATAATCTCCCATGTTGTCATAGGCTGAAGCAGTCAACATTTTTCCTGCCTCAGAAACATCTGACTCTCCTAGTGTAGAGAAAAGACAGCATTTTGAGTAGTTTACTAATTCATCATGTAGACACCTGTATTCTTCTGAATATCGGGTTTGGAACTGTCCGCTCCTAACTTTAAGTGGCAAAAAGAAATGAATACAGCAAGTCACCTTTTTACATGTTCTCTCAATGTCTCAATTCTCTGCAATGCTCCATGGGCATGAATCATGATCCTATGTCTTTTACTATGTTAAATTCTTAGAGATACCTGTGCAGTAATAGGAGAGAGACTATTCTGTGGAAAATACTATTTGTCTCCCTTTAATTGTGATCATCATTCAACAGTGCTATGTAATTGTTCATACTCACCTCATTCTACAAACTCGTAGTGCATATATAGTTTTTTCACTAGGATACTAGCATTCTTTTTCTTCTATTAAAAAAAAAAGCAGAAAAGCAGACATTTTTCAACTAGCACTGCAGTTTTGGTTGGTTTTTTTTAAATCCTTTTTTAGAATTTAAAGATCCTAGGCTTCTTATTATGTTACAAGAGGACAAATGAATACCTAATTTACACAAGCATGGAGAAATGTGCCCAGGTTTGTGCCCAGGAAGACTTTGGCACCACATCCTTCAGGGGAAACATACCCCAGCTGCTGCTCTACTGTGTGCACTCTTATGAACACAGGTACTGCACTTTCCTTATGTAAGTACTGTACTGTTACCACTGTATTGAATTTGAGGGTACCACATCACAGGTTGTAACAAATGCGCAGAACGAAGGAGGGGCACCTAAACTGCATAACCAGGTTCAGCTTGTACCCATTTCCACAGTCACTGTTATACTTTTGATCTGAAATCCTCTCTACACACAAATGGAAATTTGAAATCCTAACTTCATTTTATTCTGAGGAATGCCTGACTTCCTTAGAAACTGGTTTTAACATAAGAAGCTTTAACTATTCTAGTTAACACACTTAGGTTATTTTCTGACAAAAAGCTACTCATAAACTGTAGAGATATATTTATTTCCTCTTTGATTGATCTCCCATCTTTGGATGGATGTCCTTTGGAACAACTAGAACAGCTACTAGCTGTTCCTCAGGTCAATTTAAATCTGTTTGACTTTGCCTATCTGCTTTTCTGCTCCTGTTCTCTATAGTCTTCCAGGTAACACACAGTAGGTGCCACTTGGTGGACTTTAAATTTCCTTCTAATAACTCTTTAACATATCTTTCCTTTCCCTTAAAAAATAAAGGAAAAAAGCTTCTGATACATTATTTATTTCAATTAAGAATTTAAGATTATTTAGAATGGTTTTAAAATACACTAATCACAGAATAAGTGAAGACTGAAAAATATGGGCTGATCTGATGCCCAGTGGAGGCATCACAAGCACACTCATTCTCCTCAGTGGACAGCAGATCAAGTATCACATGATTGGCAATGTTTCAGCAGTACTGAAGCTTAAAATTTATTACCTTGCAAGGAAAGCGAGTGACTTCACAATCATTTTATGCTGTAAAACTTTGGTGGCATTTCAAGGCTGGTCATAAAAGCTTAAGAAGGACTGAGAAACCAAACACATTTTCTAACAGAACATCTGTGCAATGTAGCAAATATGGAATGTTTTTTAACACACCAAAAAACCTAAATGTTAGTCATTACTGAATGCTACAGAAAACTGAAGCCCTTCATTCCTCCTTCTACTAAACAATATCATAGCTAAGATTCCATTTTTCAGCGTCTGTTCAGTCATTGTCAGAATTCTGGCTTTATGTTTAACAAAATATAAAATATAGTGCATTTTCTAGTTCAGTAATTGTAGCACTGATCTGAAATTTGAAAGAAAGCTGATGATGTGTGTTTGTCAAAACTTTTGTACCTACTTACTTGCACCTGTTTAGATGGTTCCATTTCTATTGCTGCAGTTGGCTTTTTGAAAGTTCATTATTACAGAAAAATCTAAATGTAAACAAACTATTTTTTGCTGCTATTTTTTTCATTCCAAAATGCCTCTTTGCCTTGCTCTTCCAGACAGAGAAGCTCAAAACCTGCAGTTAATTAATTATCTACTGAGATTTTGTCTTGGTTGACAGGAAAACCATCACAATTCTGAAAATTAGATTGAACCAGTTTCTCCAGTAATAAGTTATAAATTAATGCTATCTTAACTACAGAAGATTAATTCTTAATCAAAGTTTTCACACCTCCACTGTGCAATTGGTTTTACTGAAGTCTACTACAGATAGTATTCACACCAAAAAAAACCTAGTAATTTGTCCTTAATTTAATGCTATAAAGAGTTCAGGCTTACTTTTATTTTCCTGCTAACTAGCCATTTGGTATTTATTCAGAAGAATGTGCAACTCAGTTGTATAAAGGCAAAGATAAAAGTCATCTGAGAGAAGTGAAGATGAAAAATCAGAGCACTGTTGTTTTCCTGAATGCACCGGCAATTAAAGGCTATTTCTAAAGTGTTATTATCATATGATAAAAACTCCTTTCTTTTACTTTAATCTCTTGATATTCTGCCCTAAAATATGCTACTCAACCACAGATGCTTTAAGCAATGTACATCAATGTACATGATGCTTAATCATTTATCAAAGCAGAGCTTTACTGTCAGGCATGTTCAGTATTGAACCAAAGGTCCTCCACTTTGCTGTCAGACCTGTAACTCTTTAAGCATTAAGCATAACTGCAACACCTGCTTTCCTCTTTGTAATTATTCTGCTTTTAATGGCAAACAATAATGACACTCATGTACATGTGTCTGGTAAACAAAAAAAATAAAATTCAGCAACATATAAAAAATACAATTAAGGCAAGTGCTTCCCATGTTCGCAGAATTCTTGTAAGAGCAGGAAGAGAGACAAGAGACTCTAATGGCAGGGCTAAAAAAGAAACCAAATCCTTGGGTTTTACTGCAGATTTTTGACCTATTTAAGCACTTCACCTGCCTATTGTAACAGCATTTGAAGAACAGCTAAAGAACAGCTAAACTAAATAACAGAACTAGTATTCTAGTTGCATTTTGAAATAAAAACTGTGTTGAAAAAAATCTACAATGAAAGTGATGCTTTCTTGATGGAGGGCTACTTAGAAACCAGGAAGATTCCCATTTACTGGACTACAGGAAAAATACCTGAACTGAAAAAAGATGGACTATTTTACTTCCAAGAAGTCAGGGTTCCAAAACTGTTGTTTGGAAACTCTTCAAGTAAAATTTGGATGCTATAATAAACATGAAGAGTAACATTTTCCATCAGTTATTATATGGCAATAATTATATTTCCCACAGATTACATATTCTTTTACATGCATGCCATCATTAGCATTTGATCAGTAGGACAACTTAACAATAAGTGATGTGACTTCCTGAAGATCACACATTGAACCAGTGCTGTGAACCAAACATGTTCTGTGACTGCATGACTGTGTGATAGAACAGTGTAGATGAGATGCTACAGCCAGGAAGGCCAAACTCTGGCTCTTGGGCTGCACATGTCTTCTCAGTCAGTCAGCCACACTTGTAATGCAGGGGATTTGTTATCTGACTAACAACAGGACTGAACTTCCTGGAGACCTACACATAATCCCAGTCCCTGGCTGTGGGAACAAGCAGATTGGAGGTTGAAGCCAGTCCCTGCACCCAGTAGTGATCATCTTGGTCCTGCCCTTCCCACGATGGACGCCACCAAGAGAGCCATTTCTGTACACTACGGAGGAACCATCACTCGTTGTCCCTTCACTTCTCCAGGGTCTCAGCCTTGTAAGATTTTTAAAACTCGTGATTCAGGAATTGTGTCCACACAATACTAGCACTAGCATCCAGAGAACTGGAGATAAGTGACATATCTATCTATCTATCTATCTATCTATCTATCTATAATGAATAAAGCAGAAAATTCAGCCATTTGAACAGTCAGACACCTTTTATTCAGCTAGGTGCTGGTACCTGTGAAGAACCTGACAGCAATGTGTGAAATTACTTCTTGAAGCATGAATATCGTTCTTGTTCTGCCATAGAATTTTTGTGATATCTTAGAAGAGGCTGGAATTCCACTCCAAATGCTGAAGTCCAATATTTGAATGCACCAATATATTTATTTCAAAGAAATTTCTATTAGAATTATAAAGCCTAATTAAATATGGAATGAAAGAGCCACAAGATCTTCAAAAGTTATTGATGCACTGCACTGAGGATACTAAACTGCTGACTTGTATTCTCTGATTCTCTTCCTTTGCCATTTATTTTGACAATTATTAGCATAAAAAAGATATTCAGCTTTTATTAATTCATCTGATCCTTATTCCTCACATGAAATGAAAATCCTTTAATTAAGACATCATAATCATCTGGACACAGATTATTTGGGCAAGCAGAGGATTGAAAGGCTTAAGTATCACGAGCTTTCAAGGAAGTGACAGAAGGGGAGTAAAATCTCATAATTACAGATATGTCTGCAAAACAAGGAAACAACGAGCCTTATCTGTAAGGAAAATGTACCTTAGTTTAGTGGGTGGCAAATCATAATAAAGCTCCAGGTCCATTGTTTGCTAGTGACTCTAAAGTCCTCATCACCTTAGTCCACATTCAAAAGCTCCCAGGAAGTTTCTTATTCAAAACTAGTAATGCATTTTTAATTTATTTAAATGTGTTTCTTGCTCTGGCTGGAGTCCAAAATATAGATAAAAAATTTGTAAGAGACCACTTTAAAAAAATGAACATAGAACCTTTTATAAGCTTAAAGATAATGTCGTGGAGCCAGTAATAACTAGTCGGCTTCCCCACCTCAATACTAATAAGTCAACTGAGAAATAATGCAGTAAAGCAAGATATCAAATTTGCTTTTTTCTCCGTTGAAATACCTTTAGTGCTGTAACTAATTCCAGAGTAATGGGAAGACAGAGTTCAAAAACTCATTACTGTATTTTATTCATATGAAATTTAACAATTTTTTTTTTAGCTCAGAATCAGCACATTCACATTTTCATGGACCTCCTTATCTGAAGGACCACCTATGCTGACTGAGATATGTTTTTGTCCAGAAAATTCAATGTGAAAAACAAACCCATTAGTTAGCATGCATTAGTTGACTTTTTTTTTCTAATATTGATGCAGTCCTGAGAATTGGAGAAATTTTCATTCTCTTGATTAAATTAATTTTATGTTTTATTTTACAAAAATGGAGGCAGAATTAGTGTCAAATGTTGCTGCAAAGGTTAATTTACCAGGTCTAGTAAGCAGGTTGGTACTGCTAGAAAATAATGATCTTATGAATACTGCAGGTGATAAGGTTACAAGAAATTGTTATGTGAAAAGATATTGAAGTATTTTCTGTGTTAGATTTTGTTAACTACTGGCTTGTGGCTGCAGAGCAATTC
This sequence comes from Limosa lapponica baueri, assembly GCA_002844005.1. NCBI lineage: Eukaryota > Metazoa > Chordata > Aves > Charadriiformes > Scolopacidae > Limosa > Limosa lapponica. Next base: position 144,339 of record KZ505703.1, read on the forward strand.
ATATGGCATGTTCAAATATTGCTTGATAAACAGGCAGAAAAATGAGTTGTTCCTCTGTAAATCCCACTGTCTTGGCCCTGTCCCAAAGCTGCAGAACAGTACAAAGTCCAGCACCAATTCTATCTATAGGCAGGTCACTTCCCTGGGAGGGGGTAAATTTGTCAGAAACCATTTCAGAGAAACCAGCTGGCATGAATACAGTCCCTGTGACATGGATCCTGAGTTACTACCTGTAGGCTCATAAGATAATGGCAAGCTTAAGAAAAAGTCATTATGTTTTCCCTTTGCTATGTTATGATCTAGGGCGATACATATGGGAGGCACATACCATTGTTAAGTTTATACTGTACTTTAGAAAAGCTGACTGGTCAATATGTTAATTATTCAGTCAATGCTCCCAAATCAATGGATTTAATGAATGGTACTGGGCATTCTTAGAGATTAATAACTACTTGTGCAATATGGTGCTTGGTCTTAAAATGCAGTCTGAATGATATTTTAATTACAAGGATGAGCCTATAATCTTGAGGATGTACTCAGAAGTACATATAAGAAGGAGCACAGTACAAAACACAACTACATCTGAGTTGCAAAGCATGCTATTGTAAACAGAAAGCACAGCAGAGGTGGGAAGGATCGGGCAATACACTATCATAAAGCCAGCAGTGTTACAGGATAGAGCCCCATAAAGCTCTCAGGTGCTGTGTGCCAAACCACCTTTTTCCTCACAGAGAACATGTTACTGCACTGACGCACAAACAGATGGAGAACACCTTCCTCTCTCCCTGAGATGTCCTTTACTGAGAGGAACTCGTTCGGAACTCCTCCTTCTCTGGTGGTCTTTGCCTGGAGGGATGAGGACGCTGCCTTCTCTCCCACCCCATGCACCGTGGGGCAGGCTAGTGAGATCAGACCACCAGAGTTTACGCGCTTCCGACTTTGTTTCAGTTTTAGTATTAAATCTGAATAGTCCTTCTGTGCCAAGATGCAGTGAATAATATATTCAGTCCTCTCCAAGTGAATTTACCTCACCCCCTTCTAGCATCTTAGCTACATTCTATTTCCTTCTAATACTGTTTCCTACTGCCCTAGTAATTTATGACACTGGTAAAACAGACTAACACATTTGATTCCTTATAATGCTCTAAATAAAAATATTCAGATCATCTGGAGGTACATGTGCTTTAAAAATAACTACCAATCAACTAAAGCACAGTAAAATCAGATTGCATAAGTCATAAAACCTCCAAACCCTGTGCTTTTCAGACTGTTTAGAGAACATCCTGAATCACAGGTAACATCTTTTGGGTTATGCTTGATACAGTTCACACTGTTTCATGCTTGTGTTTATCTTGCAAGTTGAGTTACTTAGTACCTCAGACCTTCCCATCAAACATTGTACAACCAAGGCTCCTCAAATCAACATCAGATAATCTGTCAGCTTTCAAAAACTGCATCACTGATGTGAAGTGAAAGACCTTTTCTCAGAGCTTGGATTGTCCCTCAGTTAATGAGAGTATGAGGCAAACACCTATGTATATCTCATTCTCAAAGCATATCCCCACACACATACACACACAGAACTTACTCTTCTTTCACATTTTAACTGCAATTTCAATGATTTCCTAATTGGGTTTCAGCCTTCTGTGCACAGGTTGCTCTCTGAAATACTTTTGTGAATAGCAACATATAATTTATTCACAATTTCACATTGTGGGCTTTTTATTGCTAATAGGTAGTGGGAATAGGATCAAACGCAGCTTTCAAATTCCCAGACCTCAAGATAAAAGAAACAAGGACAAGAGGAAATGGCCTCAAGTTGTGCCAGGGAGATTCAGATTGGAAATTAGGAAAAATTTTTACACTGAAAGGGTTATTAAGCATTGGAATGGGCTGCCCAGGGAAGCGGTTGAGGCATCATCCCTGGAGGCATTTAAAAGATGGGTTGACATTGTGCTTAGTGACATGGTCTAGTGATGGTTTTTTTTATCAGGGTTAGGTTGATGGTTGCACTAGATGATCTTAAAGGTTCCTTCCAACCTAGACAATTCTATGAAATTCTAAAAATAGATGCCCCACCTCAACTTTTCGTCTAAAATCACTGAATAAAATCATGTGTTGTGCTCTGGAAGATATTTGGTCACCTATAAATTTACATCAGGTCTGTCAGTGAGGAGTACCTAAGAAAATTAGCATCTGAAAGTAACTGCAATTTTCTTTATAATTTCACAAGACTATAAAATGAGCCAATAATGTGTAAGTAGTTTCTATTCTCTCATGTTAATGCCCAACTTTATGCTTCTTCACAAGGACATAAAACACACATTAAAGCAAGAAACAAAGCACCAGTATATATTGTCAGGAATGTCAGCCATTCTGCAATTTTCTATGAGCTGCTGCTTCTAGTTTGGTTCCTCTGAGCTCTTTTTTGTTTTCTCTGAAGGGTCTTTTTAATGCAATTTTTTGCAAGTAGAATAAGAAAAAGCCCTTATCTTTATAACACACCTATTTTAATCTCTTTGATATGCGGTAATCCAATATGCATGTAACCTGGGGCTGCTTTCAAAAGAGATCTGCAAACGATAAGAGTCATGTAATTCAGCACGACAGAATTTTAAAAAGGCGTTTGCAAGCCTAGTTACTAGAAGAGCAGAAACTATCCTTTCATCTTGGTATTGATAGGACGGATCAAGCTGGTTAGACACAGATTGAGTAATTCTACATTAGTGGATCAACAGTTTCACTGTAACTGCCTTTAATTTTTCATAGTCTCATTTGTGAGTGCTTAAAAAGGAAAGCAGTAATAGCTCGTGCCATGAATTCAGTAAATATATTTCTATGCACAGGCATGCACATGTGTACATAATGTATGGCTACTAAAAATTCCCTCAGAGCAAGACACACCAAGAAGTCTGTTAATGGCAGCAGCAACAGTGTCTCTTTTACAGAAAAGTAACTATTTCAAAGAGTATCCAGGGAATTAGATGTCAATAAGAAGAGTATTTAATCGGTGTCGCTCTTCCCAAGTTGATTCGTTCCTGGTTACACGCAGACTACTTTGCTGCTGCACACAGAGAGAGCCAGTCACTGTTCAAGCGCTTGGAGAAGTGCTTTCTCTCGCTAAAGAGGTGAAGAATCAGCTAAGTCAAAACTACTGAAGACTGATATCTGTACAGAGAGGCAGACTGATTGAAAGTGCAGGATTTACCTCATCTGGGGACAATCTTGACCGGGTTTCAAAATCTGTAACTGGTTTATAAAAGATGACTCATCCCAATCACACTTGTGACTGTGGTATTTGTGATACTAAAATGGAGGATGTTTCAGGATATCAGGAAGGGATCCTTTTCCTCCTGCACTGACAGCAGTGCACAACTGGCTATAGGGCCAGGCTATTTGGTTGTTCACACCAAACACAAAGCATCAACCACAAGCATGAGACAAGAATTTGCAGCAATAAACAGAGTGGTCCAGAAAGCAATTCTGAAATTTTGCAAGAAGGGAAATTCTGAAAGACCTCTTCAGGTCATCTTGACCTTTTAATTTCTTCTACATGCTTGCACTGCTCACAATAACCATAGAGGGACACTGCCTGTTCATTGCCCACAGTTCACATACTTCAGTAGAATATAGCAAATAAGATCTGTTATACTGTTATAAGAACAATCAGCCTCAAGGTCAGCTCCCCCTGCAGATTTTCACTTGGACACACAGATGTTTCTTCTTCTCTTAGCTGAAGAGGAGAGGGAATAAGAATAAATACAGCACAGCATTGACTGAACAAGTGATCTGGCATCTGGATCACAGTTAACATCAAACCAAGTCAGGAGCAGGAGACAAACCAGATTCAAAAGAAACTGTCAGGGAACTATGTCCCAAACAGGAGACAGGGAGCAGCCAGACAGGGTATGACTGTCAGTTGTTGCAAGCTGTATTCATGTCTATGCGTGACTGCAAAGCATCCCGTGGAGGCAAGGCAGGAGCATTGGACAACCTGGCTGCGAGAACAGCCAGCTGTTCCTCCCAGCCTTGCACTCCCTACTTGTTCTCACCAAAAAGACTAAGGGTAGATGTCTGTATCTTGACATTCCTAGTCCCCAACTGGCTTGCACTATTCAGGCAGGCTTAAACAAGAAATGTTATTTCTGGACTGTAATTCTTAAAGCTGCACTAGCTAGGGTAATGCAAGCTTTTTTCTTTCTTGCCATCACAGTAAAATAGCTCTTTATTTCACCTGGAGTGATAACTGTGACTGCCAACACTGACTGCCACCTGGGCATGGTGTATTTGTAGGGTACCACAACACTGATCAGCAAAGCCATCTTAAAACCTTCTATCCTGTAGGTAAGGTGGAGTTTTGCAGGGGCAATGAGATAAAGTTAGATGTTCAAATAAATTCTTAAGCAAATAAATGAGTTAAAGGAATTTGAGAAAGTTCTTGCAAGGACTCTGTGTGGAACTGAAGTCAGAAGAGGGCAGGAGACTTTTAGAGCACCTGCTAGTACAGGTATTCCTCTCCAGCTGGTGCTCCTTCCTCAGGACCTTTTCTTTTACCACACTTTGTTCAAGCGTGGATATCTTCCCTTAACTGTCCCCCATCCCTTGGAATTCCCACCACCTTTCTCCTGGGCTAAACCATTTTTTTTCTGACCCAGTATGACCATCCTCCTTTTGATCTCCAGTTTTAAACTACAAATGGCAACCCACTTCCCTCTCCTTGCAAAGGAGCCCACACCCACCCTTTGTGGCAGCATGTTTGCTAGACTGAGAAGAGCAAAGGAAAGGACCAAGAGCAGGACTTGCTCTTCTAGGTGGGAGCATAAGATGGACCAGGCTAGGATTGCTACTGAGGCCGGCTGAGGGAATGGCAGTGCTAGGAGAGGTCCTCTCACACACTACTACCAGGTGCGCTTTGGCAAGGCACGGGAGCCTGGTCTGGACAGACCCACCCGATGTCCACCTTGCAAGGCCTGTGCAAAGCAGGCAGCCCACGGCTTCAACAGGCTGGCTGCAAGATGCTTGCCCTGCTTATAGCCTAAGCCAGCCCCGCTGCTCAGCAGCAGTAATGTCTCAAGGCAGACAGAGATGTTCCTGGTTTTGGGGCAGGGATGAAGGGAGGACATATCCAGACAAGCTGTACTTTGGTGATCTTTAGATGTTAGAGAAGGAGCCTGATAGCATGGTGCTTCAGAGGCAAGGGTGGGCAGCTCAGCTTCCCCCTTAAGTCCCCACTGTATCAAAATCATTCAGCCCTCTGCCTTTCGTTGCTCTTCTGTAAAGTTCCTATGTTTTCCACAAATTTGAGTGTTAGACAGTTAAAAGAGGTGAGAAAAGTTGTCACAGCTGCCAAGCCAGAGGGAAGGGAAGGGCAAAGGTCACATTCCAGGACTGAGTTCTTCTTCCTTTAGAAGCAAAGTGGACGCACGGAGAATAGTGTTTCTACCAGTTAGAAGTATTTACAGTCTTGAACAGGGAATTAAACGACAGAACCATCAAAGTACAGAAGCATCAGCAAATCCTATAGCTCCCTGGACTCCAGAAAGCAGCTGGTTCAGATCTTCAACCATCAGTTATTTTTTGTTTTCCCCAAATACATTGTATTTAACACTGTTGTGTGTCTTCATGGTTTCACTTGCAAGTTCTGTTTACAGAAAGTTCATTACTGATGAAATATGTGCCAGGAAGAACCTACCTTGAATTTCAGATTCAAGGTTGATATCGAGAAAGAGATTTTTAGGATGGATGAAAAGTTAAAAAAAACCAACACTCAAAACAATCAACAACAAAAAAATCTTGACAGTTTTGCTCTAATGCAAAATTTACTGTGTACCTTTAAAGCACAGAAACGGTTTGTAGAGCAGAATCACTTAATCACTTTCTGAAGTTTAATTGTGTAGCAATGATCCAAGTACTTTCTAATATCAGCCTACAATGGCAGCAACATTTTGTAATAGCTGTCAAATGTTTTTTTTCTTGTGTGCTATTAAGCTTAGTTTCCTAACTAAAATGAAGAAAGCATGCTCAACAACTTCCTTGCACCAGAAGTATCAGTACTATTAAGAAGACATGCCTGTCTATAGCCTCATAAAAAGATGAGTGCCTGTGTTTGTGTAGTGGAGTGGTTCAAAAAGTCTTACCCTGATGTTAATTTATAGATGTTTCAAATTAAGTGAATTCCCCCTGAATGTTGAAGTTGTCCTAAATAATACATTTCTGTAAGTACTGTAAGCAGAAATAAAATCAGACTTCTCCTAATCATTTATACATGCAAAGCAAAAGCCTAGTCATAGCTATACACTTAATTCAAATATTAAGCACATATTTAAGGGCTTGTTTAACTGCAACCTGATAGAGTGGCTCCAACTTGATGCTGAGAAAAATGTTTTGTTTTATTTTATTGCACTGCATACTTCTTGCTGCAAGATTTTCCTAGGCGTTTTTACAAACTTTTATAATAGCAAGTGCTGGCAGATATTTTAAAAAACAAAACAAAAAACCCCAAACAAAACAAAACAAAACCTCAAAAAACCACTCCCAGAACTCCAAACCAGCAGATATATAAAATTTGGTATTAACTGCAGTTCAGAGATTTAATTGGAAAGATAAATGTGTGGCCAGATCCAGAGTGCTCCCAAGCACATACTCTACATACTCTAACCTGTGCAAGAAACAGGAATGAGCCCTTCAATTGTACAGGTCTAGTTTCACTATTTCACTATTGTAATAATCAGTCACATTTGTGGACAAAGTTGCAATAAGAAAGAGGGGACATAAAATTTTTGGAATACCTTTAGGTTATGGCCAGGTTCATACAGGGAGGTATATATAAAATCTTAATTAAAATGGCATTAATTACTGAAGAAATAGCTGAATTACTGAGGGAGAATGAGCACAAAGTACCTGTTTTCAGATGGTCTAGCTGGGACAAATTACTCCCTAGAGAACTATATTGTAGTCACAAAATCAGAACGCTAACAATGTTAACATATGACAAAGGACAACTGAAGGTCTAGTTAACATTGTAACAGCTTCTTTTCAGAACAGCACATATCAGACATTTAGGCAAATCTCATTGCTAAGAACCTTCATGAAGATTAAGTAAAAGAGGAAACCATTCAAAGCCATCTTGTTTATATAACGTTAACTTAAAGGTATTTTAAAAATAATGGAATGGACTCGAGGAGACTGAATATTTGGGCAGCATCTGTACTCCATCCAATCCATCTTCCTGCCAATGTATATAGTTGTATCACTGCTGCTGATTATGGGAAGAATCTGATTTTTGGACCATTAAATTATGAAAATGCATACTTGACAGGAGGAAAAAATTTCACATGACCAAAACCTGTGGCTTAGGACAGGCGTTGCTGTATCAGTGAAGTATTGCTATAAGACAAATAATCTTTTTAGCCCTAATTCCTGTGGCAGGGAAACTTATGTGATTGCACTGCCTGTTTCACTGTTTTTACCTTAATAAATGAGAAAATCTGCTATTTAATTTTATCCAAATCCAACTGACACAGGGTAGGGGACAGCAAAATTCTCAGAGATAATTAAGTTCCTACAAATTTCAGAAGAAAAATGATGGCTAAATAGAAAAAGAAAACTCTAATTAGTGTTCCCACAGATGGGAAAGCAGGTAGGCTTATCTCTTGTTTGCAGCTACCAACTGACTAATCTACATCCTGGAAGTGGCAAACCATCTAGCACACAGATAGCTCCAGACTAGCAATGGAGAAAACAAGATTATTCTGATTATGCACTGGACACATTCCTGTGCAATCTGCTCTAGGTGGACCTGCTTTGGCAGGGGGGTTGGACTAGATGATCTCCAGAGGTCCCTTCCAACCCCATATCATTCTGTGATTCTGTGATTTACAGATATAAGAAGTTAAAGAATAAAAGAGAGATATCAGTAGGAAAACTGGCTTAATTACTGCATATGAGAAAACTTGCCTTAAAACCATGCCCCTTGATTAATGGCATGCTGTAGAATAAATAATTAAGGATGCAGTTCATATACTCTGAAACATATCCACACCTTCATATAAAATGCATTGTAGACATACAGTACCTAAGTTCTCAGTCACTGTGGCAAGTCCTCCATACAGGTATTTTTCCAATACTATAGAGCCAGGGCTCATAAACAGCTTTCAGCCAAAACACTACCTCTGCTAGTGTTGCTAAAACTTCGACCTGTGCTGGTTCTGAATTAGTACCCTATAAAAGCTAAATTTGAATTATTCCCTGCACTCCCACTCCAACGTGTGCCTTTTGTTCCTTTCTTCTTGGCAGGTTTCTAGGCTCTCCCTATGCAATTAGGTTCACTACCTTTCTGGCACCAGATTTTAACTTAGCAGCCACTCTCATCCCCAGTCCAATTTCTATATTCTTTCTGCATTAAAACCTGGCAGCTACATCCCCCTTTTGACTTGCCATTTAGTACCGACAGCAGAAAAGCAACAAGCTTCATGCGCTCAAATCAAGCCCAGCATGACTGAAAGCAGCTAAGTCTTGCAGTTGTTCAGAAAGTCATACTCAGTCATGAGCTACTGCGTGTCAGCCATCAAGAGATCTTTTATCTGCAAATCCTGAGCAAAAGCCTCATTGAGCAGGGGTGAATCGCAAAGCTTATCTCACCAAAGTATAGATACTTTTGTACAGAAAAGATTGCAGATGCATCTCTGACAAAACTTGCTCACTGCTAGCCCAAAAGTATAAGTGTTCCAAGAGAAAAAAGATTAAAAAAAAAAATCATATTTACTGCAAAAGATCAGTTCAACACACCCTGAACACATACTCTGTGCATTGTTCTCCAAGAGCTGAAGTCTTCCAAAATAATTATTTTGTACATTATGTACATCTGTTACATAATGCATATCTTTTTTGATTGGATTTGTAAGGGTTTAGCTGTAAAAGTATGTTTATAAAAAACCTGCATTAAAGAATAATTATCTCAGTGCTCAAGTGACACATTTGCAAAAAGTTACATGGTCTCTTGTAGTTTCACGTCTGTTCTGAATATGAAATTTCATGGACAATAAGAACCATTTCCGGGAAGCCAAATATTTAGAGTATCTTTATTTTTAAAAGAAACTTTTTGCAACAGCAACAAGAAGCCAAGAAAAAAGGATCATTCCTTCTTGTCCACAAAGAAGGAAGGTACTGCCTGCTGTACAGGCTTGTAGCTGAAAAAGACTCCTTGGCTCCTTTTTGCAGCTCTGCTGTTGGTGGAGACATGAGAAAGTCCAATGCAGTGTGAGATAACTCCACTAATATGGTATGCTATCAAAGAATGAGGTTCAAAATTACTGCAGCACTCAGTTGCATAGATATCTCTCCATGTGTATCATAACAGAAACACCTTTTCTTTCTGGTGACCTGCTCCAAGTACAATGGAGGAAAAAAAGGGGTATGTGGATTCATGGGGATAATTGACTCTGCACTTTATATGATACTGTATTTTATAATCAAAAGTTTTGTAGGGAGGCCTATATGTTTTCCTCTGGGCTGGTTTGCAACTTGAATATATTCCCCTTGGAAGGATACTTTTTTTTTTCCTTTCTTCAATTAAAGGTTTCACAGCAGAAATTGACAGGCACGTTGCAGCCATTCATGTTTACCTGTATGACGGTTTTTACACTGCAAACACAGTTGCAGTTAGAACTAGGAATTTCAAGGCAGCATGTTCTCAGGATGCATTCGAGGTTATATTCCCTGTACCCATGCCTTTCTTACATAGTCAGAGCAATAAAACCAGTAACACTCTCACAGTAAAGTGCAGATCTCATTGCTCCTGTGAATCAGAACAGTAAGAAACCTTGTATAGTACCTAAATACCAAGTTTTTGGGTAATATTACTGACTTCAAGTTTTTCAGTTTTATTTAGTTATCATAGCTGAGCTGGGATATGCTGTTGCTGAGGCACATATAATTTCAAATGACATAAAATACAAGGTAGACTATGTTACTATTAAGAAAATGTAGATTTTAAACAATGCAATCACTGGTAACAAGTAGCTTATGCAGGCACTAACTGCTATAACACATAACACCAGGCTATTTGAAGAATGGCATAGCTTTACCCAAAGAGAATAAACACAATTTATAGCCGAATATTTTACACGCCAACTAGGACTGCTCTGTGAGATGCTGTTTCCTAGAAAATAAAACACTCATTTGAGGTTATATATGTGCAGTCGTAAGTGTGTGCATGTATATATAAATACATGAGCATGACTGAATGTACAGAGACTAATGAAGATAACTATGTTTTGAAGTTATGTTTTGCACTTTTAAAATAAGATTGCAATAATAAAAGCAGTGTCCAAATAAGCTGATGACAAGAGCTTCACAGATGATGGCCACATTATTTCTTATTTCCTCCACAAAATGAAGCCATAGAACATATTAACCATTTTGAAAAAAAACTGTTCATATCAGGATATAGTGGCAATTTTGGAAAGGTCTTTAATAAGTACTATCTTGCTATGCCATTTATGCATATCTCATGCTTCCAAGTACAGGACCATTTTGTACTAGACCAGCTGCTATATTTTCATTATATCATGAAATATATTAGCATATAACTAAGGTAAACTTGTAAAAACAATGGTCTTACACTTTCTATTACAAAACTGAACTGCCAGAGACAAGTGGTAAAGTATTTATACAATACAAAGAGTAAATATTAAAGACACAGAGAAAACAGCTTGAGGAATAGACTAGAGGGTACTTTGTAGAGTATGCTGTCAGAAGAGGTTGCAGACAGTTTCTTTGAAGCTAAAGTACTCAAGTTTCCCAGGGCTGGTGCAGCCTAAGGCTGGAGCATCATGTGAATGAGACATATTTCTGTCTAATCATGCTGAAGATGGATAAGTCTGCCAATTGAGACTGTGCAGGCCTGACAGCCAACGGCACCAGCTTTCTCATAGTGAAAGATTGATGCTGAAATACCAGAAATGGAACAGCACTTTTTGACAGCAAGAAACCAACATGTTTGACAAGAAATTGGAGGCAAGATATTTTCCAATCAAACAAGATGTCTGTTCATTGAAAGCATCAAATCTACCTTGCTAGCAAAGTTCAAGATTCATTTGACTTCTGATATTTTATGCCTCTTCCTTTCAGAAGTATGGTAAAATTTAAAGAAACATGAATGACACTTCAGCATTCCTCATGCCTCTTAACAAGGCAACAACCTCTGTCATTTCTCCCTCAACATAAAGCACAAATTTGAATTGTGGTTAGTAAAATCTTTAAGGTGTTTTATGTTTTTCAGAATATTTCGCATTCTCAGAGTTATATTTCATACACTGTTTTATTAACTGAGGATTGGAATTGATTTAGATAGCTTTTTACAATCTTATAATAATCCATTTTTTTCACCCTAATTTCCTCCGAAGCTCTGCATTAATGACTAGGTTTGACATTCTAGGCAATTTCAACAAAAGTCAAGGCTCCCTTCCACTTAGGATGATATTTCATCACAAACTAAAGGAAAGACTAGATCCTTTCTAATCTATCTGATCTAAGGGGCAGAGGGTATGGGTTATATTTATTTCTAGATCATTGCTTGATGGGATGTCAAAAGTTTTCTCCTGAAAGCAGAAGAGAGAAAAAAAATGGAATGGAACGAGGCCACTTTACAGAAGAAATGATTAGGAATTAAAGCTAAGCAAGATTTGGCTCCAAAACTGAAGACCTCTGCATATCTGTTAGTTTATAAAATGGATAATATGGCACAGTTATCTGTGGCGGCAAAATTTGATCAAGTAACCAGGAGGTCCTTCCAGTGTTATACCAAGATTCTCAAAAATATCAAACTGACACAAAAATCAAGTAGTTTTCAGAAATTTCACAGGCCTCTGAAAAATACCACAAATCATGGATTTGAAAAGAAACCCATTAACTCAATAGGAATCAAAAATTACCTGAACTACACTGAAAGAACTTAGAATTTGTGTACCCTACTCTGCTGCGCCCAAGTTTCAGAACACTACACCAAGTTTGTTTTTTGAGTATTGTTTCACTTGGATCAGAAATTACCTTGTGCTGGAAATATTAAACAACTATGCTCATATTCTCATGAGCAATGTACATGGATTTATATCCAACAGTCTGAATAAACAGCGTCTCCTCATGTTTAAGAAGTGGGCAGGAGTCTTGTTCCATGACAACAAAACCCTAAAAAGCAGCAAATCTTTCATTTTAATCTATCTTAAGCATACCGTATAGCTCACTTTAAAAAAAAAAAAAGAAGAAAAACCAGCATGCAAAGTTGGACTACATTTTAATTTTAATTATATTCCTGTGGTTTTTGACAGAAAACCACATATGACGTTGATCTAGTATATTGAAAATAGAATGAGGGAAAGTCAGTAAAATGGAATTGTGTTAATAAATACAACTGCACCATAAATAATTTGCTATTATCTCATATTTTCATACTTTAAGACTTGCAGAGCTTTAAGACAGAAGAGCTAGAGAAATAAGTCCTTGAAATTAAATTCTAAGCCAAATCTTACTGCTTGCCACTAGCACTCATGTTTGCTAGCAGTAAAACGGGACAGAGTTGGATTTCCAGAAAATTGTTTATCCTTTCAGGGGACCAAAAACTATAACAGAAATATGAAAACAGATTTTTATACCAGCTCTTAAAAAAAAGAGAAACGCAGAATTCATTTGCCCCAAAAACATATGAAGTGAACCTCCGTAGTCACAGAAACATGTTTGAGATTGCAATGCTTAGAACAAAACCATGTCACTACTGTAATTTATCTAATTTATTTCCAGGTACAGGTAGAACTGACCACTACATGCATCTGAAAGTGTGGATCTAGATATCAAAAGATTAATTTTTGGAGGGGGAGCCGTTACATGTTCTAGCATTTTCTGTTCAAATGATTTCCTGGTTTTGGTGAAAACGGGTATTATACTTCCCTTCAATTACTCTTCAGCAGAAGTGAAGCTAGACTTAAATACCTCATCTGCATAAAGAAATGTTGACTTACTTCAATTACTATCCTGACAAATTAAAAGCAAAATGACAAAGGATTATCTGCTTAAAGAAATAGATAAATATTTACCTGCTGGACACAAGGCGATCTATTCTGTATCTGTATCTGTTTATAGAGATCTATAGGAATATCACATTTTTTATAAAAAAATCTGTTTAAAGCAAGTTTAGTTTGTCCTGAGTCAGGTTGATATTAAGTGCACAAACTGTGATAAAGTTATCTTTGTCAGACTGTATCACCACACTTAAAATTAACTCAAGAAAAAGTTCTCAACAACTTTTTTGCCTCGGTCTTCACTGCCAACCTCTCTCCTCGTGCTTCTTGAGTTGAAGGACCAGGCAAAAACAGGGGTTATGAGAATAAAGAACCATCCACCATAGAAGATCAGGTTTGAGACCATCTAAGGAACCTGAGGGTACGTAAGTCCATGGGACCTGATTAAATCCATCCACGGGTTCTAAGGCAGCTGGTGGATGAAGTTGCTAAGCCGCTTTCCATTATATTTGAAAAGTCATGGCAGTCTGGTGAAATTCCCGCTGATTGGAAAAGGGGAAACATAACCCCATTTACAAAAAGGGAAAAAAGAAAGACCCAGGGAACTATAGGCCAGTCAGTCTCTCCTCCCAGCAAGATCATGGAGCAGATCCTCCTGGAATCTCTGCTAAGGCACATGGAAAATAAGGAGGTGACTGGTGACAGCCAACATGGCTTCACAAAGGGCTAGTCACACCTGACAAATTTGGTGGCCTTTTATGATGTTGCTACACAGCATTGGTAGACAAGGGCAGAGCAGCAGGCATCATCTACGTGGACTTATGCAAAGCGTTTTATACTGTCCCTCATGACATCCTGGTCTCTAAATTGGAAAGGCATGGATTTGATGGATGGACCACTCAGTGGACAAGAAACTGGCTAGATAGCTGCACTCAAAGTGTTGTAGTAAATGGCTCAATGTCCAAGTGGAAGCCAGTGACAAGTGACCCTCCTCAGGGGTCAGTGCTGGGACCAGTGCTGTTTAAAAACTTTGTCGGAGATGTGGACCAGTGGGCTTGAGTGCACCCTCAGCAAGTTTGCCGATGACACCAAGCTGTGTGGCACAGCTGACACACTGGAGAGAAGGGATGCCATCCAGACGGACCTGGACAGGCTTGAGAGGTGGGCCCATGTGAACCTCATGAAGTTCAACTAGGCCAAGTACAAGGTCCTGCACCCAACTCATGGGAATCCCAAGCACAAATACAGGCTGGGCGGAGAATAGATTGAGGGTAACCCTCAGGAGAAGGACTTGGGGGTGTTGGTGAACAAGAAGCTCAACATGAGCCAGCAATGTATGCTGGCAGCCCAGAAAGCCAACCACATCCTGGGCTGCATCAAAAGAAGTGTGGTCAGCAGGTTGAGGGAGGTGATTCTGCCCCTCTACTCCACTCTTGTGAGACCTCAGCTGGAGTATTGCATCCAGCTCTGGAGTCCACAGCACAGGAAGGACATGGACCTCTTGGAACAGGTCCAGAGGAGGGCCACACAGACGATCAGAGGGCTGGAGCACCTATGCTATGAGGACAGGCTGAGAGAGTTGGGGTTATCCAGCCCAGAAAAGAGAAAGGTCCGGGGAGACTTTATAGAAATCTTCCAGTATCTGAAGGGGACCTACAGGAGAGATGGGAAGGGACTCTTTACCAGGGAGTGGAGCGATAGGACAAGAAGTAATGGTTTTAAATAGAAAGAGGGTAGATTTAGATTAGATATTAGGAAGAAATTCTTTTCTGTGAGGGTGGTGAGGCACTGGAACAGATTGCCCAGAGAAGCTGTGGATGCCCCATCCCCGGAAGCGTTCAAGACCAGGCTGGATGGGGCTTTGAGAAACCTGGTCTAGTGGAAGGTGTCCCTGCCCATGGCAGAAGGGTTGGAACTCCATGATCTTTAAGGTCCCTTCCAACCCAAACTGTTCTATGAACTATGATTGCTAAGGGCATTTTCATCTCAGCCACTATCCTAGTAGAAGGCTGATGACATTGCTAAATGCCCTCCTAAATATTGAGTAGAGTATGCTTTAACAAATCAGAGGAATAAATCTTGTGGGGAAGAAGGAATGAAAAATACTAAAAGTTAAAACAAAGAGGCAAACACTGGTCTTCAGATGCCATAGTGCCGTACCTTCAAGTGCATATATTTTTCATGTGTGGTGAAGGAAATGCTCTAGGATTATAATATTCAAGTGATCTACAGTAAACTACATTAAGAGACTGAGAACTAGAAATCCTCTTCTACCTTTTTTTTTTGTTTTAAACACACACCCACCTCCCCAGATACTGCTACATCTGTTAACTGCTAAAAAAAATTAGAACCTTTTCTCTTTCTCTGGCAAAAGTATCTGACTGACTTCCACATAGTCAATATCCAACTTCCTTATCTGATTTCTCTATTTAGTACCTATATTTTGCATCTCAAAAATTCTGCTCTGAACTCTCAAACCAAATGCTTAATGTGTTCTATCTCCATTTTTTGTTTTCCTGGATCTGAACAAGTCATCGAGGAAAGTATGCTAACTCCACAAAGAGAATGGCTGGAACAGTTTCTCGTCTGGAGGAGTATCAGCCAGGATGTACACAAAGGAAGAAAGTTTCATTTCTAGCACCCTCAAGGATTCAAAAAAGAACTACAAGTCTCCAGAAGAGTCTGCCTCTGTGTTACGTCCCGGTCCAATTGTTGGTCCGGTAGGTCCGTAATAATTCCAAGTGTGAGATGGTAGTGGCTGTGATGGATGTATATAAAAAAGGAAGTTTAAATGATGAAAATGTTACATATATACCAAGTAAAAACCAATTAAATAAGCCAGTACTTTATTAGTAACATCTGGAGGTTACTTTAAAGAAGCAAATCTTAACAGTTGATTGTCACATTCACAATCCCTTTGGCTTCATAAAAGCAAGACGAACAGACATCAGAGATTTCTTTTCAGGGGAAGTGCTTCTCCTTTCTCTAAACTGAAGATGCTGTCCTGAATTATGCTGGTTTGCGTACTGCATATGCAAACTGCACTCACTGGCCATGCACACCACACTGTATACAGTATTTTTTAATTTTACCGTTAAACTTTTCCCTTAAAGCATTAAATTGTCATGCCCCTGGTTAGACAGGCTTGTCACACATTAGGCTATCAAGATTTCTGAAAACACACCATTACTGCAATGACATTCTATAAGATTATCCAATGCTAAGAGGTCTTTTTTATTCTGTTTGCAAACTCCAAAGCAAAGATGCGGTGAACAAGATCAGCTGTTATTACTCCATTAAGAAGAGCCTGTGATCTCAAATGGTTTATGGTAAGCCAAGAAATATTTCACTAACATATCCACATTACAAATATCTTTTTAACTGCAGCAGAAAACACTGTAAACTCTGGATTCTCTGAAACCCTGATTACTTGCTAACCAATAGTGCAAAACAACCTAATACGAAGAGTGAATGCCATATTTTAAACTCCACAGTGGATAGTTGACTGCAGTGTCATACTCACTAGCAAATGGGTAGGTAGCCTGAAATTCCACATCTGCTATCAGCCACATTGTTTAACCTAAATGCAATGGTGAACTTAACAGCAGTTGTAGAGATGCTGTTATGTAGACATGTACAATGCATTGGTGCTTGGTGGAAGAGGCTACCAGTGCAAGTGTCTCTGTAACAGGTTTTAAACAGATCAAGAGCATTCCAAAAATGCAGTCTTTTCCTCTCCCATTATGTGATGTGCTGCATTGTGAACACTGAAATAGAGATAATGTCTAATCCTGAAAATACGTCAAAATAGGATACCTTAAAGAAATACTTCACTGAAAATAGTGCTTGCAATCTCATAAATCCTGTTAGAGATTGCTCGAATGCCATTTATTAGGAGTCCAAATGCTTGCAGAGCTTGGTATCCAGATTGTGCCATTCCCTGCGCAAGTTCTGCTTGCTCTTGGCTAACTCAAGAACTATAACTGAGTTACAAGCAGAGAAAAAATAGGAATTGCCATCACAGATGATAACAATAATCCACCTATAGCTGTGTCCTACCTCAAACAAAGACGCATGCTTCAGAAGATATAAAATGCCCTTATGGGCAAAGTCTAACCAGTGAAGTCTCTTCCTAACCACACAGTTGTGTTATGAAATACTCTCCAATAGGCAGGTAAAATGGATTCAAATTAATTCTGCCCTAAATTATTTTATAATGCCAGTATCTTTATTTGCTTTATAATAGAGTAGGGGCACATAACAATTTTTAGAACTTTTGATGTACAGTAAGGAGCATGGAATGCATAGAGGTACAAAAAAAGTCAGGCTAATATTGAAAATCACTCTCCTTGCTTACAGTTTAGCAAGGCAAATTGGATAAGCAGCATTTGTAAAGCACAGGCCAGAGACTAGAACTAATTACTGTCTCCCACAAGCAATCCCCTTTTGTTAAACAAAAAAAAAACCACAAACCAAGCCAATCGACAAATACACATACCTACCCCCCATGCTTTAAGAGAAGGTTCTGAGGACATCATGACTAAGATGTGCAAAATGAAAGGGAGGGTAACATCATGGCAAAAGGATAGTACCAAAGCACATGTGCTTTTTGAGGATAAATTAATCAAGACACGAGGATGGAACAGGTATTAGGTACCACAAGTTTGTGATCATGAGGTCCCCAAAATCAAAATACATTCACTTTGTATCACTCAAATTAGTTTTGAAAGCAAAAAGCTTGAAAAGGGTGCAATAAATTTCAGTGCACAGACACCGGATGTTAATTAGGATTACCTTGTATAGATCACATTTCTTTATTTAATGACTTAGTAGTTCAATTTGATATCATTTTCCTGTTTACCAAATCAAAACCACTGAAGTGTGATCATGCAAAGCTGTTTGTAATGTTATTTACTAGCAATTTTTATTTCCTGCTTCTCCCTGTAACAAATCCTTGACTTTTAACTGGTTGTGGAATATGATGAGTTATTTGAATTAGGGCTAGGGGGATTTAGGTTTCCATAGCCATTGAAGTGATCTTTACTGAGCAACATTTTATATTTTCCTAAATAGCATTCTAGAAAAAATTACTTAATTGACTGAACTGATCTGGTTTCCTATATTTTTAGAAGCCTTATTATGGTCAATGAAGCTTTCACATGTAGCCTTTCTAATATCTTCTGCTTACTGATCTCCAATAATTTGGAGTTTACATGGATTATTATGAAAAATTGATAGCTGCAAACATCAGTTTCTTATGGTAAGCTACAAAACAAACAAACAAAAACGCATACTTAAAATTAAGTATACAAAGTCAAGCTCATTCACATCTTCAATTGAAAAAGAAATTGGATGCTTTTCATTTTTACACATACCCACATTGTTATATTTTAGGTAGTATTCTCAGCATGCTACAGCAGGCAGGTTTGCCTTATTAACTGCTATGCTCCTGCCTTCCACAAATAATAATCTTTTTTTTTTTTCTTTCTTCTTAAGAGAAGAATGAAAAAATTAAATACTGCAAGTCATAAGGAGAACAGTACCAGGCCAGTAATTCACTATCTTGACCTTTTGGCAGGAATGTACTGTACCCAAGGTTTCTAGTAATTACCAGAGCTGTAGATAATAGTCTACATTAAATCCGCGTTGACTAGAGATATACAAAGCCAACTTTCCAATGAGTTTTCATCCACTGAACATAGCATGTGATTTCACAATATGCGTTCAAAATACAAAGTATTATTAAGGACACAATATAAACAAGGAGGGATGTGATATGTTGTAAAGCCAGAGTATGCTATACCTTTGTTGAATGAAATGCCATAAAATAAATTTGCAATACAAGTGGCTAGCCTGTGTGTTAACAAAATGAAATCAATCTCCTAAGAACTAGCATGGATTTTGCTGATGTCCCAAATATTAAACACAAAGGCTTAGAGTTGGATAATTAAGTGTATTTAACTATTTTCTGCATTTCATATAATAGTTCTCAAAAAACTTTAGGCAGAGTATAGAAGAAAAATAGTAGTCAAAAATTGAAATAAAATCTGGAACGAGTAACAGACAGCACACAAGACTGTCCTTATTGCTTTTTTTACACTAGGTGAATTTTTATCCCTTTGCATATCCTTTATAAATTGAAAATGGAAATGTTTCATATGGTCACCTGGTTTAATATCTTCCACACTAATTCTTTTATTATGCATTTAACTTAAGATTCCTCTCCTCCTTTTATGTTTATTCTTGCCTGCCCTCTTCATTGCTATTCATTTAACTCCCTTTTCTAAGGGAAAAATATAAGAACAAAATGAACATAAACCCCTTTTTCCACAAGCAATTGTACTCCCTCTGTACTTTATTATTGTTTCCTTCTGGCTTATTCTTAATTCTCTTTTAGTCTCTCTTCTTTTCTGAAAGTGTGTCCTTCTGTACTTTTTTGTTTTATTTACCATCAGTTCCTCGAGTTCTTTGTCTTCTTACCACCACTGTTGCTTTATATATTTAAACATGCAAGGTTTCTCTCTCCATGTGCCCCTAGAAGGCAAACCACAGAGCTCCCTCACCCATTCCCAGTGCTTCCTTCCCGTTTACAGACACCAAAGCAGAGGGTGACAGCTGGTGGATCTAAAAGCCACTCCACAAGCCCTCCTTACTCTCTCTGCACTGGAAGGCAACAGCAATTTCTTATTTCCAGAGGTTTAAGTAACAGAAACTACAGAGGTATACAGTTTTTCATAAGAAAGCTGCCTTATTGTTTTTCCTTAGCTAGGGAATAAATTTCTGCTTTCTCTTGAGAATTCATTATCAAGGACAAGTCAGGTAAGATGATCAAAGTTGGTGTTTCCACCCTCTCAATGAGAAAGCCAAGCACCTATTAAGAGAAGAACTGTAAGATGCCCAAGCTTTCCACAGAATGATTTCTGCTTGCACCAACTGGCTGGAAGAGAATTTTGGTATCTCTATAAAAATAAGATTAAAAATAAGTAGAAGAAACATGAAAAAAAGAAATTTCTTTAAGAGTTATTTGCAAATTAACACTCTTTCCAAGAGAACTGAAGTTGTAAAAATATCTCTCTGTAACAGCCCTCTATTTTAGTTGTGTTCAGAAATAAAAAGTTCTAGAAAGGAGAAAACAAAGCTAGCCTTGAGTGATTAAAAAAAAAAAAAGAATTAAAAAATTATTTATTTCATTAATAAAGTAAAAGAGTGGGGGTTTGCCATGTGTTATGGTTTAACACCTGCCAGCAACTAGGACCACACAGCTGCTTTCTCACTTCCCCTTGCCCCCAAGCAGGGTAGGGAGAAGAGGGAGAAAAGGAGGCGGCAAAAACAAAACAAACAAAAAAAACCCGTCATGGGATGCGATAAAGACAGTTTAATAGAACAGTAATGGAAAAGGAGAGTAACAATAAAAATAATGGTAAAAGAATATACAAAATAAAGTGCTACAAGACAAGCCACTCTCACCACCTGGCGATTGATTGCCCAGTCCATCCCAAGCAGCAATCATGGATTCCTGACCCCCAACCAACCCCCATCTATATACTGAGCATGACACCTATGGTATGGAGTATTCCTTTGGCCAGCTTGTCCCGTTTATGCTCTCTCTCAGCTTCTGTGGGAAGCTGAAAAAGTCCTCAAGTAACATAAACATCTTAGCAACAACTAAACCAGTATGTGTTATCAGCATCATTTTCATACTAAATCCAAAACACAGCAGCTCCTTGAAAGCAAATTAGCTCTGTCCCAGCTGAAACCACAACACCATGAAAACATGGTGGGGTATTTTTGGGGTTTCATCTTTTGTTTCATTTTTCAAGTTATGATGCAACTTCTTAACATAGAAATACACGTAACACTCCTGGGTATGCTCTGGAGACCTAGCATGTCTCTGCAATGAGGAATAATTCACAGTATGGAATCCCAACCTCGGGGCAGGCTGCCAACCCTGCAGGTCTAAAATATTTTGCAAGCATCTGTTTAAACTTTCTTAGTTTAAGAAAGTTAACTTAAGAAAGTAACTTAAGAAAGACTGTGGAAAATCCTAGTCTGAACGGTAATTCTACTCATCTAATTAAACACCCTGCTAAGAAATGTCTTATGGGAGCAAATTACTCTATTCCACAATTCAAGAACTTAGAAAACTTTGTTTTAGATTAAACTGTTGGGCCCTCCAAAAATATAGGACTTAAGCACAATGGTACTACTAAAATTTTCTGCAGAATCATGCAATTTGTCAAAATTCTCCAGATCCATTTTGAGAAGAACTAGTTAATATTTTTCAGACACATCCCTTCATCACAATCTGTATATATATATTCACTTAAGATTAATGGTTACATTTTTGTTTGGTGAATCCAACCAAATTATGTGAGGAAGTAAGCTTTGTTTTCTTTATAGTCAGTGAAGGAAGACTGTTCAGCAAGGTGTTAACAAAATAGCAAGTATCTAATGGCTATAATAAAGAAAAATCTGGATGTTACACTCTCTTCCAGTCTCACAAAGTTTTCTTATATCTCACCAGGATGAACTCAGAACCATTTCAAGTAGATCTGATGCATGAAAGAAGGAAAGCCCCCAAGGCACTCTCTGTGGCTATGAGAGATGCAGGTTCATTTCTACCCATCAGCTATTCTGTGGAGATTGAGGAGTTAGAACTCTATCTCTACCAAAACTAATATACAATTCCTGCATTGAAGACCTGATTTTAAAAAAATCCATATTTCAGAGAAAGAATGCTGAGAACTTTAAAAATTCTGCAAGCGCTTTATTAATTCTGTTGATTGCCAGATATTTTCCTTCTCAGTTGTAGTTATGTGAACTTAAAAATTAGTAAATCCTAGATCCTGAATCAAAATACAGAACAGAGAAGTGAATGGCCATACAGCACCAGACAGTTCTATTTCAGCACTGTGTCAGAAGGGACCTAGTAGCATACACTAAGAGAATGATTATAAGATGTATAACATGATCCTAGCCTAAAATATCTTTCTGGCTTCCCACAAGCAATTTAAGCACTATCAAGCTGGAGGTTACATCTAGACAACAGTATTAAAAGCTAACCCATCCCATACCAATTTGTCTAATTCTTTTTTGAACCCATTTATACTTTTTAGTCTCGCTGTGACACAGGACTGGCTCCACCACTGGAGCACTGACCTCCACAACATCATGCCTTGGAAGACAGTTTGCCACAAACTATAGCACAGTAGACTGAATCAGGAGAACTTAAGGTCAGAAAATACCCTTTTTTAGAAATAAACAGTTCTGTCTGAGTTCTGTCAAAATACTAGAAAGAGAGAAGGTCAGAGATTTCTGTCTTTAATAAGGAGCCAACTTACTAAGTGCTAAGAAGAGTGTGATTTGAAAACACAGAGAGGTTGATCTACACTTGTGAATGTAATTTATTGGCACTCCTTCTGGTCATGTTCCAGACTTTTACCCTTAGGATAACAGGAGAAATCATATGAAAACATTCTCTTTATGTAATACTTGCATGGGAAAAAAAATCTGACAAAACACCACAGAAAGATATCTTCCACCTAAGCAAGAGTATTTTCAAGAAGTTACATTGCTAAATTTAATTTCATACGGATTAATGTATTGAATACAGCTTTTCTGTTCACAGACATGATTTGTTGCCTCCATTCTAATTTGAAACTTGACTTTTAAGATCAACCCATACTTGTCTCATTCTTCAATGAGCAGAGCTTGCTAGGTAACTTTAAAAGGAACCCGGAAAAAAAGCCTCACAAGAAACAGTTGCTTTATTCTGTGCCTATATAATTATAAGGCTATTTTTGTTATGCAGAACCTGATTCCTCATTTCTCTTTAAGCAGCTTGACAGAGCTCCACAGACTATCTAGAAGGCTGTTAACTACCCAAATCTGTGTACTAGAATATGCAATGTATCTCTCTAAAAATATTCAACACACCTTTAACAATATTCTTTTAATTCTGTCAAGATAATTTCTGGTAAATAAAATAGTAACATAGGGAAAAAATAACAAGACTCTAATGTATCAAAACTATATGAAATAAGCAAGTGGTTCAAAACTATTGACCCTATCCCTTTTTCTAGGGTGTGATTTATTCCTCCTGACTGCAGTCAAAGTTGGATCAATGCAGTTTTATCCCCCTGCTTACATCATTATTATAACTAATCTTTGTTTCAGTTTACATAAATGTCCTCCAAAGATCAGGGGGAAAAAAAAATCCCTGTAACAAAAAGGAAACTGATACACTGCATCAACAGCAAAAACAGAGAATACTGGGAAAATCAATAGGTTTATAGACAGATGGCAGAAAGGAAGGAAGAGAATAAAAATAACCACACCATGCAAACCAGAAAAGATTTAATGATTTGTTTTGAATCAGCTAAGCCATTTATACTGCGCTGATGAGAGAAAAAAACTGTTGTACTATCATTTCTGATATAAGTGTTGGAATTTCAGTCCCTGAGCTACATCCTTACAGAGAGGTAAATACATATATATACCACATATCTATGTATAAGACAATGTGCTAGTGAATAAACTTCATACATGCAAAATTTAGATTGGTTCTCCCTGTTTCCAAAATGTATGTGCTAGTTGCAAGTTTCTATCAGGAAATCAGGAACATATAATGTACCTTTTCATGACAGGAAGGAGTCAGTTTCTCATTACAGTCTTTTCCTTTATTGAAGTCCCATTTAGAATATTTGCACAAACCTTCGACTGAAATAAAAGATTGCACTTACTGTCATCAAATGACAGCAGGTTTCTCATTCTGCAGCTCAAATGTGGCTACATATATTTTATTTATTGGGAGGGAGACAGACACATTCAGTCAGAACGAGAATATATTGCATTGACTTATTCTTCTGACGCATGAGTCAAAAAACTAAGCAAAAAATATTTACACCAAGATGTCTTGTCTTAAGCAACCCACTTCTCAGCTGAAATTCTAATGGTTTTAGTCCTGTAGTTTTCCCATTGATGACCGTTAACAAACCAGAACCACCAAACCACCATTACTATCTGAATATCGTTCCCTGAACTACTTAGAACAGTAATCAAAAAGGTAGATACCACCATAATTTTAGGGGCACTCAATACTGAAGATGCACATTGGAATTTGTGTTAGGATACAGATAGCTTTTATTCCCATATCATTAGAATTATTATTGTTTATCTGTTATTTCAGCCTATATTGTCCAGATTATTTACTTCTATGAAGACAATTGGGATACTACTTCAGTGTTTTATAGTTTTAGTGATTATTTACCGATAGATGCTTTGTACATTCTGCATTCTGTTCTGTTTAGGTTTTTACAGGTTCTATTTTTCCAATTTAAACTGTTTTGATATACTTCCAGTTGAAAAAAAGAAAAAGGGGTTTGCCATCTTAACATTTCTCAGGTACCTGGTAGTAACTATTAAAAAAAAACAAACAGTGAATGGGAATTTTTGACACATTTAACCAGCTCCTCATTTTCATTTGAACTATCTGCAAGCTTTTTTTTCCTTTTTCCTGGCATTATCATGCATTTTAAATGACTACCACATCCAAACAGTTCTCTCCAGATTCTAAATCTATTTCTTTGTAGAAAAAGAATTACCAAATTAGTACTTCTCACAATAGACTTATTGAAACCTCCAAAATTAGTTAGGGGTTTACAGTCTAAGGGTATACTTGATCCTTTTGGTCAGCTTTTTCTGTTGCTCAGGGTGCTTTCTAATGGCATGGATTTTTTGTTGGTTTGTTTGTTTTGTTTTAAACAAATCCTAAATAGCTCCACTGAAGTTACAGCTATGTTGCCATCTTTAATTTTGCTAGAGTCTTCTTTGCTCTCTTAGCCCCACCAAAAAATAATGAGTAGGAAGGTAATGCATTTTTTTTCTTTTCCTCGTGACTCCCTGCTACTTTTGTCCAAATTAAAAGTTATCTAGAACAGTGTTCATAGATCTGAAATATTATGGAAAAATCATAGGAATTATTGACACATAAGAAATATCTTCTTATGGAGAATACTCTTCAGAAAAGGCAATATAATTTATTTCCAGTTATAACAAGTCTAGAAAGTTGTTTCCATTGTGATTTTGACAAGTTATCTGAAAGGACACAGTAGCCATCCATGTCTATCTGTAAAAGCAATATGAAATACGAACACACAGAAAGAGTGGTTGTTTTGGGCTTTACTACCCACTAAAAGTCAGCCCAGCTAATGCAGCTGAATGACTCTCAAACACTGGGGTTTGGGGCACACAGGGGGGTGGGGTGGTAGTGGTGCAGGGAGAGATCTGCTGAGCACTATCTCATCATGCAGGTTTGCTTCACATCTACCCACTAAGCAGCATTAATACACAGCTAGCTAAAAAACCTCTTCTCCTGGAAAGTCTTAGTGGCTGGCATCATAAGTGTCTTTGATCTATAGGCAATCACAGACCTTGCAGTTGTGGTGTAGTTAGTATGCTCATCATTCAGGATAAATAAAAAGCCTGAAACAAAACAATTAAGCTTGTTTATGGAGTGAGATAAAGAAAATAATAGATGCTACCATTAAATATATTGAGCTACATGGCAATAACAAAGCAAGAACTAACTAGGAGAAAAAAAGCAGCACTTCCCAAGTTACCAATTCCACACACAGGAGTGGGCACATGGGTAAGTTTGAACTGAAAACACCAGGAAAAATCCACAAACTCAAGGAGAAAGCTCCAAACACAGGAGAAGACATTAAAAAGCATGAAGCTAAGGAGACACTGGTATGCCTAGAAACTGCACCAAGGTCTACTATATTCAGGGAAGCAGGATAACTTATACACATTTTATAAAGAAAAAAAAAGTCTGATAGAATCAGTTTGTTTTGGTTTTCTTTTTCTAGTAGAAACCACTCAGAGCTATGGTTGGATATCGATTGTTTCAGGGACTCTCAAACCTGCTCTTTTTGAGTACTGGTAATGGTCAGCTATGGGTAATGTTAGGGAAAGGAATGGTAGTGCTCAAGTACATATATTGCTGGTGGAAGCTATAGATTCAAGCCCTGTACCAGATGACACATAAACAAATCAGGTATTCTTCTCCACCCCTTCCAATGGACTCCAAGCACACATCCTTACCCACTCCCCAACAGCAGACCCTCACCCAGCAATACCCAACTTCAACAATCACACCTTCAAACACTTTTTGTTGCATTTCCCTAGTGCATGATGCATCTCCAGCTCAGCACTCCTGCTCTGGAATCAGTCCTAATCCAGACATGCACTGTCTTGGCTATAAAGCAAGTACTGGCCCTTCATCTATACACAGGATAGATAAGGAACCAGCTCCTGCCTGCAGTAGTCATGGTGTACAGAAACAGAAAAGTACATTCCAGCTTTCCCCTACCTGCTGTCTAAAAAGGTATTATGTGCTAGCAGCATGAAAATCTCATCAAGTTTACTTAAAATTTCTTATATTTTTCAGCCAGCTGTGAATAACAAAGCATGCATACAGAATTAGTTACACATGAATCAGTATAAGGTTCTTTTCCTCCTCATATTCAGGCACAGTGTCACTTTCAACACCACCTTTGCTTGTTTATTCTGCATTAGTCACAATCAGATAAACTGCTTAGGTTGCCCTTTAATAGGCTTCTTATACAAATCACTTTTTAAAAATCTTTTTGCCTGCTCAGGTGCAATTACAGCCTGGGTCCTAAATTTACTTCTGTGAATTTAGCAAGGTCTCCTGATTTTGAAAGGAATCTTATTTAGGGATTGGAAAGTTTGATGATTTTGATACTTAAAGTCAAATCATGTACTCAAAGATGCCTCTACTGAAGCTTTTTCTTGCATCTTTCTGGAATTCAGAACTTGAACAGAACCAAAACACCTCCAGCCGGTTTTCCACTCTGGAATTTGTTTCTTACTAACTGAAAACCTGCATGTCTTTATGATCCTTGAGAAGAACAGTATTTTAGCAAGTCCAGCTAAAATGAAATCAGTCAAGTTATTTCAGTTCTTCAGCAGGAAAATGTGTTGTGAAGCAGTGACGCCACAGCTCCCAAGACCATATTGCAGAACTGCAACCAGACCCATTAATAAAATGAGCAATGGAAGTTCATTGTAATTTACTGACTCTTATACAAAGTTGTATTCCAAAGTGTTATTCTTAGTGGCAGAATCAGAAGACTTTCCATTACCATTACTGCAGTATTTCCAAAAAAAATATTCACAAAGAAATCTACAGAGATTACTGCTGTTAGGACCCTTGGGTTTTTTTTTCCTGTTTTTTCATTTGTTTGTTTGTTTTGTTTTGATTTTTAAACCTTTCCTCCCCTCAGGTCTTCTGCCATCCTATTACCAAGACGATACAGAATATGGAAAATAGAGTTTGGCTAATTCCAGTATAAAACGTAAGAGGCAGTCAATTAGTGATGCAGTCAATCATATTTCTCTAACGTAACGTACCACCTGAGAAACAAAATATTGCAGTGTAAGCTGAAAGGGAAGAGAGAAGTTGTTTAATGGCTTCCTACTTTAACTTAACACAACACTTACTGACAATCATTTGGATGCATATCAAAAATTAAGGATGGGTTACAAGAGGATCCCTTCTGCCACAAAAGCTCTACTCCCACTGGTAACAAGATAGTCATTATGCCTCTTGTAATATTCTCTATGAAAGTGGCTGTGTGTCACTGGGTCAAATAGATTTATGCTTTCCCGTATTTTGTTCTTTCCTGTGAAACTGCCATTATGATAAGAATTGCACTTTGATAAAAGAACTAAGCATCTTTATCCAAAGGCAGTAGTGGAATCTGAATGAACAATGCCATACTTTTATAAGTAATCACAACTAAATTACGAATACTTCTGCACATCTGAGGGTTGGTGGAGAAATATGTAAGAGCAGATGCCTGCTCAGAGATTAATTTCTGCAGGGAATCATTTCTAAGGGTTCCCAGAAAGCAGTCAAGCCACTGACAGGTTTAAGTCAGACTCTATAAGCAGAGTTATGAAAATAATTGTTTTCACATGGCTTTGCCATACTTAAATTATTCCTGCTGTAGTTACATTATGCCTAGTACAGAAAAAGACTCTTGGGTTTAATCTAAAGCTTACTAAATGTGATTAGACCGTATGTATTCAATTAATGTTTCTTTCTGTACACCATACATAGCCTAAATTCTGTCAACAGCTGAAGTTGTCGGTCATTCCGGTTCCACGTGCAGTACTCTCTGTGGATACTCCATGGAATCTATAAGCCAGAAGGCAATGTATTTAAACTACAAGAACAAGCGCCCTGAGTTAATATGATACAAGGAGACCAACTGTGTTATATCTC
Source organism: Limosa lapponica baueri (assembly GCA_002844005.1). Lineage (NCBI taxonomy): Eukaryota > Metazoa > Chordata > Aves > Charadriiformes > Scolopacidae > Limosa > Limosa lapponica. The sequence continues at coordinate 172,665 of KZ505703.1, forward strand.
TTGGTTTATCAGTCCAAATTTTTCTGTGGTTTTAGCAAGTGCTTTATCCATTACATGCAAAACCCATATCTGACCACTGTTTTGGCACACCAACAATTCAATGAAACTTGAAGCTGAGAACAAACTGGTAATCTAACTCTTAGTTGTGAGGCAGAATTCACTTTGAAGGGTGCAAATATTTGCTATAAGCTACAGGAAATGACATTAAAGTGTCCAATATACCAAGACTGAAGGAATATATGAAAAGGACTAGTGGAAGGCAGTCACCACAAAATATATTATTTGATACTACTTGAAACATGTCCTCCATGATGAGACATGGACAGACTTTCTGCTGCATGAGTTTAAGTTTATTTTCTATTTCATAGATCTGTAACTGTGCAATGCAGCCATGAATGAAGAGAAATATTTCAAGGCAGTGACCTCAGACATTTGTGAGAATAGTCTCTTAACAGTCAAGGACTACCATAACTCTGTCACCCCAATCTGAGTGTTATTTTTAGCCTCTAAAACAACAGCCTGCCATAATTAGTCAGCGATAGTTCTGAAAAAGAAATTGCAATTTCTGTTGAGAATGATTTGAGGAGAGATGCTACTGGGCTGTTATCAGTGGCCACACTGAAAGGCCAAATGCAGAATCTTAGTCTGTTAGAGCAGGGCAAGTAAGCGTGGACACTCATGAGAAGATGACAACCAAGCTGAAACTGATGGGGAGAAATCAACATTTGACAATTTCAGAAGCTTCACTAGAGGTCTCTGATCAAGGATCATCAGGGAATCAACATCAGCCAGAAATTACTGGAAAAGAAACATATTGTGAAAAACTGAAAATCAAGATCAACCAGAAAGGTGTGATGGTGAACAGAACTGTTGATATAATTAAAAAACAACAACTAGAATTTGGGACAGGGTTATGACTGGAGAAAGAAATTCTGTTTGTTGGCACATATTAGTTATAACTGTGTTATGCATAAAATAAAATACTGACTACCACACAGCACCATTAAGCAGCATATCACAAAGGCCATCAAAACAACTTGGAGAGTATTTATTTCAGAGAGAAAGGTTCTTCCCTTCCCTGTAATTCCTTCTCTCTTGGTTCCTTCAAGACATCAACTGCCAGACTAGGTGAAGGTTCCTGCATTACTGACTTCGGTGGGCTGCCATACATTATAGACTTCAATGCAAGGGGAAGTGCCTTCAAAACAAGGCTGCACAAAGGTATGTGATAAAAGCCACTTGACCACTAGCATTTCATTAAGATCTCTCCAGCTCTCTCATTTGTGGGTGCTACTGTTACCTCTGTTCTGACAAAAGAATCAGGACACACATGAAGTAAAAGAACCTGCCTTCTCTGACAGCCACCCTCCCGTTTCTTCCCATAGCTGTGAGTGCAGCTGAAACTCCATGCTGAAATAGAAAGCATGGAAAGACACCAAAAAGAGGAGGACAAAGCAACTGCAGTTTGTTCTGGTTAGAGAAGGACTGGTAAAGCAGCACAGTCTAAAATAACTGGATGAGATACCAAGGAAAGTAAGTAAGATATTGCATCAGATGGAAAATTCAGGCCCAACAGCCCATCAGCGAGCAGTCCCATGTTACTACGCAAATGCAGTGTGGCAATTTAAATATCTGTGGCACCATCTGAAATTTTAATGTCCTTTCAGAAACATTCACAAAGCTAGTAGTAATAGTAAAAACATGCACGTTTGTCACTTACACTTCCTGATGCTGTACACTTCGTCTGCACAGAACCGTTCTTTCCAGGTTTGTCAACATATACATATATTCAAGCTTGACAGGCAACTATAAATCCTACTTCAATATGCAAAGCAATCGAGGTATAATGGAGAGAAGTCTAAGAATGAATGTACGAGTAAGTTTCCAGAATTCAGAGCATCGTGTATATTTATTCTATGAAGTTATGGTGAAGGAAACAGAATATTTTTTTTTAAATGTAGTGAGTTATCTCTCATTTGATCTGCTTTTCAACAGCAAGCATTTTTATTCACCCATTTAATGCATTTTACTTAACAGCTTCAGTTAAAAGATCTGCAACTGTAAATAATCCCTGACAGATAAATGTTGGGTTTGTTAACACAATTATATTTTCAATGTTTACTCATATATTTCATAAAGTGTAACAAAAAGAAAAAAAAAAGACACTAGCATAGGGTGTGCCATCATCAATGAGTGTTCTAGCACAATGTTTTTCCCCCCTTGATTACTTTGTTTTCTCACAGAAATTTTAAAAAGCCTCCTTCTTTCCCCTGTGGCACCATCACAACCAGCCACCCTTTAGACAGACAGGTTTGTTGAAGGTGCCACAAGCCTGATTGTGTAAATTATTAATTTTATTGACTCTTTCATAATTCCACTAAATAAAAAAAAACCAACCAATAGTCAATTTGTTAACCAAACTCCTCATTACTGACTTCATAATGAATATTTTACACTTCTAGCTGAGCATCAGAGAGCACTATGACAGTTGTAGAGGTCCTGAACAATCAACCATGTTCTTATTTACAATTTCCATTGATCAAGATGTCACTGAAGAAGAGCATCAAACTTTTTCCTAGTCAGATGCATCCCCTGCTGGACTTTGTGCATTAGAGAGAAATGGTGGACAAGGTCCCAGGCAGGTATGGGTGTACAGCCAGCACTGTGCTGAAACAGCCTCCAGAAGCCAAAGGCATTTCTGCAATTCTGCCATAAGGATATGGAAAGATCAGTAGATATCTAATTTAATTGGCTCTAAAAATCTATTTGTATTCCCATTTCAAAGAAAGATGCCTATACTCCAGTAAATTTAATTTTAAATGTATTTTGAAGACTCCTTTCCCCTAAAAGTGAGATCTTGCACAAGTGGTTTTAAGTGCATTAAAAATCAGTTTGTGTTTACAAGTTGCTTTGAACTCTCTGCTTTTAAATGAATCTGTTGTGCTCCAACCCACTTAGGTACACTAAAAAAACCAAAAAACAAAAAACTCACTGAAATTAAAGATTCCATTTATAAGCTTCCAGTTATAAAAGTCTTCTCTTGTTTTGATTACTGCATTTTCCTACAGCACCTCTTGCAGTTGTTGCATTGACGGTGCATGGGACAGATAAGCTGCTCTGTTCTACGCTCTGCAGCATGCAGAGCAGATGGATCCATACTTTCCGCACAGATAAAAGATCGTAATGGGTATAACGAAGAACTGATGATTGCTCTCAAGGTACCACAGGAAGCAGAACACACTTTTGGCTTCTGAAAGGATAATGACTGCTGGTTGTGCAATAGCCTTTGGGAATACCCTAGTGCGTTGACTGAAACATTTAATTGGTTTCAGGCACGTGTCACCAAACTCATGAGATATCATCTTCAGACACTGTTGGTAACTAGATGGTGAAAAGACAAGATGAACCTGTGCTTGACCTCTCATTGTATTCTGCAAATTGTTGTGCTTTATAATCTGTTTTAGGAACTACTTAGGCAATGCTCACATTTTATTTCTCTGTCCTCTTAGACCATATAGGAAAATGTAGTAGTCTGCAAGCATGGATACATTTGTTTAAATGCAGAATTAGTGAAGAATTAATACTGAGCTTATAAAGTGAAAGATGGTAAAGATTAAATGTGCAGCAGCAGACTCATTAGACTAAGTGCACCTAAAAATGAATGCACTGCCTTAATAAGTACATAACTGTGTAAGACTTTCATTAGAGCTTTTGAAGTTTTTTAATTTTTTTCTTGGACAAAAATTAGTGTTCCACATGGCAAGTATTTCAACTAGATAATCAATAAGCTAATCTAAAATTGTGTACACGTGGACTGAACAGAGAAATCAGTCAGCCAGCTGAGGTGCTACATTATGTTTCCAGCTTATAGTTTCCTCCAATTAAGAAAGTATAAACCTCATCACAGTTCCATTAAACAAGTAAATCATAAGAACTGTAGCCTTAGAAACCCTGCCAACTTAATTTCTTCATTATTTCATGTTCTTATCTCATTGTTTAGTCATCCTAGAAAATAATACAACATGGATCATAAATCACTCAGTTCAGTGAAATGATATACAAGCTGTTGGTGTTGCACTGGACAAAGATGACATTTGACTCTAGTTAAAGTAGTGTTTTTTCACCTGTGCATGCTAGATGAATTAGAATTAGGAGCTTTTAACTAATGCACGCAGCAGAGTAGATTTTTTTTTCCTTTTAATCTGTAAATCTGAGAATTTGTTTCCATGTAGTCCTATTTTCTTCAAATGCTGCCACACACACACACAAAAGGATCTTCTGCTGTAGTGTGGGCCTTCCATAGAAACCATCTACTAAGCAAAAATATAGTTCTGCAAATTCCACCCAGTTTACTTTTGTTCCAAATAACTTGATATGGCAGTAATTAGTCTGAGTCCAAAAAAATAATTTAACACGCTGAAGAAGACTAGATATAATATCAAAGAGCATTTGCTACATTTGCAAAGATTTTCTTAGCAATGTTTTTTGTTATATAACTTATTTTGAGCAAAACAACAGATAAAGGAACTTACAGTTCCACAAAACACTTGGAAGCTCTGAGAAGGATAAATAAAGTCTAAAGTAACCTGAAGTGGTAAAACACCTCTGGTTTACTAGTTTTCTGTTCTAGAAAGACAGAGACACAGTAGATTGCTTATTTCAAAGAGCAATTTGGATGTTTACTACAGACATTTATTGTGTTTCAATTTTGCTAATTCTAATTATGCTTAAAAAACAATTTTCAGAACAATTAAATCCTTTGCTCAAGGTAGTCCTTGTTTTTCCACAGTAATTTTTAAAAGAAGCTTTAATCACAGAAGGTCAATAGCTACTGCAGAAACACTGTTCTAGGGGGCATGAGCCTTTTAGGTTTGGACTGTTTTCTACTCTGTTTCCACAGTGCCACAGTAAAGCATACATCAAGTAAAACACAACTATAGAAACGAACGTTACAGGGTTTTTTTATACTATTAGACTAAGTCCTGACCGTTCTCTGCCCTGCTGAAAAGGAAAACTCACAGGCAAGAAGTAGCTAAGAAAAGAGAGATGTATCTAGAAGAGCAAAGTCACATTAATGGCACTTTGTAAGAATGCTATGCAATAAAAGGGTGGTGCAATCAATTGGCACGCTATGGTTTTAGGGTACTTACTCTAAAGAATAAGGAGGTTTTTGGCATCTCCTTGAAGGCCATATATTTCCGAAGTTAAGGTACTACTTTAACACAGCTCTGGTGTGTGATAACACTGTATTTGGTTTCAAGCCACTTTGCAGGAAGAACAGTAGAAATATGGATTTGTTACTAAAATGGTTCTTAAATGCAACAATTCCAATGATAAGCAAATGCTGTCAGAGTCAGGGCTTAGATGCTCCTACAAAATACTGTGCTTCCTGCCTCTTTACGAGAGTTTATGGGCTGAGTTTATCCAGACAACTGCGTACTACTATGTAAACAAGTTTATTGTTGCAATGAGAAGGATACAGGCTGACGAGATTTTGCTATTTTCAAAAAAACAGTGGTTTTTATTCTTCATTCTATTCTTCATTCTACTACCAGTACACGACTAGACATAAATAAGTGAAGTTCAGTTTCAAACTTCCTGTAACTTTGCAATGACTTGAAACAAATTGGGATCTGATCCTGAACTAGACACTTTTAACCTATCTGCAATGCAAAACACAAGTTCAGCTGAACCTATTTAAATAGTCCTTTGATTTGCTTTCCCTGGTATGTATCAACAAATGCTGAGATGCCATTAATACTGGCACATCTAAACATTATTCATTACAAAGTCCCATTTCCCAACCAGACAGCTCCACATTTCCTGTGGTCACCTAATTAATGGGTGTCTATTAGACCCATCTGCAAGTCTTACTGGGTAATACTTTCACAAAACTAAATTGAGCTTGCCACAGCAGAAATGATGCAGTACCGTGGGGTACAATTAACTATATAGAGACATACTTTATCCTAAGCCTTAGGTGCAATCAATAATGAGTTTCTCTTCTACGATGTTATGGGGTTATAAGCACAAGATGATAGGCTTGAATTACGTAAGTTTTGATGACCTTTTTCTATTTGGATCCAAACTCTCAGCAAATATGGAGCTAGACAAAATTTTATTACACAATAAAGTTCCCTACCAATTTTAAAATTAAAAAGCTTAACTGCCTAAAATATAAAGCCTATCTTGTCTGTGTAAAAATTTAATAGCTACAATATTAATAAAACAATATGACTACCAACTAATATATTCTCTGTCCTTCATTTCTCTGTACACACAGGACTGTTCTTTATTTTTTTTTGGACACTACTTGAGGCAAAAGAAGCACATTATGATTGGCTGACAAGGATTTGGAGCTACGGCTCCAACCCAGTTGATGGTGCAAGTCTTCACAAATCCACTGAAGTCAGCAAACACTTGGTCGAAGTGTCCATTGCATCCAAGCAATGAAATCTCCATATACTCTACTTGGAAATTAATTTTCACTAATTATTTCACTATTTGTTTCAAGGGCTTCTTTTCACTCATTTCCCAGGCAGGATTTTTCTTAGCTACTTTTCTTAAATGAAGAGCTTTATATCAAAGGGGGGAAAGAAAATTATAATAAAAAAGCAATCTGTTAGCATATTCTTATTCCACCAGTGTTTCTCTCAAAAGCATTCAGAAGTTTGTCCTTGAATACAAAATTTTTTTCCAGGAATGGGTTTCACTTCATCTACCTATAGCTACTTTAGCAGAAGCATGCAGTATACAGTAGCTATTTAAGCTCTCACAATATGGTCCAGAGAGAAAAAAAGCACATCCCCAAACAATACATAATCTCACTTATTTTAACTGATAACATGTTGGATGTCGATTGCCCACAAAAAGAATCTAGACGGCTCTCAGACTAAGTATAATCATCTAAAAATCAACAGATGAGACCAGAACAGATCTCAGTGTCCCCCAGCTGCACTTTCCCACAACTCATGGGGTCATTTCTAACTCCCCAGTCACCTTCTACTTTCCTGGAAATATGTATTCAAGTGGAACATCGGGATTTTTAATAGAGGAGATAATCAAACTGTGCTGGTGTGCCAGCCAAACTGTTCTTCATCCCTTTAACTCTAAAGAGGTCACAAGCAAATTGTTCTTATATGTACAAACAATTTTGTTGCAACTGTAAAGAAATAACATTAGAATATACAATTTATTGCCCAATACTTTAGAAACGAAAATATTTTAGTAAAAGCCTAAAGGTGATTCTCTTGCAAGACTATAGTGAGGGTGGAAAAAAGCCCACAAAGAAAGCTAATTTCAAAATTTACAATGTTCATGCCCTTTCCAAGGTTACACAGCAAGACACATGAAATCAGGGAACACAGCCTGGAGCACAGTAAGAAAAATGATTGGTATAGGCAGTAAGTGAACAAGATATGAAACCAATTAGCAAATGTGTGTTATGATGCATGCTGTATAAGAGAGCAGGCAAATCTGACTGTACTTGGTCTCAAGCTGATGAACCTATATTCAGCTGTATTAGGGTGTTATTAGCTGTGGCCTCCCAGCTGCCATGGTTTGCTTACTATGTTTCCAGAATAAAAGAAATATGAGTAGTAGTTCCAAAAAACTATAGGGCTTAGGACCAATGCAGACTTGGAAAAAAAAAAGCAAATATATATGTTTGGAGCTGCAAGACAACTCCAAAGAGACAGAGTAACTTGGCAGACAACAATTTATAGAGCACTTCAGGAAAGCTCATTCAGTTCTGTGAATCCTTTATCAATAGCTACAGATCAAGGAATATTGATTATTGAAAATCTGCCATTTCACCTCTAAATGTGTAAATAGAAGTAGTTTTATATCCTCACTCAGGTATTAGATTAGAACAGGCGAAAATGCTCCTCTACAGTGACAAGTAATTTGAGCTTCCCAGCATTCCTTTCTGTTTCTTACATCCTTGTGTGGGGCTGTGAAATCCTATAGAGCAGAGGTTTTCATTGGGTATTTTAACTCTCATAGTTGACACAGAACAATGAATCTCATCTTCCCATTCCACTGAAGTCTAGTATTCCTAAATAACTTCCCCAGAATGAGATTATCCCTAAGTAACACAATACTGCTGCATACGCTACCCCCATTTCTTTCACAGGTGTAATTATACTTCACTATACCCTAGAAAACCTCCCTTTCCTAATGGACGCTTGAGAACACAGGAACCTGAGCATAAAATTGAGCAGCCTAGAGGCTACTCTAGTTAGGATGGGGGATCCATTTTGACCCCTACTATCCCCAGAATTACAGGAGCTTACTTCAGCTACCAGCATATATTCAACCTCACTTCACCACTGCTAGAACAGAAGGTGGTTTTATACAGCATTTTTAGGTAGGCTTAGAGTGCTGCAATATTTATTATCTACTGTAACACATGAACCTTATGAAGCAGACTTGATTCAGTGATGGCAATAATTCAGAGTTTTCTTCCTGCTCTGTTTTGGCATCGTTTTTCTGTTTACTTCATGTGCAGGGTGATTTCTTATACTTTCCCCACGAAATGCTTTTGACACCACAGAACTTAGTTTTCAAACTGTATGAGATTTTCATTAAGTAGCATTTCAGCTGAAGTTCTAAACAGAATCATTTCATATAAATTTGAGGATGGAAGGATTCCATAGTGAAGTTACTTTATTGATGTGCGCTTATTTCCTGATGCTATACTTGTCTACATACTGTTGTTTCCATTTCAGATTTTAAAAAAGATACCAAAATTTCAGTATCTTAATCAGGGAGAGAAATATAGGAGGTTGCAGGCTGTTTTAATGTCTTCAGTTTTTCTGTGAATATTTTCTAATAATTAATTATGAGGTGAATTAAACATTCACACTCCTACAAAGGCCAAAATTATTTCAAAGAAAAGTAGTTAATCCCCTTGGTTAATATCTACGTGGTAGGTATTAATTTTACTTAGGACCTCGTCTTCAGAATTTATTCACCAATCATAAAAGCTAGCTTGTCAGTGTTAATATGGTTATACTACATATACACAGTACTTACAAGAAAATTTATACCACTCATTAGCTACAACACTGTGTTTTCAAAGCTTAGCAGTTGTACAGCACAGCAAAAAACCCACCAGTAATGTGGAAGCAAAAGAGATAAATATGTGGGGGCAAAGAAGGAAAAGATGTTTTGAGACTAACATATAGGAATGAGAGCCAGGACAGCTGGTTTCTCTTCCCCAGGATCCCTCTATCTTCTTGTGTGACCTTGGAAAAAGGATGTTACCTCTCAAACTGTCAAAAATTAAAAAACAAGCCTAACTCACATTAAGTGAAAGCACCTTTGAGCCTGAGTCTGAAGAAACTTGAAGTGTCAGCAAGGCAACTCTATTATACTGGTCCTGGTGCAACTTAAAGCTGTTACCAAAGAACTTATAGGTCTGTCCTTGCCTGAGGGGACCTGATACCACTTCATATCCTCTTGCTGCAAGGGAGCTTCCCTCTTTCCTGCCCCTTTGCCAAGAAATGAGAGATTAGCTAAAAGTCTGATGCACACCAGCAAGGAAATCCTTTAAGTGGCACTATCTGCTGGGCAAGTTTACACTTTTTCTTTTTTTTTTTTTTTTTTTTTTAAACACTGCAAGAGTGGTACAGAGGGGTTTGCACATGAGCTGCAATGCTAACCTATGCATAACACATACTGAGCTGCTTGTCCAGTTCATGCTCTGACAGTCATGAAAGAAGCCAGAGAGCCTTAAGCAACTGAACATGCTGGCTGAGAACAATTTACAGTATATCGAAGATGGTATGGATCTATAGCAGAAGTAACACTTGGAAGCTTAAAGAAAATAGTCTCTTTTGCATATGACAAATGTTTGGACAGCAGAAGGTCTGAATACTTCTTTCCTGGAGTACTTTGATATCACAATTGTAACTTAAAAGCTATGCTGTGCTTAGCACAGCCAATAGTTATCCAATGTTTAGGCATGAGTGTTGTGCCTAAATTCTGCTTTGTAAGCTTTGCCTTTAGTGACCCATGCCTCATCAGAAAAATCAATAGGTTCAAGAGTGTGCATGAACAGGTAGAAACAATCAGATATTCCTTCTGCTCATTAAGGGCAGAGAGATGTGGCTTCAAGTCTGAGCTTGTTTGCATCCAGCTGGTTTCCTGCAAGCAGAACCAGAGTATGACAGTGAGTTCAACTGAGTCCTTGCTTCAAACATCACATGGTGCTTATTGAGAACAGTGGAGACCCACAGTGCAATGACTAATCCCTGTGAAAGCCTGAACCTGGAGTGACTCATCCAGCTTTTGAAATTAAGACATTGGTATTCGGCCTTTTTTTTTTTTTTAAAAAAAAAAGAAAACCAAAAACCACACAACTTCTGAATTTAGCTTTTTATTTAGCGAGGTCAGTCAACTTTCACTCAGCTCAAGGAGAGCAAAAAACTTATCTATGATTTTAATCAGACAGTTTTAGAGCACTGCAGTAGATCACATCTGTCAACATTTGAAAGCTATCATATGGGGAGAAAAATAGGGATAGACCTTTCATTGAAATAATCCATTGAACAATTGAAATGCATTCGTCTAAGAGATCTTCTGTACTAGGAGAGTTTTCTGGGGCACAGAACGGAAATGTGGGCTTCCTTTTTTAATGCAGCAAAAAGCAAAATGTTTTCAAAAGAGAAGCAGTTGATAAATACAGATATAGTTAATATTTCTAATACTTTGATTTAGTTAGGATAGTGCTTGTGGACAATCTATTTACTCATCCTTACAATAGATTTGAAAGTAGCTTTGAAGCAATGCTTCATATATTTGATAGATGTTATGGTTTTAAGGTCAGAATTGACGAGTATAACCATGTAGGCTAATTACTTACATAACTCTGGCTACAGAGTTTCAGTCATTTTTCTTTATATGTAATGGAAATCCAATTAGCTTAAGAATTTCACTAACACCTCTAACTAGGCAAAAGGCAATAACAGTCTCCTATATGAGAGATCATTTCATTTCAGTCTGCAACATTTCCTGAATGCTTTGTAGACATTTGAGGCTCAGTGATAGCTGGGGTAGATGTAGTCCAAAACAAATGAAGAGTCTTTTGCAGCTGCAATACCCTTCATGCTTATCTCTCAGTACCTTAACAGGCATCTACATTCAAATGAGTACATGAAATTAAGAATACAACCTGAAAGATGGTGCTGCTAAACTGGAATATGACCTCAGGACTTGAGTTCTATCTGAATCTGGTATCCAGTACACACATAACAATGTACCTCTCCACAGTCTCTGGTGGTTCAATCCATCAAGAATCACTGCACAGAAACCTGTTGCTGTTTCTCCTCAATTTTAGCATTGCCAGTTTACTCCACGTGCCACTTCCAGCACTTCGTTCCCTCTAGGGGTCTCTCTTGTACCACAGTACCAGAGATAACACCCAGTAACCTGGGAGGACTTTGGTGATGCTGTTGCAGTTCAAGGACATCTAGGATTTCTAATTTCACAGCATGCATGGGAAAAGCCTGTTCAGATGAAAGAGTTCAAGAAACAGTGGCCTCAAAACTTGAAAACAAACAACTAAACCAAGCATTTGTATGAATTCATGTATATTAGCCAATAGACAAACCATCTAGGAACAGAGTCAAACCACCTCCCTCCAGTGTCCCACATTGCAGAAACTGGTGCAGTCTGTGGAGCAATCCAAATGATGCCTGGCTCTGAAGTGGAAAATGTCTTACAGAATGAAGCCACAGCAGTCTTTGTGGTGGACAAAAGTCATTGGTGCTAGGCTATTATAACAGTTACAATCCCTAAAGTAGGGCAATTTCAAAGGAAGCTGCCATGTAAAAATAGTGCTGTTCTTCACTGTCAACCAAATGTTCTTCCGGGGGGAAAAAAAAAAAAAAAAAAAAAGGCATGCTCCAAAAAAATTCTAAAGAAGGAACAGCTGCACTTACCCTATACATGTGCATTAGTAAATGTAAGGGGTGAAGGAAGTGGAATGTGCACTTGCAATACAGAGTGAACGTCACACTCAGGCTCACAGTACTTCTTTTTTTTTTGTGTGGTGAAGAGGAGTAAAACAAAGCAATAACAAACACATGCAAACCGGCTGAAATTATTAGTAGGTAGGGTGGTATGGTTACATTCTATAAGTGATTGCAAAATAGCTTTGAATAAGCCTTCCAGGGGAACAATGATTTTTTTATACCTTAGCTTCCACAGTGGTTGGTATGATAGTGTACCTTTTATGGCATTGTGCCTGCTGTGGCTCAGCCTAAAATGTATGCAAGCTGATCTTTTCTCCAAGGGTGATTTTTATACCATGGCTTAGAATCTTAAATAAAATGCTTTTATTCAGTTGTGACTTTGCATGCAAGTACATTTTCCATGGAATCTCTTACGTGCCACAGCTGACATTGAAACTTTTACATTTAGTCAGTAAGAAGTAAAACTTAAAACATACATGTTCACATCTGATAGTGATATAACAAGGTTCTATGCTGCTCATTGCCCAAAAGAAGCATTTCTGGCATATAAACAAGCTGATATTTAAAGCCACTTCCAAACAACATTAATGTTAAACTATTGAAAAACATCCCAAAATCACATTGTCCTTCATGCAGTGTCCTTTACACAGACCAGTAGCAAAACAACTGCCAGTTAAGCTTTTAACAACACATATGCTCAGATTGTGCTAGTTTCTGTTAGATTCAGCTATTGATGCGGCAGGTCACAATGCAATTTAGAAGCAATTAAAAGGTAATGAATGTGCTGAACTGAAACCTCTGCCTGGGAGGCTTTTTCTGTGTACAGGGGAAAGTAGATAGATTTGTGTCCTTCAGTAATTTCTGCAGGTGAAACGACAAAGCAAAATGCTTCTGAAATGGGCCTCAGATGTCTGAAGGACAGTCTGTTTTTGTGAGTGTGAGCACCACTGAAGTACTGTGATACACGAGCTCAAACTCCTACACATAAAATCAAAGCAACTTCTTAAACCAGTAACTATCCAAGTACTCTCTCTGCATAATAAGGCTTTGGGGAAAAAAGAAAACTGACGCTACCCTTTGGATACGACACAGTTTCCACATACTGCTGCATAGATGCGGGATTAATATCCTATTAAACAAGGTAAAAGTTATCTGTATTGTTAATGATGGTGTATGTCAAACACTGATAAAAATAATTATATTCTATTAAGCCACACATATTCAGAGTGGTTTATCCTCATTTGAAAGATTTATTTGAAATCACATTTCATGGTTCTGTTTTCACTAGGTATTGGGCCCTGTATCTCCAAGTACTTTGTTGATATTCCACAATGGGTCAATCGGGTGCAAAAATAGTGTACTTATTTTTCTACCCCTTTTAATTTGGGTGCACACTTTTCTTATATTTTTAACCTTTTGAGCACTCTTATTGGAACTAATGGATTAACTGACTTCAGACAAATTCAGGCCAAAGATATTAAGGTTGTCAATGTTTTGAGTATAAAAACTAAGCTCTTATGGAAATATTGAAAATAGCTTTCTTACTGTTTGGTGCTAAGTCTTATCAATAACATTAATTCAGCTATTCAGTCCTGATATTTTCTAAAGGATTCAGTTAAAGTTCTCATCCAAAGTGTATTTTTTTGCCACACACATAAAATCTGTTATAAGCAAAGAAATGTTAAGGTACCCTCATAAAAAAAAAAGCTGGAAAATAATTCACTAGTTAGCATTTTTTTATTATTATTAATAAAGATGGCAGGATCACGCTTAAAGAAGAAAAATTCTGTACCAGACTACTGTCATACAGGGCTATGTATTCTGTTTAAATTGCTATTTCCAAGGCTCGGAAGAAAAAAAATAATAAATATCTTTAAATGCCTGGAGGTGGCTTCCCAGCTTGCATTTTGTGAGACTGTGAATTATTTCACATGACAGAGGATAACTGCACATAACCTCATTTAATGTGATATGGCACTTTTTTAAAAGCGATTTATTTTAGCTGCTCATAGAAACATGATGAAATCCTATTAAAGAAACTATATCAGGGCTACCTGTTGTAGATGGCTTACAAATATAAGTATCCTGACTCTACAATAAAGGTTAGCTCTGTTACTTGGCCGTACAGAACAGTCAGCACACAGCAACCACCAACTCTCTAGGACGGAAAATTTTGTGAAAACACAGTCTGTCTCAAAGTAAATTACTATTTTGACAGGATATACTGTAATGTTTACAAAGGAAGAAAAAAAAACAGAGAAACCAGGAATGAAAGAAAAAGTGATGGCAATCAGCTTCAGAGATGCACTTCCTGAATATGATAAAGAGAAACAATACCATACCTCAAACACGCAAATAACTGACTGTGGTGAGCTGACTTTGGCTGAACACCAGATGCCCACAAAGGTGCTCTATCACTCCCCTCCTCAGCAGGACAGGAGGAAAAAGATGGGAAGAAAACCCTCCCCATCAGTCAATATAAAGACAGTTTAATAAAGCAAAGGCCGTGCACAGAAACAAAGGAAAACAAAAGATTTATTATCTACTTCCCATCAGCAGGCAATGTTCAGCTACTTCCCAGGAAGTAGGGCTTCAATACACATAGCGGCTGCTCTGGAAAACAAATGTCGTAATAACAAATGCCCCCCCATCTTCCTCCTTTCTCTTATCTTCTATTGCTGAGCAGACATCACATGCTGTGGAATATCCCTTTGGTCAGTTTGGGTCAGCTGTCCTGGCTATGTCCCCTCCCAAGATCTTGCCCACGCCCCAAGGCCTACTGGTGCGTGGAGAATACTGGACAGACAGCCTTGAAGCACTGCTCAACAGCAGCCCAAACACTGGTGTGTCATCAACACCTTTCTAGTTACCAATACAAAGATCAGCACTATGAGGGTTTCTATGGGAAAAATTAACTCCATCTCAGCCAGACCCAACACACAGACAAATACCTACACAATCTGACCAGTGTCAGGGATCAAGCACAAAACTAGCCCTTCCATTGCAAGCACTCCACACACTGAAATACTCTGCACTTGTCTGATACACTTAGAAAATTATTCTGCAAGAACTGGAGATAGGCAAAATAACTAGCTAAGAATGGCTGAAATGCCTCCAAACACCTGCAGCAGTCACCTATGGACCTTGGCATACAGAGGTGAAAAGTAAGACTTCTGGAATATAAACAAACTGCTGAAGCAGCTCAAACCAGGGTGGGGAGCAAATAAGGCAGGTGATGCTTGAGCTAGGAAGTCACCACAGTTAAACAGGCAACCAAACAACTGGAGTTCCTGCTGCAGTGTTCATTCCTCATTTCACTAATAGAATCCCAGCAGAGCACACAGGTCATGCTAACCCTTAACAACTCTAGTAATTATCACCAGGAGAGAAAAAAATGAGCAACACTGGGCTTGGAAAAAGCTGATTTACCTTTGCTGAAGCTGTAAAAAAGAATAGGCTAAAACAGAACAGACTTGGCACCAATTTTTGAGGCCCATACATGCCCAAGTAATTGAAAGCTTATGCAGGGTCAACTAGCATACAGGACTCAAAAGAATTTGAGACTTAAAAGCTTTTTTCCCCAAACCACCTTTTAATCACAGCAAAATTTCTCTAGTGACCTCAGATTAGAGATCTCCGAGAACCCTTAGAAACTGGCCTGAAAACTTTGTGCTCATCCCAAAGGCCAGTTCAAACTTATTTTTTCACAAAATCAAATTAAAATCAAGTTTTCTGCCATATTTTAGCTTTTATGCTCCCCACTGGTTTGAGGTGCCCCAGGTCAAAACACATTAGAAAAACTAGTCTTCACAGTTAAAAACATGCAGCATAATTCAGGTTTGGTGTCAAGCTATAACAGGGCTAGTCCTCACAGTGGCATTGGAAGTGTCCAGTACAGCTCACTGTATTTTCCTGCTGCAACTTTGGTTTCACCTCTTCCAGAGCCCTGCTCCAAATCTTGAGTGCTTTGTTCACAAGATACTTTTGATTCCATGACGAAAATGGAAAATGTACTGCACTCACCATTTCTGGAAACCAACCTACTGATATCTGCAGCTGCAAACTGATGCAGAAGTGCAGTTGCAAGCCTCTCGGTTTGTCTGTGTTGGGTTTACTGAATTCCCTGAACCATACCAACAATTCCCAACTCCTGGCTCTGTGTCTGCTGCTGGTCATCCCAGCAATGAGGGGTAGGATTGTGCAAGTAAGCCTAAAGGATGTAAATACTGGAAAGTTCCTGGGTATTTAGGTCCAATTTCTGTCTTGGAAAGTTTCCTATGATATTTGATAAAGAGTAATGATTTGGATGTCATTAATGATACAGAGTATCGTAAGTTTGGGGAGCAAACTTAACCAGATCTAATTCTGTCATCCTGGTGTGACAGTTATTGTCAGAGCAGGACCATTTCATATGCATTTCAATAACACGTCCGTACACTGAATCAGAATAAGTTCTGGAAAATGACCCTGAAGACAACAGTAGCGGTAGCAATAAAAAGATGTAGACCTTTATAAATGAAAATAACTGAAGGAATAATTAGCATAGTGATCTTGTTAACTTCAGAGAGTGCTAACCTCTTCTTTTAAGACTAAAAAGAATAATTGCATTTTTACAAACCTATAGGTGCAATAAAAATAGCTCTAATTTACAAAAAAGTGGGTTCTTGAAGTTTTATGACACTCCAGTATTAAAGCTGCATAATGTGCCTCTCTTGCTGCAGATATTCAAAAGCTATCCTTTTTCATCTGGGCCTCTGTGTATATTACAAGTCCGATCTAAAAGCTACAGAAGTAATGAGGTTTTCCACTAGCTTTAGTAGGCTTTGGATCAGACCATGTATTATCACTGCACAAAGCAAAATGTAGCTGGTATTCTGGACAAAGAGTAACAGATGAGTGATGAAGCTAAGTCAAATAACCAAAAGATAAACACACAATTCTACATGTAAATATGCTGTACATTTGTGCTGCCAATGAAATTACCTTGGATGAATTCTATCATACAAAAGCACACCTGATTCTGTAAACTTTTTAAAAGATATAGCTCACAGAAGTCCCACTGAAGAGTTAAACGTATAAGGGCTAAATTGAATACAGAATTGTGCACTTTGTCTCTGATTCAATAGGGTACTTAAAATGCACTTAGTCTAAGTGCATTGACTTCATGTGCTTGAAGTTAAGAGTATGTATAACATGCTGGATCAGCATTTGACAACCCATTTTACTGGGATGTCCTCCCAGGGGATACCTCCTCCCTTGGACATGCCTACCCCCTCCTTGTTCCGCTTCCCAAGTCCTCATTTCTTCAGTTTCCTTTTCTACCTTTCCGGACTGTCTCTCCTTTATCTAGTTGCCAACATAGCAGGTAGTCTTTCTTCTCCTTCTGGTCTCTCCTTCCACCATACACAGCTCTGCCCCTCTCTCCTGTACCTTTATAGGGCCTCACCCTTCCCTGCCTCCCCTTTTCTTGGGTTGGCTTTTGGTGCACCTTGTTAGTCACGTGCCTCTCGCTACCTGGGGATAAGCACGCTTCAGCAGAGTTCAAGAGCTCAGGATTTTGCCAGTTTCAAACTCTGATGAGGAGCATTGAACTGAATGTTATGGACTTGTCTCAGCAATTAATTCAGTTCATTTAATAGATCTGAAAGAACATTAAAAACTCCAGAAGATTAAAGTAATTGGCTGAATGTAAACTGAAGTTACCCTAAAAAGATTCTGTATTTCCACTGGACATGAAGAATGCTGAAATCACAAACAATGAGCTTCTTCCCACAGCCCCCTGTCTAGCAAGGTCCAGGATTCAAGAAAACAGTAATGAAAAAATACATAAAAAAAAATCTAATTAGGTAGAAGAGAACAGCATTTCTGGTCAAGAAAACCCCTGATAACAAGTTAACTTTTTCAAGAAGTTCTGAGCTATTCAAAATGAAAAACAGAGAAAACGTGATAATTATCATGAAGAAAAGGAGAAAAAGAGAAAAGAAGAGGATGAAAGACAGAAAGGAGGTGGCTAAGTAGAATGGAATGCAGTATTTATGGAAGGCATGATGATATACTTCAATAAGACATTAATTACCATATGTTTAGAATGATCTGCATATCACTGTGGTAGCTTTACATACGCAGTCAAAAGTATTTTCCATGCATGTCACAATTCAGAAAAGCATTTTGCTAAAGTCAGACTTAAGGACCTACTTGATAGTAAGAATTTAAATGCTTGAACTGGGACACCAATACCTTGAATATGTCATCTTCTTCGCTCCTCAGATAGTGTTCAGATCTCTTCTGATTTATTGTAACAATATCAACAACAGCTAATCAACAAGTTGTTTTGCACTTGACATACAAGTCCAAAACCAGTTTGTGCTGATACTTGATCCTGCTGCCAAAATAAATCCATACAAGTTAAACTCATTTTTCAGGCTTTTTATCTCTTTAATAAAAGGTCACCATTTCTTGCTTCAGCAGTGTACATCAAACCATACAATTCTTCAGAGAGCAATATTTCTAGCACATTACTTCCCAGAGCATGACTATTCTGTAATATCCCTTAACAATCAATTAGGCCTGAAACAAAGTCCGATATAGAGTTAATGGCTTCAAATCTTCCCTCAAATCCTTTGAGCGAACAAGTACCTTAAAATTGAGGACATTTGAAAGCCATAGAAATGGTAATATTAAAATGGTTTTAAAAAAATCTTTAGGCTAATGCTAGCTTAAGCAGTACTGATCTTCTGGCATCCTGATTTTTTGTTCAACCATTGAGTTGATAAAAATTGTAGAAGCATTCAATATGATGGTTAGCTTTAAGCTATTATGAAAAGTTGTTGGTCATACTCAAAGCTTAATAGTCAAATAATGCAGCAAATAATGCTTTCTTGACATGTGATCCTACCCAGTGTCACTGAATAGACACCGAATACATGATTAGCTTTTCTGCTCATGACCAGCCCCTCTGGACTTCAGAGGGACTTTTCAGGCACAAGGATTTTCACATGCATAAATATTTTCAGGCATAAGCTTAAATTCTCAGTACTTTCCAAAATACCTCTACTCAGGCACCATGCAAACAGAACAGGAATTTTGCTTACATACCCTGCAGCTACATGCATTCCCCATGGACTGTCTTTGAAAAGTATACTTTCTGAAAGTTCAGAGAGTCTGAAGTACTGGGGTTATACACAGCATTCCAAAGATATTTTTGTGCACGGTACAAGTTCAAGGGGAGATGCAACACCTGTAGGTGGCAGTATCTTATCACGTTGTCCCGGTAGGAAAGTAATTTCCTTGTTTTTTTTTCTCTATAGTGAAGAAATGGGGGGGGAGGGGGAGGAGGCAAAACTAGAAGGCAAGCCAGAACTCGGGAACTTTCACAGTTTGTTCATTACCAGTAAAGTCTGCTGGGTTTTCTCCTACTGCTTTTCAGTGCCATTAGATGGTTTACTGACCTTATTACCCCTTTTAAAACAGGGGCACCACACCTGGAAAACAGTAAGCATCATGACCAAATCTATTTGCCAGCACTATCAACTTAACTTTACACTTGGTTTTCCTTGAAAAATCCCCTGATATTTTGAGGCAATAGTTAAGCTATTTATTAGAAGTTAGAGATTCATGCTAGCACATGCTGAGTGCACAAAGGCTTTTTGTATAGCTTGAAAGCAGCATACTGTAACTCAATCTGGGTTGAGATTTATAGATGTAAGGTCCACATGTTATATAGCATAGGAAAATACACCTTTTTATTGTAGTGGCTAAGATCAGAAATCTTAGTTTTATACATAATTTCATTATTATTTCCATAATTAAGCACACAATAAGCTTCAGTTTGTCTTGAACATTAAACTTCACTCCAAAATACTATGAACTCCTTCAAACTCAGTTTACCACAAACTGTCAGCCTCATTCTTTTTGCCGTGCTCAGGTGCTCCATTTCAAAGAAAGTATGTAATTGCTTTGCATAAACTGTGCACCTGCCTTTGAATTCATAATCTGGTTTTGTATAAATGATAATAAAACATTTTTCAATACACTATATGGAAGAAGCCATATAAAGCAGTTTGTAATTGCAAAATACTGCAATCAGCTGAACTGCAAGGAATATGAGAAAAGTCAATTAACTGAACCATGATAAGAAACGCCTCTTTCGAAAAAGTATTATCTCTTCAAGAGAGAAGCTCCTCCCTCAAATAAATGGAGGATGATAGTTATACAAAACAGAGAAATCAAGAACTATTAGAATGCATTTGTCATAGTGACAGAAAGAAAATACATGTTAGAAGTAACCTTAGTGATGCAAAAATCTTCATGAAGAGAAAGCCAGGCAGGCACACACAAAAGCTACTCATCAAAACTTTACACTTCCTTTCACCAGAAACACCTCCAGTTTGGCACAGTTCACACAAGGGAACATCTGAGCAATCCCTAATGAAAAAGACTCATAGAAGAATCAGTCTTTCATGACAAAATTAGAGAGTTCAGAAAACAAAATAAAGGGGTATGGTGTTTCAGTGGGCTCTCTAAAACAGATGATTGCATTATGCAAAGTGAACTCTTTTGAACAAGATAGAAACATGCCTGTTATTAGAATTTGCAGTGTCTTTGTAATTTTATTTTCATTATTTTTATGATAAGACACTAAGCCCATGTTAGATTCAGTACCTCACTTTCAATTCTCCACTTTCAACTCAAAGCGTTAAATTAGTCAGTTTACTCTCTTTTTAGAGGTAACTCAGGATTTTATTTCTCTCTTTCCACTATTATTTTCCAAGCTCCCTAATCAATATATGCAGCCAAATTACCCTCCCTTAGCAATTTGCAGGTTTTTTCAGGTAACACTTATTGCTAGTACATGATGGATACATTTGAGAAACTTCTTTTGCTCTCTCCTAATTTCTCCTTTAGGGCAGGCAGCCATATCCTCCAATTTGACTCCCTCTAGAGCTTTCCATATTTGCTTTTATAGAGCAACACCGGACATTATAACCTTTCTTACTTCAAACCAAGTAATGTCCATTTTGGTACATACGAGATAGTTGGCAAGCAGATGTAACTCATTTCAATAGTGCCTTGTCTTCTAGGAAAAGATGATTGCTATACTGAGTTAATCAGCTTGCAACAAAACACTTTGAAAGATAAGGTGGCATAGTTTTCACAAAACTGAGGCTGTCAAGGGCAAAGAAAAAAAAAAAAAGGATATTAACCTGACTGATAGGTAGGATAAATCAGCATCACACAACGCAAGAATAAGCATTTCACAGAATTTCTGCCTTATCTGATGTAATAAGATGAAATACTTGGCATGAAGGAGCCAGGGTATTGGCTGGATTACTTGCAACTGAAGTATGTGTATACAATCATAAATAAAAACATCTCCATGGCTCAGAGTGTTCTTATTTGTCTGAAAAATAAAGACATACTAGATACCCGTGTTCAGCAGATACTTCTCCTTGTGTTTCTCCCTTCTGTCTATAACATGGGGATAATACCATCCGTTCATTACACACAGGATGCATAAAGGCAAGAAGATTTCTGAAGCTTTCACATGACTTGCTCAGTAGAGCTGTCTGGGGCCACACTGTGTACAATTACAGTGAGGTAAAATATTGAAGACTGCTCACCCTGTGAGCATTTCCCAGTTAGCATACTGAATAACACAGAGACACCACAGATTAATAGCAACACTGTGGTTAGAGACCACATCATAGTGCTACACCAGATGAGTCTGCAACTTTTTTTTTTTTTTTGATATGCAAGTCTTAATTCTTGTATTTCCTAACTTTTGGGTGCTTGACTTTGCTACCTTAAGTGTTCCTGTAACCATTTTGTTTACAAAGTCTATAAAATGTTACACTACGATGGTATGCCATCCTCTTAATTATATTGTAAATAAAGCTGACCATGTTCCCACCTCAAAAAACACCCACACCCAGCACCTCTGTTATTAAAAGGAAGTAAGAGCATTTACCAAAATGACACTGCATTAGTTATCTGCCCTAGGCTTTTCATTATATTTCACTTAGAGTACTTATCACTGCACCATTTCCTGTACTACACAATATGCACATCATTAAGTTACTGAACTTTACCATTCAATAGGAAAGAACAAGTGCATCTAAGCACATAATTTTATGGACTTTTCTCTTGCTCTTTGCTATTATCAGGACAACATTATATGTCAGCCTTATTGGAACAGTTTGGGTCTACATGTACATGTCTCCATCTAGTGGTTGATCCCAATTCATAACTTTTATTCTAAAGGGCTCAATTTGAAGTGATACAGCTATGTACTTTGATACTGCAAGCCTTCACCATTTCTTCCTCCTGAGTCACTGTTGTCCAGGGAACAGAGGTGAGAGCATGGGAAACGGAGGTCCTTTGCCATAACACCGCTCACGGTGGCACCAGCCTCCTCCTCAAGCAGAGGCTGTCTGTAGATCCACATCTGTGCTCCTCAACACCTTTCATAACTCGTGTTTCAGGTTTGCCATAGAAGGCCTTGCTAGAAGGTAGTTGAAAGTTGGGGAGAAGGCATCAGTGGACCTTGTACTAGCTACACATTACTGTGGGTCTCCCAACATTGAAAATATGGAGGTATGTCAAGAAAGTAGTATGTGTATGTTACCTGAGCAAGGGCAATCTTGGGCAGTAAATCACTCTATGGAGACTGTTGCGAATGCCCTCTGGTCTGAAGCAGACACCAGCACATACAACAATGCCTGTAAGTATGCAATTCTCTTGTTTTTACATAATTTACACATATATAACTATTTAAATAGAATATACATATTTATCATACACCTAAACGTACCTGGGATAAAAAGGTATAAGAAGTTAAAAAACTATTCTCAAATGCCTCTTTTTTTTTTTTTTGACATTAAACCTGAAACATTTTCTAAGACTACTCTGAAACCAAACTAATTTGAGCTTTTACAAGCCCTTAATCTGCCATGCTCATAGCTCAGTAAATAGTTACTGGATTAGTTCCTTCCATTTAACCTGCTTGTTCATGTGCTTTCTTATTTAGCCCATTTCTAGATCTTCCTGTAATTATGAATAAACACACCATTATTATTGACCATTAGATGATATTTCTATTTCTTTCCTTGTTTCTAGCTGCACTCCCGTAAGCTGCCAATACTCTCCTGAGAATTGCTAAATGGTTGCCTCTCCAGAATTCAATACCATTTATGGTCAACTCCACAGTTTGCATTTATTCTCTCTCTCAGAACCTAGCACACAATTCCTAATTATAGGAGAATGTTTTGAAAGATTTCTTTATTTCTGCTCTTGCAAGTTATTTTACTGACACTTCTCAACCAGCCAAAGCTGTGTATCAGAATCCATAAAATCTAATACTTCACTTTTTGATCACAGTTGCAGATAAACAACCTAAATTTAACGTAATAGTTAAGATCTTGAAAACATCACACTACAATACTTTAAAAAGAATCAGAATTCATGAAAAATTAACTTTTGCAAATACTGCAGAGTCAGATTCACCACAGCCACCTGCTGCAAGTGTAGTAGCCACCAAGAAACACTAATGGCAGGAGCATGTGTTAAACCCTGTCACTCTCCTGGGCCAGCGTTAGCAGCTTTGAGCTCTGTTCTTGAATTTTAAGCATCGGTTGCTACTATTAGAAGAAAAATGTCCGAATGGGGAAAGGGGGTTGGGAAGAGGTAGAGCTCAGCTCGCTATTTTCCTAGGAAGCTTGTACAAATGGAATTAAGAGCATCATTTAAACTGAAAATGCTGAAGTAAGATGGCCTAATGGCTCAGGCCTGTTTCCCTCTTCACTACACTCTCTTACATGCACCCTCTGCATCAGCAATTTTCTCCATTATGAAGATTCACATATGTGAATCATCCATCCAGAAAAATACTTTCCTCCAAACACACTTTTTTACAGGCTTACCTGTCTTCCAGTTTAACATCTTAAATGGAGCTTATTGTGGTACTACACAAGCCTCTACAGAAGCAAAATAGCCGGAGGACAGGAGCAGGATTTCTTTTTTCAGTGACTGGAAGCTTTCAGGATGCCTCTACATCCTCTGCAAAGAGGCTCAGCTGGAGGAGAACAAGAGTGTGTGGACAGTCAGGTCCCTTTCTCTGTGGAGTTACCACCCTTGAGGACACTGGGACTTGCCAAATACTCATTACTGCTGAAGCATCCCATGGCTCTGGTATCACCTTGTCTTCATGACCACAGTCACCTCACCTTATTATACTCACAAACTGGTACAGCTGTTTTTAAAACCAATTAGAGTCTGTAGACTCACATTGCACTTACTGGAAACCTGCTGGAGAACTTCATAATTAAGTTACTTCTCAGGCAAACATCTATCTTTTACCAGAATACCCATTTGTTCTGAATTTAAATAGCTCTTTTTCTTCCCAGCAGAGCAAAACAAAAGCTGAAAAAGCAATCACTTTCTACAAGTGCATCAGAGGTCTAACAGTTACACATTTTTAGTCTCTTTTCCATGACAAGCCCCCCATTCATGCTACTAGACCTTTCTTTTTCTGTTCCTATTTGAACTCATCTTCCGAAACAATTCTGGGTAACCAGAATTGCAGTCAGCTTTTCTGAGGAGTGTCACTACAGTACTTTGCACAATAGCATTAATACATCTTTTTCTCGGTTGGGAAAAAAACATCTTTTGATGCGTCCTGAAGGATCACATTTATCTCTCTTATGGCTCTGTCTCATTAGTGCCTGATAGTCATTCCGTGAAAGAGTACACAAAGTCCTCCCCTCCCTTAGCCACTTCCAGCTGATGAGATTCATACTTTGAGCAGAAATCCCTATTGTTACTTTCAAAGGGCATGAATTTGCATTTTATACAACTGAATTACAATTTCATTGCCATTATTATAGTCCTCGAGTTCATCTGCTTCTTCTTTTATGGTACTTTCACCTACCTTTGCACTGGGGCATATTCACATAAGCAATACTCGTCACCCCTAATGCTCAGGGAAAGGCCCTGAATAACTAAATCTTTCAGTCTGCTGCTAGTCCAATAAATCTTTAATTCATTTATAAAAATGGAAGAATTGAAACTGTAGAGGCACAATCAGAACTTCAGGAGTTAGAAAGCCATTTTTTGTATGCAAGCACACACAATTCAAATACTAAGGTCATGTACAAAAATTATGAAGTGATCTTGAAAATTCCTTTTACATTTAAGCACTTTTTATCTAGCCACTGGGGACAGAGCTTTACCTTTATGGCCCCTTTACTCAGATACAATCTTGTGTTATTACAAGTACTTTAGGATCAGATCCTTATCTACTTACACTTCTTGAGTACTATTTTATTCCAATGGTAATGCCATTACTCCAGAAAGTAAATAACAAAGAGAGAAGCATCCTAATTATATTTATTGTATCTGTCAACTAAATAGGAAATGACTGTTCTTACAGACCAATGTGATGGAGCAAAGCAGGACCAAATTACATTTGCTATTTGAAAACAGTACAAATCAGAAAGCACCAAAGTTTGCAAACTCAGCTCTGTATTAACTAAAACACCTTGTGGGAGCTCTGTAATTAGGGTTGCTTTCTGGAAGAACTGAAAACAGAGCTACATCTGGCTTTTTGTTAAAATTAAGCAGTCAGTTGTTGTGAAAGTTCACATAGATGTAGTTTTTGTACCTTCTGGACTTTATAAGCTAGCTTTGTATAGGTGTTGTGCTCTGTTGTTTAAACAAACACCAGAAAAACGTTTTTAGTTTGAAACTTTAAGTTCACATTTTTGCTATAAAAATTTTTTATGTCACCTTTTCAGTTTTCTAGGGAGACAGACCTTCAAAATAATCTGCATAACACGAAACTTTTCTTGAACAAGAAAACTGGATTTTGAAATATCTTTCACTGTCCATTACACCCTATTGTGTATTTTTAAAACTGCATGCATGAAGTTAATTGTAATCAGCCTGTCTCCATGATCCAGTTTCTGAAAGTGTCAGAAATAATAGACTCACCATTTCCTGCAAAAGTGACTTGCTGATTGGGAAAAGCTGCACTGAAGTTCCTCAGAGTGGAAACAAGGTGAGTTCAGACAATGGGACACCCACATTTTCTTAGCTACTGTATAACTTGGATGAATTTTCATAGAAACACAGGACGGGAAAAGACATGGTGTATTACAACCTAGTCCTTTGCAGTTGTGGATAATCCTGAAACATATGCCCCCTTCAGAAGGCTCTGCAGAACACATGGGCGCATGGGACACCTCACTGGTAATAGTTTATCACGGACATCCCTTGGGTGACTGCATCATGAGCAGCTCCCCAATGTGTTTTTCCAATGTGGAGGGCTGTTTCTTGCCCTGTGAAGTCCTTCTGTAGAGCAGGGAAGGCCAGAAGGGGCCCCCTACCCCAGGGGAGCAGTCTCAAGGGATGCTCACGGATCACACACCTAAACCACAGCAACATAGCACTGGGAAAGGGTCCCCATATCCCAGGTGCTAGCAAAGAAAGAAGAGCTGAAACAAATGCTTCACTAATGATACTGTTTCCTCAATAAAAGTGCTTGATTTAATGGGGCAGAAATGTTAGTATGATCCAATGTTAACGCTTAAATAACAACTGCTACAGAAACTTAAGAATTAAAGACATCCAGGTGAAAATAAGAATGAAGCAAAAAGAATGTACCTTTATTGCTCCATTGTGGGGATAGCATAGGAATTCAAGTGGAAAAGGCAGGCAAGAGCTGTGGTTGGAAAACTGGAACAAAGAGTGGCTGAACTGACATAATGGAGGTAGACAAAGATCTCCAAGCACAGGCCCAATTTTTTATGTGACAGAGCCACTAGGGGCAAGGCAGAAGACTTCCATCTATTTTACAGAGTTAAACTAACATGGAACATAATCAACCAGAAAACACTACACTTCATTTAGATCTTCTGCATTTATTACTATCACGAAGTTAGTAAGCGGTTTCAGGGGCTGTGGCCTGTTCCTGTCATGCTGCTAGCAGCCTCCTGGACACCTGCTTAAGACAGTGTCACTAGCTGAATCATCCAATTGCAGTCTGCAACTCTCTCTTAATTTCCTTCAAGTACAGAACCAGCCAGTTCTGTAAAACCTACCAGTTCTCAGCTGCATCTTCGCTAGGGTGAAAAGAACATGTTAAAATTTGTCCTCCCTTACACAATTTCAAGAGCAACTGAGGGAGAGTCAAGAAGTGACAAGCACTCAAAGCCACTGTGCAGTGCAGGCCATTTTCATGCTGCAGGTTGTCCTGTAGGTATATAGCTGGCCCACTTAAAAATCTGCTTTTTAAAAAATGAGCATGTGCATTATGCTGTCCTATATTAACAATGTAACAAGTAGAAATAATACCCACTTCAAATTCTTTAATACATTAAAAAAATACAGCTACTTCCTCTGCAGAAAGGAGAGTTTAGGCCTGTAGGTCTATTTAACACCTGGTTAAACACTACTTAACCTCACCTCACCAGCCAACTACTTTTCATATAAGCTGAATTTTGGCTAATAATGTCCCAATTAAACAGCAGTCATTGTCATTCACTATCATTAGGCTAAATTGGTTTCTTGGGAGATGTCCCAATAAAGCAGCCGTCCTGGTTAAATGCTTACCAGTTAAGTAAGATATGCAACACAAAAGGGTTTGTGAAAGAAGAAATCCAACTGCATTTTCCCAATTCTATGAAGCTAATTTGCCAAGAATTTTAAAATCGCATGAACCTCAGCACAGAAACTTTGACTACTAGTTTTCAAATATATATATGTGTGTGTCTGTGTGTGTTCTACCAGACAGTAAGTAGTATCTGTGTAAATACAATTTCTTTCTAAAATCAGTATAATATATGACAAAAATTTACATAATGTGTCCTGTGAGAGGAGAAATAACAACATGCTGTAGGAAAAAAATTAGAAGTAGGTCTGAAGCACTCTGTGGGAGCACACTCAGAAGGCTAATTCAGGATGATCTGTGTTTAATATTAACAACAGAAAAATACTTTCAAGAGTTCCTCATAGAAACCTGAGCCTTCATTTCCAAATCTGGTGTTTAAAAGAAAGTGTCTACTCAGAGCAGCAATAAGTTGGGCACCCGGGGCAAGACACAGCTCATTTGACTTTAGCCATTTAAAAGTAAGAAGTCTAACACAATCCAGTTGTTGATACTTTCTCTATTGTCAAATAAAAGCACTTCTGCTCTCAAAATTGTTATCTCTAATAGGAAGGATGAATAAATTTCTTCAGATACTGATTTATCTCTAATCCCCATAGTGTGTGCCCATCCAAGTTAAGTAAAGCATTTTAATTTTCTACTATTAAACACCACAGAAGCTGCCCTGAAGGCCCGGCAGAACTGAGTATGTATCTTCTGGTCTGTAGTCTGTTTTTAGGATAGAGAAGAAACAAGTGTCATCAAGTCTGGCAAATCCAATCATTCAGTTGTATTGAGCACCCAATAAGTAACATAGGCTAAAACAGAAGAGCTATATATGAATCTCACAATGTTTTGGACAGAAGGATAGGCTTGAAAGTAAAGCAGCTTCTATTTGAAGATGTCAGATACAATGCTGTAGACACACTGCCATGAAAAGGTACTAAAAAATAGCTTTAATATCACAAGGATAGATAACCATATGAGAATGCTGTCTCACTCACCCCATTTCCAAGTTAACATACCCTGCTTCTTGGAAGATAACCTAGCAGAACATGAGACTTCATACGATACGTCAGATATGTTAACCGATGCAAAGGACTGTGTGGCCTGCAATTACAGCCATATGAAGCAAATCGGATCCCTCAGCATTTCTTTTATGGTCACGTTGCCTTAAAAACCCCAAGAGATTTCACCACTGCACAGCTAAGTTATATTTATAAAGGTTTCATCAACAACCAGGAATAACAAGGAGGGATTTATTTATTTTAAAGTGAAAATTTTAAGTTTATTTAGTCTTCCTAGAGCTTGGGGCCTGTATGGTCTAAGCCTTAAACTGACCCCACGATAGCTTCTGTACTTAGGGCTGCAAAACTCTGTTCTTCTAATGAAACCTCAAAGCTTTTTATCTTTCATGACAAGAGTCAACAGTGAGTAACACTATTTGTAAATGCTGACTGTGTGGAAATTAGGAAACAAGCAAACACACCATTTTTTAAAAGTGGCATTCTGAAAGGGAATTTTTAGGTGAAGCTGTGAGATTTGTTTGAAAACTTCTACAAAACAGGAAAAGAAGAATGTGTAAAGGCTGCTGCTGCTCTTAGTGTATGGCTGGTTTTCTCTTAAGATCATGCAAGATCTGTGACAGTAATACACAGCAGGGACACAAGAAGAGCTGAAGGGTTTGAGTTTAAAAAGTCTAATGCTGCCATAAAGTGTAACACTCTCACACTGCTGCTTTACCCTATGTTTTTTCTATTTGCTTGCAGATACTAAGACCAAATAGAAAATACGTTCAAGCATATAGTCTCAGCTGAACATCCTCAAATTGAACTGCCAAATTGAAAGCAGAAACTTTAATAAAAATAATTAGCATCTTCTTTTGTGCAATAATGCAACCATCAGCTGCAGGTACATCAAAATCATGAATCGCTATCCACAGTCCCAATAGTCTTCTAATCAATTTAAAGTTCATGCAAACTATTTTTTCAAAAAAAATAAAATAAAGTTCAATGCAAATTATTAAAAGATAGCTCTTTTAATTATATTAAATCTATATAAATCTATATTTCTCTTGGTTATTTTCTGTGTATAACCATGATTTGTTTTAATTGTATTGTTGGTATGAAAAGAAGATCCACTCAACCAGCAATACCCAACTTGACATAAAAGCTACAAAAACTCATTAATCCTTTCAGTTATTTTTAAAGCAAGCACCAGAAGGAACTACAATCAATATCAAAGGTCACTTCACATTAAAAATATTCCAATGAGCTTAAAAATTCAGGCATTTATCTATTATGCAGTTATTGCTGATGAAACCTAGGACAGAAGTCCATGCATAAATTTGCATGAGCAGCTTGCAGTGCTCCTCTGGTATTGATAGGATGTTCAAGATGCACAAATTATTAGACAGATACCAACAGAATGTAACAAATACAGAGACAGCGGTGCTCATTAATACACTTCTAATGTATAGTACTATTGAAATAAAGCTCTGCAGATCAATACTATTACTGTTCAGTAGAGACATCTTTGTGAAAAAAGTAATTAACCAATGTCACTGGCATAAATAATAATAAAGATGTTGTGAACAGATAGAAAGCTTAGGCAAGGGAGAGTTGCTGTAAGGTGCTACTGGGCTGCAGCACCATGAAAATTCCGTTTTCTTTTAAAAAATCTAAGCTAAGAGCATCCTACAACATCTTAGCATTTTTTTTTCTCTTGAACTTGCCTCCCTTCCCCAAATGCGCAATACAAATGAAATGTTTTTACAGCTATGCCTAAGTGCAACAGGAGCTTTCAGGAAAGTGGAGAGAGCAAATTAAAAACATGATTTAATCATCTATTTAAAAAAACTAGGCCTAGTCTTGCACTTTGTTTCATGTTGCACTTGTGCTGAGCTCCATTTCAGTTAGGCATTGCAGCTGCAGAGCCCAGGCTTATCCATTGCCATGCATACAGGCAACAGCATCAGAGCTCAAATTTATAAATTTGGGGAAGAAATGGTATTGACTTCTATCACTCAGGCTTAAAAGTGATTGTTTACTAGTAGCAATTCCAATGGTAGTGTGACTTAGTTTTCCAAGCTTTTTGGAGAAGAATACTTAGTAAATGAACTAAGTATTGGATCGGTATCAAAAGGTTGAGTTTCTCTTGTTAATGGCTGTATTTTTCAAAATGTTCACAACTGTGTAACCTATGCCTTTCTTTCTTGTAGGTATGTTTCAGAAAATGATTAACTAAACTGGTTGGGATCTTGAGTTGTTAAGCCTTAAGAATTGTGGGAGTATTAACATTTTTCCTTGTACAAATATAAATTAGGTGTTGAATGCAGTTGTCTCCAGAATAATTAGGTGTTTGCTTTCAGAAACTTCAGTGCAATCAGGAATGTCCAATAACTAAGGGCTAGGTTCCTTTAAAATAACTTAAAGATGGAAATTCTAGGTAAAGATGGAAATTCTAGGTCGGTTTTGCCCTTTTCTATTTTATGCGTTATTAGGAGATGAAAAGAGTTTAGTACCTTTTATTGTATGCATTTGGGCACTTCAATTGATATTTGGTGCTGGTGTTTTAGCTACCATTCAGTTTTTACTTGATATTGTTGGATAAAATATTTAAAACAATTTTTCCTCATGTCAAGCGATAATATCTCGGTTACACAACTAGTTCACTGCTATGAAATGTGTGGGGCTTTTTAACCTCAGGGTAGCTATCATGCATTAGTTATTCCAAGTTGAAGTTCAGACAGGATATGGCATGTTACTTGTACTGCTACATAAACAGATAAGGTCATCTACAGGTGTGGAGCAGAGTGAAGACAAGGCCTATAACAAATTTCATTGACCAGAGGGCAGTGAGACATGCACAGTGAAGACAATGCACCAGAGTGCAGGGAGCAAAAGGAGGAGAAATGAAGCAAGGGAGATAGGTACTAATACATTTCTGGGGGTCAGATGACAGTGAGAATGGTGAAAATGATGATTTTGATTCATATTAATTAGCTATGCATGTGGGAGGAAAAAAGATCAGTAAGCAATCCACCTTTTTCAAAAGATAGGTTAAGATACAAGGCGTCAGAATAACGGAAATTTCCTTCAGTCTTAAGAACAATTTGAAGAATGCTTCTGTTTAAGAAAGTTCCTAAGATTCCTGACAGCAGAGTAGGCCTTCAAAGTAGGACCTGAATACACTCAAAAGGTGGAATCTTATCAACTGGCATATGACAGGAATTGAACTGACTTTCATATTAATTTTTCTAAATATGGAGAAGGATGTATTTTATATGGATAGTAGTATACTGTTAACAACAAATACAAGTTGTGCGGAAAAGAGGGTAAGTTAAGACAAATCAATTTGCAAGTACCAAAACCACTACAGACATTCAGGGCAATACCAAGTGTCATGTATAGAAGATAGTCATAAGGTCTAATTATTGTCTGGCTTAAGTGACTGCATGTCTCAGTTGTGTCACTGGGTTTTATCAATACTGTCTGATGTCCACCACCCATTTAGCTTTCATTGTGTCGTGGTTTGAGCTGGTCTGGCCACTTTAATTATCAAATATTGTGCTTAGACATGACAAAAATGAGCACTTTAAACTTGTTAGCTGCTTCACATTTACACACATCTTTAGCAAAAAGAATAAGGGTCAGATTCCCATTTTAGCACTGATATCTGTTTTGTAATCTCATTTCATTCTTTCAGAACCTTTTCCTTTCCTCCTCCTCAGAGAACAGATTGAACATATTCTGAATCTACATTCCATGTGAAGTCAATGTAGGCAGAATATGCGACACTTCTGTGACATTTTACTACCCTTTTTTCCTTAGGCAAAGTTCATCTCTATGCAAAGGGTCAACATAAAGCTTGTTCAGCTGCTACTAGTATGAAACTTAAGTATTCAGTCTCTGCACAAAAAGAATTTAATCCAAAGTATATAATATATAGACAAAATTTAATTTAAATTACCCTGCCTCTATCAGGCTCAAACACACCATTACTTTACAATTTTACCTACAGCTTTATAAAACACAAGACATCAGCTAAGGTGGACTACCTCTTCAGGTGTACACTTTCAATCCGCAGAAAAATAGGGTAATAAAAAAAATCTTTCATCAGATCACAGCACATTTACCCAAGAGAAATATGTTGCAATATGTTTTTAAAACACTAGCAAACATGGTGGCTCGGCTGAATCATTTAAGCATATTTCTCATTCTGCGTGCATTTCACCAGTGATACAGGTAAGTACAAAAATCTTGGAATAGCCAGATTGTATTTGCCTTTATTCAGAACACAGAGCAAAAAATGTTAGTGTAAACAGTAAAGGAGTTTGGTAGAGAAGATGTGATGTTACAGCTTCATGACCTAAATAAAAATGAAAGCTATCAGAAAAGGATTCTTTAAAGGAAAAAATCTATGCAGTATTAACTTTTGCAGCAGCCACCAGAGTTTACAGTGGACATTTTAGAAGCTTTAAATTTAGCCAGCAATTTACAAATTATAATGAGTGTTCCACGTTAACTGTTGGTGAGTAAAGAAGAAAAATTTAGGAAAAATAACCCAGGCTACATTTTGTTGAACAACAATCTGAACACTCTCCCCCCACAACTCCCCATTAGTTTTTAGCAGCTTGGAATAACATGGAACATTGCTGAGCCCTAAATACCTTTTGTGAATGCTGGCAACATCTTTCCACATGCTCATTAAGGCCCAAATTCATCCCAGATATAGCTGCAGAGTTGCACCAGAGGTGAATGTGACCTCTGTCCAATCACAGGAACCAGAAGTGTGTGTTACATCAAGAATATCATCACTGTTCACTTGCACCATATGAACTTTTTACTGTAAAAAGTCTCTGCAAGTAAAATAGATGTTAACAGAATAAAAACATTGTCTTGTGCTCGGCAAGAGCAAAGTAGCAATGTATGCTATTAGACCTTAATGCTACATAATGTTCAGGAATTCCGGGGGGAAACATGAGGTTTACATCAGTGCAACAGATCCTGCTAAAGAGAAGGTTTAACCAGCTAAAAGAAAGTAACAGAAGATCATATTTCACAGTAATAGGATGTGATTTTGATTTCCCATTGAGAGGCTCTAATGCAAAACTGAGCTCATAATGCATTAAGTAACATCTTACCTTATAGCATTTGCAATACAAAAACATATTAAGCACATCTAAAGAATACACTGTGTTAAGCTTAAAATAAGAACGTGTACTGTTGGCCATATTATTTATGGACATTTATGCTGTCATTTGTCCACTCAGAACCATATCTACAATATTAGATATGTTCCAGTTATATAGATAACAAATAGAACAGTTTAAATCACCATTGTTTTAATTCAAAATGGTTTATATATGAAACCACTTCTTTTTCTAGTTCCAAATAAAGAGAGAAATTAGTTTTACCAGACTGCTACCTAAAAATCTTCTAACCATGTGTTACTTAATACAACATCTTCGGCCAGCAGAAGTTAATTTATCATTATTTTCATTTGATTTCTATGACAGCAGTAATCAAGGATCTTAATTAGGATCCTTCTTTTGAAAAACAGACACATCCCTCAAACACTTCCATCCAGAAGGAGATGCCATGCAGAATACACAAATGCAATGGAGGGTGTGAAGCAACAACAGGATAGCAGATGGAGGTGTGACTGGAGCAATCAATAACCTTAGGGCTCTTCTACACACATTTGATCACACATGTTTCTATTAAGACTTTTATATAAGATTCTAAGATTACAGCTGATGAAGAACACTGTGACTAATACCTGGGATTCCATGTATAAACACTGATAAGTTATGTCTGTATGTACAGGAATGCTCAACATTTTTGTGTTTTCTCTTTTTTTAAAGAGGAGCAATGCATTGATCTCTCCCCTTAAAAATAATGGGGTTTGTGCTGTTGAGTTTTCTAGACTACTTTTTTCTTATATCTTTCTTATATTGGCTCCAGAAATATTGATACATGCCAGAATATTCATGTTCTGTTCTCAGAATACTGCTCATGCCAATACAGAGAAAGTCTGTGTTTCTAGTTGATAAATACAAGTAAAAGTACTGCTGGAAGAGTTCCCATTTCAGATATGAACTTTTGTCTCAATTTCAAAATCAGTCCTGCATCATCTATCCTACTCTGAAACCTATCACACCCTAAGTATCAGCTTTTCTCTGTGAGTGTAAACTTGTTTAAAAAGCATCAACACATACCCACTTTGGGTTAAATGAGTATTAACAGGTGATCTTGTGTCAACATGGAATCACACCCTGTCTTTCCACTGTTCACCATTTTAACAGCATAGAGGTTTCCAACATGAAAATACAACAGCAACGTAATATTATAGTGACTTCAAAATGCTTTCCCTTGAATGATTTTTTGAAGCCTAGATTTGACTTGATTTGGAGGAACAAGAGGCTGTTAGACTTAGTGTCTTCCCATTCCTCTAGATAGGATCTGAGCAGGAAAAAATTGCAGATGAACCTATAATGACCCTATGATATATATCTTTCTGGGTTTCTGACCTCTCAAAATATATCAGTTTTATGACAGTACTTGTAATATCTTATAAGTATCTCGTAAGTAAGACACTAGTGCATTGAGGTTCTCTGTCCCCTTCTCTTTGTTGATACACAGAACAACTTGCAAGCTTTTAAACCAGGAACCCAGTGTCTTCTTCCTTCAGTAGAAGTGGCTTAGGCTTCTAGAGGAGTTCTAGGCATGATCCCTCTACCAGACAACATACCTGGGATTATTGCATTGACTCCCAATTTTGAAAGTGATTCTGCACTTAATACCACATTCAATACATCCTGCTCTCAGCAAAAGCAGAGAGAGAACAGGGGACAGAAGAGAGTCATAGTATTGGTGGAAATCTCCACAGAGGCTAAAATTGCAGCAGGGATGTTTGTCTAACTGCACAGATGCTAGAGACCTGAAAAGCTAACAGATCATGAAGATCATGAAGTAAGGATATGGCAGAAAACAAACAGTTTGGTATGTGTCCCATAAGGCTGTGTGTCCCATAAGGCTTTAATGTAACTCCAAATACCTGCAACACTAAACACATCTGTTGTGAAACGTATCACATAGCTTCTCAAAGTAAAAATGACAGAGAACCCTGTGTTTTATTCATGCCTCATGTTCTGCTTACCCCAAAATAAAGCCCAACAGTGAACTTGGCAACTGCACAGAATTATATTGCAACTGATTTTCCTACAAATATGCTTGATATTTTGGTTTTAATAGAATAAAAAGTGAAAATAAGCCAAAAAAAAAAAAGGCAATTCATTTTCTAACTTAATGTAAGAGCTTAATAGGGCCTTGACTCAAAGGTATAGGGAGGAGAACTGAAATTGGAAAAATATGAAGATTTTGACATTTACATAAGCATGGGAGGCATACCAAAATGAAAGCAGCATTGGAAGTACCATCTGAAGACTTACGTAACACCTAAACAGACCAACTACTTTGTCTTTTTCACACTTTGCAGCTTAAATATGTCTTTACAATAAGAACTGATGGTAACAAATAGGTACCTTGCTTCTCTAGGCAGTAAGGTTAAAGCAGCAACCTACTCATGGTCAATCCATTTATAGTCAGTAACACCAAGATTTCCCATTTTGCATCTTAGCTGCCAAGAAAGAAGCTAATTCTCTAGTTTGATATTTTTTTCCAGAAACTGAAGTTCTTGAAGAAAAATAGATCAGTTATACTAAATTTGAGCTAATGCTACAACAAGAAATAGCCAGAGATTTTTAGTCCCATAATAAAAAAAAAGTAAAATAAAATTGCACTTGAAGATTTTAGTGTATATTAACCTTCTTTTCTTTGTTCCTTTAGCACAGTTCTCCAAAATGAAAGCAGTAAGATGACGTATCTGGGCAATAATTCAATAGAAGAGCAGTGTTTACTACAGCTTCTATAAAATCAAAGGACTTTGTTATCTCTTCAGTAACATCAGTAATTACACCAACAGAAAACCATATTAACCATGGAGGTTAATTCAAATACCCTATACACAATTTGTGCAATTTGTTTTCCTGTCATAGTCTGTGCAGACTTTTCCTGAAATGTCTCCTTGAACACAAAATTTTTTGTCCTAATATAAAACAAAAATGCCCAACCCTTGGGCCCCACAAACTTGTTTATGTGTCCTAGTAACCTTGCAGTAACCCAGTTCTTAGCAATACTTATGGCAACCAGTTTTAGCTCTAGAATACTCTGAAAAGGCTTCAAGCTTCAGAGAAGAATCATCTGTCCTACTGTTGAACATGAGAACTAGTGTCAAGAGATGAAAAATCAAACTATTTACATTTTGCATTCCTTCACATTTTTTAAGGTGTCTGAGCACTACTTTAAACTGGGGAGTCAAGAGAATGAAAAAGCCAAGGAAGGCTTTATGAAAAGAACAGAAGGCCTCCACAATTTCTTTTCCACAGTTTTGCTAAAATGTCACTGAAAATGTCGAAGTGGTAAACTCTGCACAGGCTTTCCTATAAAACTGGCACACAGTGTTCTTACAGCAGACGATATTAGAATACAAGACTATCCAATACACAAACACTGTATGATACTTTCTGGTTTTCATTACTCCTATATCACCTGCAAGTAAATTTTTTCAAAAAATCAAGATGACTAGTATCAGGTTTATTTTTCTGATGCAACAAGGTGAACTACCTGAAGGGCTGAGTTGTACCTGAAGAGTTGAATCAAAATGAATTATACACTTAATGCTTCTATATTTGAAGTATTAAATTGTTGTTTAACAAATTAATCTTTGTCTAAACATTATGATGGTCCTCCTTTGCTCGCATATTAGTGTGCCTTACATGCACAGTAAATCAAATGAGTTTAGCAGCCAGTTAATCATTCTTGCACAGAATCTATAAACGCTTACCTACTAAACAGTACAAAATAGGAGGGATAACCATTTTTCATAAGAGCCCACAAAACAGAAAAGTCCAAGTGGATGTAATTCAACACAAGGATGACATTGCCTGTTCATGATGACTCAGGTGTTACTCTCACAATGATTACCTTGCTGTTGATTTCTATTGCTTAACGTACCTGACACTGGAAACTGGAAAAGGCTCCCGATCAGTACTGCCTTAATTGAGTTTTGAATTGTTAGTGTCA
This sequence comes from Limosa lapponica baueri, assembly GCA_002844005.1. NCBI lineage: Eukaryota > Metazoa > Chordata > Aves > Charadriiformes > Scolopacidae > Limosa > Limosa lapponica. The sequence continues at coordinate 210,431 of KZ505703.1, forward strand.
AGATAAAAGCAGTGAGTCTTCAGTTCAGGACAGAGGAAAGGTGGTCTTGTGTCTGAGTAAGCATTCAGATCTCAGAAGAAAGAACCTCAGGCTTGGTTGGTTTTTTTTCACTCATTGTTTGTGAATACCTGGAACAAGCAACTAAATCCCACATTCTACCAACTTGTGCCTCTATGCTTGATGTTAACAAAAATCTCCTTCCCTCACAGAGGTACTGGGAAGAAAATTGTTTACAAGATGATCAGCAGGTATCCTCAGTTGGCAGAGGGAGGGCATCACAGAGACAATGTGGGGGGGGCACAAGGCAGGCCAGGAACAAACAGGAGGGCAGATGCTCAGGAGAGCCAAGCTTGGGACAACAAGGAGAGTCTCCCTGCTACCGTAGTTGCTGACCCACACACTCCTGGCCTATTCTCAGGGGCAGTTACCAGCCTGAGTTGCCAGGGCTCTCGCAGAAGCAGAGAAAGCAGAGCTACTCTTCTGCTGGACAGCAGATTTCCAATTTAAAATACAGATCATATATTTTAGAGTAGAGCTTTGAGTTGACACCCTGTTAACATTCTCAGCCTGCTCTTAGTTCAAAGGGGTAACACCTCAGATCAAACTTATGTAAGATACAGTGATTAAAGTCTAGAGCTTAAATCACTTAAAACAGTTTACCTGTAAAAGAGATCAATACTGTCTGTATTTTAATTTTTTTTTTCTTCACATTACTTGGGAAAAAAAATAGTTTATATCTTATCAGAACACCTTGTCAAGTTTTACAACTTGTGGGTTGTTTTTTTTATAACACCTTGAATTACTACCACAGGTCACAAGGTAAAGTCTCTTTGCTGCAACTTGTCTCTCAGCGAGATGAATCAGTACCTATGCTGATGTGAAAACTGGGAAATATGCTACCAAAATAGAACTGAGTGGTGCATAGCTCTAGATGGATGTGGGAAGGAAATCTGTTAACTTCAGATTTCACACCAATCCATGTAAAACCACAAATTTTACATGTGTGCATACAGATATATACATAAACATGATTGCAAACTTTTTTCTGACAGATATAAGGAAAGATGCAACATTCAATGATGATAACACAACAGTCATTTTGAGGTTCTAACCAGATAATAATGATATTATGATAATATTATATAATTATAATAATGTAACATGATAATACCTAAAAATAACTCTACACCACTGAGTTATGACACCAACAGAGCTATATTACAGTGTTAGAAGAGTTTAGTATCCCCAGGTGACAAAAGTCCACTAGTATATGGATGAGCATTTAGTGCCTTTCAAGTGAAGCTTTCATCAGAAAAAAATTTCACTCTTCCTTCCTGTGCAGTTTAATTAAGAAAGAAATGCTTTTTAAAACAACTTTAATGCAAAAACAACAGAGATACAAGTGTGCCTAGATGAACCAACTGCCTATGAAATAAAAGTACACCTTTACTCCAGAAAAACTAGATAATGCATTAAAATAGCAAGGGCCAAAGTTACACTCTTTTCTTTAGAGAAGGAAAAGGAAGAGGTTCAAAACAAAAGAAAAAAAATTGTCATGTAAACATACAGAAACATACACCAAGCAAGTTTTGTTCCAAAATGGTATTACTTGGGGGGAGATGGGTGTGGTGGTGGAAATAATCTATAATCTCATTCTTAAATCTGTTTCTGTTATTAAATCAAAAAACTGAATTGTATAAACCTGAAGTATTGCCTAGAAAAGCACGACATTAATTTATCCCTTTGGGAGTGCTCAAGTAAGCTTGTTGTGGCACTTTTTTTTCTAAAACTTTCATTCTTCTTTCCAGTGATGGATACACCCAAGCAAATTAGGTACTGGGGTTTCAATAATCATGTTATCTTTTCCTAAAGTATTTGATGGAGCTCACTGTCTGAAATTCAATTAATAAACCCCTACCCTTTAATTGATCTATTAAGTTGTTAAGTGCTTGAAGAATTGCTTTAGAACCTTGTAAAAACTACGGGTATGTAATACAAAACATGTACCATTGGCATGACATCATGCTTAATTGAAGAAATAGTGGTAATAATAAGATTAATGCAATACTGACTCGAAGTCTGTCACTGGATGGGAATAAGTAAGTGAACAAATGCATCAATTGGGAAAACCAACTCTTAATCAGCAAATAAGTATCTAGAGACTACAGAGGATCACAGCATGAACATCAGTCAACTATTTGCAAAAAGACATACATTTCAAGGGAGATATTGGAACAGGAATATATAACCTGTAAGAAGAAAGAAATCAGTGTATGACTACGGCTTTAACTATTGCAGCGTTGAGCCAGATGCACCCACCAATCTGGGCAGCTGCTGCTAGACACTACCATGGCTGAAAAAAGGAGCACCAGAAAGGTCCATAATCAAGGCCTGAGCATCAATAAAATTACACCTGACATGGGACTAAATGCCTAGAAGGAACATAGGGAGCTTTTTTAAACTTTTGTGAGGGGCCACGACAGAAGCCACAGCAGCACCTGCCATCACGAGTGACTGAGGGAGCAGAGAAAGGTCATCTATGAAGTCAGAGGGACTGTAGCTTCTTTTCTGGAGAAATCCTGCATCTCACTTCAAAGTAATCCCAGGTTACCTTAAATCTTGGCAACAGCTTTGAGCTTTTTCTTCCACAAATCAGAAATCTTGCCACATGCCCCCTTTCCAGAACATGTGGGGAGAACTCATTATGGCTAGTTAATTTTCTTAGCAGACACCTAATGAAAATAACTTCACCTAGAGGCTCTCTCATCTGTCACAAAAGTGTTTCTCATAGTCGCTAACTTCCTTACCAAGAAGCCAGCAACCTGCATAGAAACCCATGTCTGAACTGAATTACAGCAATTTGAGTGAAGTTCTAAACTCAATGACCTTCTCGAAAACTAAATGTTGTTTCCCACCCATTCAATGTCCCTGCTATTTAAAAATCTCTTGCTGTTCCAGTAACCCTTTTCTTCCTGCAAAATCTTCTTAGATTTTTATCTGTCTACATCTGAGAATGTAAAAACAGCTATAATAACATTTTTTTGCCTTTGCAGACAGCCCACAGAAGAGTTGTTTTGCCAGATCCCTAGTGGAGAAAGAGATAATCCCAAAAAATTCCCTGTACCTTGCTTAGGACTTTGTTGGCCTAGAAAATTGACTAAGTATGTAAGAAAGATTTTTTTTTTTGAACCTGACTCTGAAACAGGTACACTGGAAAAGCTTTAAAGTACAGCTATACCCCAGTTGCAGCATCTAATTAACAACCTGAAGTGTGGCACAACAATGCTGTTAATAAGTTATATTATCGTCTGTTTCAATGCTCAAAACATTTACAAGCCACAGGATGTTGCTGCCTCTGAAATTAAACCTCAAGAGAAGTATTTATCAGCTATACTCATTGCTTTAGAAAATCCGGATGTCAGATATACCAAAACTGAGTCCCAGTAAAATTTCATGTCAAATTCCTTTTAGTCCATTCACAGGAAGGTTATAGGTAAGGGCTTTGAATCAAGAGCCTATATAGCCAGGTAACATAACTGGCATATTGCCAAGATGAAAAGCAAAAGACAAGTTATCTATGCTGCAAAATCACTGTCATACACTCTTTGTTGCAGTGCCAGAGATGTTTTAAAGGGAGATTTGGCTTTTTGAACACCTTTAATAGGCTTCCTTGGAGTTTTAATTAGTAAGAGATCCAAGCAGTAGCTGACAGCTGGCAGAATCTCCTGTCGTGAATTAAAGTCAACCTAATTAAGATTCTGGAAGGAAAGCATATCCCTCCCAACACCCTTAATCAGTCAGGCTTGGTTAGAAATGCAATATGGAACCTTTTGCCTTGACAACAGCATAACCTTGGAAATACAGCAATTCCAAACAATAACAATAATGGAGTGATTTCTTCATATGGAAATTTAGTAAAACAACTACTAAATCTCTGAAATGCATTCTCCACCTTACCCTTAATAAATGTTAATATAATTTAAGATTATTTGTCATACTTAAGATTTGGCATTTTATGACTGAGACATTTCGTGCTAGTGGAGTCATGGACAATGACATATAAGCTGCCCCTAAGAGGTGACTTTCATCTTTTTTTCCCCCTGGCACTTGTAAGGATATCTAGCTATTTACAACTTGAGTGGAAATACAACTAGAACATTCAATTTGAACCAGATATACACGGGCAAAGAGAGATTTGTCTTTATCACAAGGCAAGGGCTGTCTCATCAGCTCAGGTTCAGTTGCCAGCCTGAACCTCCAGGTGCCTGTCCTCTTTGTGCTCTACTCTGTCTGAAGAAAGCTGACTCCCAGGGCAGAGAAATTCTGCCACTCAAACTTTGCCTCTGAAGCAGTATAGCCATAACTAGCTCAAACTTTGGGGTCCTGCAAGCTTAATCCAAGCTTTAGCATTTAGCTTTTTTTTTTTTTTTTAAGAACACTTAAGATGTATTTTAGTTGCGAACTCCAGCTTCAGATTCTCCTTTATCTAAAATCATTATTGCTTACAGCCAGTTTCTAGCACCTGGCCCACTCCTAGTATGAGAAACTGCAGACAGCTGAAGATACCTGATGAATACAGTCTGGAAAAAACAAAAACAAAACCAAAAAACAAATAACCCAGGCCACTGTCTAGAGTAAGGACTGTCTTGCGGATCAATACAACTCCCAGCAAACCCAAGAACCACAGCAGACATGAAGACAGATTTGAAGAGAAACCTCAGTTAGAATTATAGTATGAACTCTCCACTCCCTTTTTTTCCCTTCCACTGCCTTTTTCTACCATGTACTCACTTACACCTCAGCAATAACTTAACACTTGGCCTGGTTCTCCACTGCCATGTACAATGTACAACCATTTATCTCTCTGCGAATGTAATAATATTGCAGCCATTCTAGTGTCATCACATTTTATAGTCCTTTTAGACAGTTGTAAATGACTGCAGAAGGTACAAGGCAGTCAGGAATCAGGCCTACAGTACTTAGAGTGATTACAATGAATATGAAAATAATCCCTCTCTTTGTAAAACAAAATCCTACAAAATGTGTATACACTGAGGTTAAAGCCTCTTGGAGCAGCTCCTAAGATGCTGCTTAGAATACTCAATTATACTATTAAACCATCAGCAGCCACCCAGGTGATTTGACTCTCTGTACAGAAGCTGTGCAGTACAAAGAATAAGATGCTGATTTTAATAGCAGATCTAAGACAGCCCAGCCAGCACAAGCTGCAACCACTCTGAAAGAAGCTGCACCCGCTAACTCTCTGTTCCCCTAGTCACACTGGAATAATCTAAACAACAGATGTAATTGTGGCAGCTAACATCCCAAACCTACTGGGTGACTCATAAGACACACAGGGACCCCTGAGAAAAAGGACTGGGAGCAAGTGTTCACCATACTGCCATTTTGTACTGTGATAAAACTAGTGACAAAGCTACCCTTGAAGTACCTGACAGCATTATGAATATTAATACTTAAAATGGGTTCAGTCTTATTTATCTTTTGGATAGTGCTTTTGTACCTGCAGGATAAACTTCTCCTAGCAAAGACCAGGGAAGAGCTGCCTTTTTGTCATGATGTATTGCTCTTTAGATATTCAGATGGGTAGCTACAGCCAGGAAAGCTGCATTTCCTTTAAGCTACTATAGACAGGCAGTCTCCTTGTTTTTCACTTTCAGCATTGCATGTCCCCCTTCTTAAATCAGCTAATTTTACTTCTGCCTTTTTCACTTCAGCTCAATATCCAAGTTACAGCTTCAAGTCCAGTGCAGTTAACATCTTATTTTCCATCTTTCCATCACTGTGTTTTCCTCCGCAAATCACCAGCACACAATTTATTTCCATTACCAGGACACCTTCCTTGACTTAAGCTGCTATGGCACTCACACTGAGTACACAGTTACAGCACTTCTACTTCCATCCTCACTCCTGCTGGCCACCATCAGGCAGCAGTGACTGTTCTCCCAGCATCAGCCACTTTTCTCTCCTCCTTCTTCTCCCCACAGACTGTTCCAGTTTTCTCTGAGCCCTGAATATCATCTCCCAGCCTGAGCTTTCCACCATCTCATCTTCCAAGGACTTTACCTGTACCTCCACAAACTCTCTCAGAAAAAAAAAAAAAAGGCAAACTAGGAAGGAACCACAAAGTCCTTCAGAAAATTTCATGCTTCAGGACATCAACTTAAAACTGACCAGCAAAACCCCACAAAACACCACACAGAAGAAATACAGACCTCACTCCCCCCCCACCCCGGCTCCCAGGGAGATTATTGTCCCCTCATTGCTTCAAGAGGTCCCAGGACAAACATAACAAACCACAGATCTTCAAAACTGAGTTACAAAGCCAGGTAGATAGCTACTTGTTTGAGGGGTTCATCCCACTGCTTTTGGATCATGCGCAAGAAGGAAGTAGGGCTGCAGAGTGAGAGAGGGGGAAGAGGGACCCTCGGTCACCCTGGCAGGGCAAGGACCTCGCTGACCCACATACCTGCGGGGGCTGGTGGTGGTGGCAGGTTCCTTCAAGGCTCAGGGGTCATCAAGCTGGATCGGGTCCAAAGCCAACCTTGGGAATCCAGAGGAAAGTCCAGGAGGTCTGAAGAGTGGCTACCCACAGCCCAACTGGGAAGGGTTGTAGAGCCCTGGCCTGAGCTTAAACAGGGCCTGGGTCCACGGCTGGTCGGGGCTGTCAGCACCTACAGCCCAGGTGGGGCTGGTCAGGGTCATTAACATCTGCTGGGGCCCTCAACACTCTCACAAAATGCCTCTTATTTCACCAGGTGGGGTTACACCTGTTACACATGAGCAGGTTGATTTCAGCAACAATATTTCAAGCACATAACAACTGCATTAAATCCCCTTCTAGTGCTCTTAACCAAGGAGCTTGCCCTTATCTTACAACTTTGATTTTACTTACAGCTAAAAGGAATGTCAGAAATTAGGTACCCCTAAACTAAACCCTAATCTTAGTCCCAAATGCATGCCAAAGATACCAGTTACACACTGCACTTTCTAAATTGACCTTATACACCAGGAGGGCTGAAGCAGCCTTGCTGGGGTAAGGTAAGTAGGCTTCCTCATCACCTTTACAGGAACAGAGAAACCTGTGGCTGGCTTTACCTGTGATTCACAAATGAGTCCACAGCCTGCCCAAAAGCACCTGTGGCATTATTCTGTCATACAAATCAAGAAACAAAGGAATTCAATAATTAAGGGCAAGATGTTAAGCCAGTGTAAAGTACTTTAGCTCCCTGATTTAACTTCTGTGATGAAGGGCTTACATAAGCCAGGATTTGGCTCAGGTAATAGCTGGTTGACACCAACACCTTTACACATGCATTTACATGCAAAAATATTAACTAGAAGATTGGAACTGCAGTATTTAAGATTGCAATGTGAGACAAATCAAAGATAAACAGGAATCTAAAGTAAACCGTTTTCTAATTTAAGCTGCTTCAGTGTAGAAAATCTCTCTCCCACCCCAAATGATCATTTTTGACAAGTACCAAAAGTTTTCTCTCTTCTATAGGCTCTAGTTTGTTGAATTACTGGTCTATACAATTTGGTACCCTGCCAGAAAAAGGGGACAACAAGTGATGCCTTCGAAGACTTTCTTCCCTGTTACACCTGCTGTGCTTGCACAAAGCAGCATGATAGGTGAGAAGATAGAGTTAAATTTTTCCTGATCCCTGAGGCAATCAGTGTATTCCTTGGAGTATGAAATTTGATTACACTTATTATCTTAGCTTGCATAGCTCTGACCGTTCTTACTGCATATAAAATACTTCAGTCCTGTTAGAGATCCCACACAGCACTTTACTTGATAGCTTCCTCAGGCAGGGAATGATACAGGTGGACTGTGCTACATAAAAGTCCACTGACCCAAATGTCAAAATATTAGATTTCATCACTAAGAGTTTACATACCAAGGTGGAAGTAGATGATAACGGGGCAGCCTGGGGAAGCTTCAACTGTCATTGCTAATGCAGCACCTGTTCTAGAAGTAAAATATATTTATACTCCATCCTCAGTGGCTGCCAATGCAAGTCCATTCAGGGACACTAATTTTAACCTCAAAAATTAACAAATCATTTTATACTTGGCAGGAAGAGTGAAACAGTCAGTAGAACCTAACTGAATAAGAAACCACAAAATATCTGAAATGAAGAACATGTTTTTAATTGCTTACTTCTCTTCCACCCTAACACCTGTCTGTGATGCATGATGTGACAAAAGAATCCTCACTAAATTCTAAGTAAATTAGGATTAGCAGAAGTGGCAATACATTTATCTTATTTAGTAATAGTTCTTTGTTTCCCATTGGTGTCATTCTTTGGTTTTGTAGTTTATGGCATTATTCAGTGTGAGGGCTGAGATAAAAAGGCTAGAAGATTAATAGAGTAGGAGGAATGGGCAAAGACCAAGGGTTCTCATGACACACAGATTAAGTGCATTAAGGAAACACAGTACGGCACATCAAAATATGCCTTTCCAATGACAAAATTTGCTAAATTACCCACTGCAAGAAATCGTGCTTCCGAACATAGCATAGTTTGCTTTCAGGTAACTGAGAAAGAAACACGCACTAATAAGGAAAACTTGTGGTTTTTTGATTTCCGCAAAGTGCCTTACCTTGTTGCTCATTAAAAAGGTAAGTGATAACAAAGTAAACCACTTAAGCAGCAGTGTATTTCAAAGTTCAGTGCAAAAGGAACCACGGCTGCTCAAAACTTTTGAAAAAAAAAATAAAAAATACACTATTTGCTTTTGCAAGGTGTTCCAAAAAAAATCTGAGTGTTATGACAGTGGTTGTCCAGCAATACATAAATGTTCCCTCTGACCTTCCTCCCCCCACCCCCTCCTCTTTTCCCACCTGTAATTAATATATACCAGAATTACCTAGCTAATACTGTTAAATACTGTCTGGGAGAAAATGCAACGTATCAAGTCACTGAACACCACAATTACAGGAAGGTTCCATTGTTCACTATCCAGTTAGGCCACATTCACCACATTTGAGAATACAGCACTGACTCAGATGGTATGTAAGCTCATTTATTCAGCAAATACATGGAGTGCTGCAACTTTCATTTGCTGTAGTACTACAAGAATGCCTCAAATATAGGAATAATTATTTAACAAAAAGCATGCTGCCAAGGTTGAGAGAAATTAATTTGGAAACAAGTGGCATATTCATGAGTATGTTTCCTTTGCTATTTGTATGCCTCCAACACAATCCTAATAAGTACTTTTGAGGAAATAATTGACTTGGTCATTCAATCTCAACATGTATTTGAAGGTTATTAAACTCAGACACATGTCCACAGAATTCATATATTGAAAGTCCAATTAAAATTGAAATACAAAATCAATCTTCTAGTCAAAATACAGTTGTGCTGTCTCATGACAGTAAAACATAACCATGCTCACATCAGGTGCTGACACTGAACAATTCACCTCATTCTTAAACCTTTTTTTCTCTTTTGCCTAATTCCCAATTCAGTTACCCATTTTTTTATGATTCTGAACACCTTCTGTACTACCAATCTTACTTTCATAAAATCTGCAAAGCTTTGTGCACATGTATGTATGTCAGCATATAAAAAGTAAACATGAAGGTGATTCAAAACATGACAGTAAAAGGAGCAAATGCTAGTAGCTCTAAATAGCTTTGTTTACCTCTCTTTTTCTTTTTTTCTTTTTTTGTTTATGCCAATTTCTCCTGAAATACTTGAAGATCCTAATCAAGGTTCTTGGACAAATATTTTGGTCTAGCACTGTATCTGGAGATAAAAGAGCTGAAGATTGAAGCAATATAAAAAAGCTCTGAACACATCCATACAAGTATTTTTTAATATAAATAGTCAATGTTAATGGTGCCAATTTGGCAAAACACTTGAGGCCTTGATTATACTTAAATACCAGACAACTTACATTATAAATTGAAGCTAATTTTTACTCACATTCAGATGCTGACCATTCTCTGGTAAAAGAAGAATTTAATTTAAGCTTTAATTCAACCTTAAACCTTAATTTAGTAGGACATCCAGTTTAAACCTACCCCACATTAATAATAGCTATGTTGTCAAAGTATCACAGAGAAACAGTAGTCTATAGCATGAGATACCAGCTACCGATGTCACCATTAGCACTGTAGAAACCTCAACAAAAATCCCCCTTTATTTTGCAGATGCAAAAGCCTCGACTTAATTTTTGTAAAATCATATAAAATATGGTGAATTTTTATGAATATAAAAAATCCACAGAAATAAAATATATTGTCATGATGACCAAGATCTGTGGCTCAAGCTTATACTCCCTGAAAGATTTAACGATCTAGTGAGACAGATGAGGATTCATGGCAGCACACTTGAGTCTTCACAGTTGAAAAAGTGATGAATTGTCAGAAATAAAAGATACAGCAAAGTATTTCAGGTCCTATTAATTCTCGGGTTTCATCTTAAGCATCAATAATTTCCACATCTAAAAGCATAAATGCAATTAATTAAATGGCAATTAAAGAATGTTCTCTCTCATCACACCAGATTATCTTACCTCAGACAGATTGTCTTCATATCCCTAATCCTAAAATGTAAAGAAAAGAATAGGAACTTTCAAACTGCGTATCTCTGGACATGCAGTGCTATTTGAATCTGTTGTCCTTTTAAGGAAGTCAATAAAGAAGTATACTGCAGAGCAAAGCAAACAGGCACATTTGAGTTGCTCTTCATCAGCAGCACTGATTTGCCCAGTGGCTGCAATCAACTGCTTTTAAGCCCTATCCTACAGCTACATTAAGCTTAGACATCGAAACCAAAACCAATTTCATTTAGATTTTTGGCCTCATATATGGAGTTCCTATTTATTCTTTAGGGAAATGCTGTTATTATGTCCACCAATTGAAAGAGTAATATATCTGAAATAGTAAACAGGGACAAACACTAATCCAAACCTATTAGGCCTTTCAAACAATTGCATTATTGTTCTCCACTGCTTTCCTCTCTGTTTAGTCAAAATGCCATCATCATGATTTTATACACACTTTGCAATTCAGTGAAAGTTCAAACTCTTCTTTTTCTGAGAAGTGTAATTCTAAGCAGGGTAATTTTCTAAGCATTGTAAATTATACACACATTGGTTGAAAGAAAAAATATAGCCACATTTCTTTCTGCTTATTGTGGCTCTTTCGCAGTCAAGACAAGGAAGTTTTTACCAGCTTTTATAAAGTACTAGCATGTTCTGATTAGACTCTCCTAAGATTTCTTAGATGTATTTCATAAAGAATGCCTTTCCAACAAAGTTCTTGAAGCTTATTATCAGGATCACCCAGCAGTGGACTACCCAGATGAAACACACTTGTGCTAACAGTTTTCCCCATGCTATTGTGGATTTAAAAAAATATCAAAATCATTCTGCAAAACAAGGCTATGGTAACTAAACATGTTCCATTTTATTTTGAAGCATTTGTGTTATCTTTTACTGACAACATAGAAATTCTAAAAAGGGAATATATAAATCAGGTACAAAATGCAAAGTATCTCTAAAATGAGTTGGTTTATGCTAGTTTTAGGATTTTGCTATGAGGGTGTATCAATATTTTCTACTAATATACAGGCAGTAGTTTGCATATTAAGCACCGAATTTTCGAAAGTAGCCAAGTGCTCTGGGAACATATTTTCCTTGCAATTCACTGGATTTGTTTTCCTTAATCACTTTGTATAGTGACATAATGATACTCATATAAGTCGGCAGCAGACAGTCACTTTGCTTTGTGTATTTTGAGTGAAAAAATGTTTATTTTCCATACATATTATTTATTTTCAACCGAAGTAGAAAAACAGTGAGGTCCAGGCCACAGTGGCAGTGACCCTGAGCAAACATCTTGACTCCAAACGAGATCTGCAGACCTGTTCAGAGAAAAGCAGTTGCAATGACTGCTGGGCAAGGGGGAATTTAGGATCTGTGGCAAGATTTTGGCGGTAATGTGAACATTCTGCAGATCCTATCACTAGGCTCATAGATGCAATCCCCCAGCATTTGCTTTTCCAGATTAGCAGATTGTGCATGTTGTATGTACATATTGTTGAGTATTCTATTTATTTTTAAATCCTTAACTGCTGTTACAATGAACATTTAACACCAGATAATAACATCAATAATTTTATATATTGAAAAAAGTGGATATTGAGGCATGTCTTTTCCCAACTACTTTTTAAATTGCGTGCATCACAGAAATGTCCTGTAACAGTCTCTGAGCAAAACAAACCAGCTAATACAATAATTTTTCTGACTTGCTTTAAGGACAGTATTACAAACTAATTTTTGTATCTGGCAGCAAATTACATTTTGTTTGTAAAATTCAAGGAAATAATATTCATATTACACACGTACACATTTCCCCCCCTTATTTCATCTTTGTCGGAAAGATCTCATCTATTCAGGATCAAATTTCATTCCCATTTAATACAAATGCAGTGATTCAAAGTTTACACTTGAAAAATGTAAAAAAATAGGCACCAAAGTGGTCATTCAATCACGTGACTTTTAATCAGAGAACTGCTACCAGTTCAAGACCCACTAAAATTGCTTTTCCTTCCATCAACTCTGAATTTGGATATTTGACTTCAAAAAGACTTTTATTTATAAAAGTGAAGGTACCATTGGTGCACGAGGCTGGAGGAACAAATCAGAAATATTACTGAAGAGGAAAAAAAAGGCTGAAATGGCTGAGTCCTGGAGTGAAAAAATTGTAGGTTACTTGCTTGTCTGTGACACTAAATTGCTTGAAGGCACTGGGCAAATCACTTAAGCTTCATGTTTTGGTTCTCATGGATGGAAAGAAAGTGATCCTTTCTTTCTGCCCTTATAGCTGGCTGTCCCTTAGCTTTAAGAAGAGTTTCTTAGTTTATGAAATTATGTGTGCATGTGTACATACATGTGTATATATAATAATTTAAATGCTAGTCGAGACACATACCCATATATGTAATCTCCTCTTGAAAAGCAATCTCTGGTGTGGTTTCCAAGCACTAATGCTATATAAAACAGACAATAAATAGTTGCCACAGAATTTAACTATCCCAGTGGAAAAAGGGGATATGGAAACAGGAGTCTGGGAGAGTGTCTGGGAAGACATATGCACATGCGTGGGTGTCTGGTTTTGTCTGCCTACACAGTTACCCTATGTTTAAGTTGAATTATAGGGAAAAGAAAACACAAAACCCTGAAACACATGGATAGTTTAACACTTCTGACTTTGAAAAGGGCAAGCGAACAAATCTCTTTCACTGCTGATATTTCAATACAAAGACATGCAACATATGAAGCAACATAATTTACTTTGACACATCATCATTATTTGCTAAGGTAAATTAATAAACAGCACCTTTGGGTGCAGCCAATTCATTCAGTTCCTGTCGCAGTTGATTAGCGTATCTGACTGAGCTGTAATAAAATGGAGAGTGCATTAATATATGATAGTTTCCTTTGTTTACTTAATGCAGAACAATTACCGCTTACTCATTCCACCAATCACAATTTTCTCATAAACAGTGAGCATTTCTACCTCTTGTTACCTCTTGCTTACAGTGTTGAAATGAAAAGGGTCATTACTCACATTTTATTATTGCCCAGAGCTCTTAGTTATGGTGAAATAGAGGAGTTGAGGTGATTTAAATATGTAACATATCGTCTAACTAATCACATTTGTTTGAAAGATCTATGATTAGCAATATTAAAACAAAATCACAATGCCTGAACATTCTATAAATTTAATCTTAGAATGTTTTACTCTCTAACACTAATGATATTCCAATCGTGTGTGTATCCTGTAGACAACTTCTCATCAGCTTGAATATTATAAATATGAGTAATATTCATGAATCATCAGTATTCCACTCCACTAGCATTGCCCTTTGCAAAATGTGTTCAGGTCATCCTAAATTAATTTCTCACTTTTTGCATGCTACAAAAATAAAAATACTTAAGTCCATTCTTTAAAATTGTCTTTGATCACCAACCCCCCATGGGATATTGCAGATTTATTTTCCAGTTACTACTGTACATTATTACTCAATATCCCTCCCTCTTTCATTTTTCTGCTACTACATCTTTCTTCTGGTGCAGGAATACTCTCCTGTAGTAGGCATGTAATTACTTTAACCAGTAACTTTCCACAGGGAACGACACTATCTTTGCTTTATCCTACCCAACTTCCTTATAGAGACCTGGTTCTCTTCTAAGGTTACTACACATCATTCTAAGAACTTGAAGAGTATTTTCATACTTTGTAATCATTATTTATTACCAAGGACATGCAAATGCTTAATGCACATGGGAGTCAAACCCAAGGGGTTAAATTAAGCCCTAGTTGAATTATGATCAATATAGCCTCTGACTTCAGTCAACCCAAAATTTCATTTTCTCTCCATTATTTATGCTTATGAGCTTCATTGTATATGCTGAACTTTTCCTGCTTATACAGTCTTCCCTATCATAGAGATAAGTGGTGTGAATCTATATTGTCTGGCAGGAATCCTTTCGTTCTATTATTTGTGCTGATGTTCCTACTGTGTCTTTTGATAAGTTAATGAATTTTAATTTAGTAGGAGCTGTGGGTGCTAAACATATTGAAAATCCAACCATTTTTGATAGGGAGCCCAATTATGGTTTAAATTACCTTACTCCAGGTAGCTAGGCCCCCTGCACCACTTAGAAATTTCAGGCAATGAGCTTGCAGTTGCATTACCAGGATGAATCCGTTCGTACAAGACAATTTGGTAAGCACTACCATCCTACAGAAACACTTACACATAAACCTTATCTCAGACCTTCTGCCGAACATTTGAAACCACAAGAACAAAAATACTGTGAGCAGACAGGCAACTGCCTTCTTTACACTTTGGAGTCTGATTATGGGTAAAACATAATAAAACCCAAAAGACACCATTTCCATTAATATTTATTGGAAGCATAGTGTCTATCTAAACACTTTTAGGGCTTTTATTTGCGTAAAAAGAATGTCTCATATTCATTAATAGATTTTATCTGCAGATTACCTCTGGGATTTCCTATTCTTCTCTGAAGCTGAAAAGCAAAGGAACTGTGTTGGCCAAGGTCAGACAGAAACTCAGGCTGAACTGCAAACTGAAATCCCAAAATGACATGTTTGTTGCCTCTCAATAGTCATTCTTCCACCATTCTGTGCTACAAAATAGAATTTTTTTGTAATATTATTATTTCTTTGTTTTCTTGTGTCATGGAAGTATATGGAACAAGGGATAAAAAAAATGCAGTGCACATGGGAGAACAGCACTTTTTAAAAGCTGTAATTCAGAGACTCCTAAATAGGGCCTTCTGCAGCTCCTCCTGGCACAGCTCTGTGTCAACTGCAGGCATTGAGGAAGGCAGCATTAATTGCCCAAGCTGTTGTAGCCTAGAGGCAAAATCAAGGGAATTTAGCTTTTTAAGCTTCTCTTCTTTCTTGTAGCTGTTGCCCAGGCAATTTTCTGCATACAATGAAGGGGAAGCCAGTGGCTCCCCTGGGAGCAGCTCTCCTGATGTTACACACCTAGGCCAGCTCAAAAGTCTCATGGTCACCCTCTGTGAAAATGCAGCACGTTGTTTTGATGTGGTAGTGTGGTACACATGCCACTCCTGGGAGCATTACATTTAATGAAGGATTGAACAGATGTTCTTTTTATGAATCTTTGCTAGAAAGTCAGTATTGCATGGCACTGGTACTTGGACCACTTCTATTCCATTTAATTAAGAAATGCTGAAATGTGGTGAGTGATGGATGGTATGGGCCTGGTCCCAATCCCAATGAAGTCAAGGGAATGACTCCTTCAGATAAAATGGATTTTGCATCAGGAATTACATGCCACGTGGCTGTACAGACTGCTGGTAACAGCACTGTAATTTCAGAAAATAGCTTGTTCTTAAGAGACACTCTGAAGACTTCCTGTGTTTAGAAAGAAGGAAAGAAAAAAAGAACAAAAGAAAGAATGAAATTTTGCTCCTAAGTCTGTTTAAGCTTCTTAACTGTATCAAAAGGCATGAAAAGAGCTAGGAAAATGAAGCTCAGAGGAGAAAAAAGAGCCAGTCAAAAGATTTTTGAAAGAATTAAATACTAGTAGGGGATGATATGAGGGAGTACAATAGCGTACAATATTTGAAGATATACCTGTTCTCTGCCATTAGGACCAATGATTATTTCCTGTTATTTTCCATCGGGAAGAGATGCTTTGAGGGGAAAAAAAAAGCATTTTTGTAATCCTAACCATCACTTTTATTGTTATTAAATCTTTGCACAAGGGAAATCCAATAGGTTCTTTGAAAAGCAAAGACTATATTAAAGAGGGATTTCGCTTTGCAAATATACAGCCTGTAAACATGAGAGACAAAAGGTTATACAATAAAATACAAACGAAAACTGAAAAAACTCTCATGCCTTTATTTTAATTATTGCTCTCCTGGATTTAAATTCCAAGTAACTTTTAGAGGTTTTGTACAAATGAGATGTACTCAGTGCTCATCTGTTTCAAGAATACATGCTTAAAAGCAGCCGAACAGTGATTATACAAAACATAGCAAAGGTTACTCTGGTAAGACTTAATGTTGTCTTATATGGGGAACAAATGATTGACAAAAGAGGTATCCAAGCACCTGGACAAAACCCAGAGTCTACTTATACCGTTTTGGGTATGTTTGAACATTTCCACTGAAGTCATGCTTTTTCTTTTACAGCATGCTTTATGAAGAGAAATAAACAGGGTTTAGACAGGTATCCATTATTATACAACAGATTCTAAATTCACTTGGTGCTATGCATTGTACTATCTTCATATGCAATTCTGAATTTCATGAATCCTTGTCCCATATAGCGTTATGAGCTAGAGATTCAAGATGCACTGGGTGACACCTGGCCTATAGTTTCAAAATGTATTGCATATTGGGAATATTTACTCCCACCATTGTGCCAGGTTTCACTGACCCTTTGGATAAACTGTTCTTGTTGTTTGTGAGACACCGTGCCTCACAAAAATTATATGGATTACAAAACAAATCTTCCCACTCCCCAACTCTTTTCCTCACACCCATCTTCCATCTCTTACTCCTGACCTTCTTCCCAGCCTCTGACACCCTGTTGGCTATACTTAGAGACAAGAGACGGGCCAAGTCCAGTAGGTCTATTAACCAACCCTTCTCCTAATATTCGGGTAGTTCAATGATACCTGTGAGGAAGTATAAAAGGAATAAATACAGGAAATATGTTCCTGCGAGCCTTTAGCAGAAATAATAGCACAAGAAGGAGCTGAAGTGCTTCCCACCAAATACATAAAATGCTGGTGTCATGCCAAGGGAAGAAGAGGGGAACAAGGGGCAAATAGCTAAATCTGATACTGACAGGTCAAGATCTGGCAGGTGTGAACAGTATGGGACAAATGGAGACAGATTTTTTAAGCTACCTGAATTCCATACCAAGAGAAGCTAGATTTTCAGTCTTTGCCTTGACAAAAAAAATTAAGTTTATAAGGAAAAATATAATGGAGTTACAGTAAAAATTTTAATTTATTATGAAATCTTAACACTCAACTATCATTAGCAGGTATACAGCTTAAATATCATTGACACTTGAAATGGTTATACAAATGTTTGCACTATAAAGTACCCAAAAATAACTGTAGGCAATAGCTGTTAGCATTCAAATGATTTCAAAGGAAATCTCCACATGGCTAGTACTTTATTAGGAACAATTGGAAAGCCAGTAATTGTATATATTTTGGATCGATCATTTTTCTTTCCAGTACTCCTGAGAAACTGTCAGTTCCATTGCTGAAAATGATCCTTACAATGTAACCTCAATCAAAAGATACAATAATAACATTGATTTCAAATCTAGTTTTTAGTTTTCCAATAAACTCCTGACATAGCAGACACTTTTTTCCTCCATGAATCATATTTTGGCCATGATCTCTTTTCATGACTGCGTCTTACAGTGATTTTTTTATTATTAAAAAAACCCCACATCTTACAACTTCTCTCTTTCTTGTTTTCATTTAGTCTAATATTTTGTATTATTTCATTGACCTCAGTAGCAGGATTTTCCTTTTCATTTATTTAATGCCGCATTTATTTAACCTTAGCCAGAGAGGAACAACTGCGTTTACAGTCCAGACAAGAAATCTGAATAAATTGGTACAGTGAGTGTAAAGTCCCACAGGGTAATCTGTAAGTGTAGATTATGCTTTCTATTATAAAATACAACTATGAAGTACTTATACATAAAAGCTGTACTCAATTTTAACAGTACATCACAGTTGCAAATCTATATTTTAAAGTGCTGGGATGTTTTCTGCTACCAAATAAATTTTTATCTGTGAAATAGAAATATGGCTTTAGAAGCCTATAAATAAGGGCTTTCCTTGCCTTGGAAGGTTACAAGATTTATCTTAATATGAATTTTAGGTAACAGCAATGACATACTGTAACTTACCATGATTAGGTGAAGTTAGTAATACCCAGAGAATGGTTTTCTTGTATTACATGAGTCCTCTTTGTGAGAAGAGAAAAAGAACAATATAATGTATAACATATCAGGAAAATAAAACAACACACCACTCTATGTTTTTCTAGTACTTCAAAGTAAATGTACCCCCATTTCACATTTTAGGGTGATATATACAGACCATTCAGAGGAAGGGTATATGTAGCAAATGTTATTTAAAATAAAAATAATTCACAGGAACTTCATTTTTTTTACTTATTTTACCCTTCTACCGCTGTTAAAAATGGTCTGTACCCTCAATAACATTTCTCATCCAGCAACCTCAATATGTTTGTTGTAAAGATGAATGGATAAGGTGTTTAGAGTTAATGATCTGTATCATATTGCATCCATTTAGCTAAAGATATATAATCCCACATAGTTTGGTTTATATTGACTCTTATTCAAGAACTACATCTTGGAAAGGCCATCATGCTATCCTGACAGGTTAGAAAATGAAAATAAATAAGACAGTATACTCAACTTTCTGTTTTTCAGATAAAGTCTAGAGACTATTTGATAGTTTTACTTCTTATGTTTAACAGTGATATTAGAGTTATATATCACTAAATTAGTCACATTGCATTTTATCACTTCAACATTATTTCTGCTTCGGAAACACTTGCGGTTCATTATATTTTTGCTAGCATAAACATATTCTGTATCTGAGCGTGCATGAGTATGTATATTCTGAATAAATACATCTGATTTCAATCACTTCTAAGCATTCCTATAAACTGTGTCTTTTTATGTCTATAGAATGAGGTTCATCTCAAAGTAACGGTTACCACAAAGAGATTAAGTAATTTTAAATAAAATGGTTGCAAAAAGTCTTAGACAATGTTAGGTGTAGCCTTTGGAAAAAGAATGAATTAGTATGTTTCCTGAGTTCAATGCTGTCCTCTGTTTCTTGGTTAATGTTAAGTTTTGGAATTATATCGTTGTACCTGAAGTCAACAGAGGAAAGTTATGGGTAGTTTGATTTCCTTACTTTTTCAGCTAGGTTAGGTTAACAGAACTGGACATGCTACATTTAGATAGTACATTTTCATCAAATATCAAAAAATGCTGGAAAGTAGAGAGTGATTTTCATTTTCTGACTTTTGTACTTTCTGGGTTACCTTTATCATCTGTAAAATAATCCCTAATTTCCAATTTACTAATTTCAATTAGATATCATAAGGGCAGATACACTTTTCTAAAGTAACCATTGTCAGGTTTCATCTTAAATATGCGTTATCTTTTATAACTAATGAACCATTCTCCATAAGCTATGATGAAATATTTAAATTTGTTGCAAAGTCCCAGGTGCTGAACACATGAACACCAACATACATCTAGACAGTGCACAACAAAGTGACAGTAGGGTCCTAAACATACATTCACAGCTCAGCTGTGCTCTCAGCAGAATCAATGCCAGCACCTTTAGTGTAACACCAGGAAGAAATTTTAGTAATATGTTGAGTTAGAAGATACCTTGATACATATGATACAATGCAGAAGAGGCAAGATATATTTTCGTACAAAAAAAAATTGTATCACACAAACCAATTAGAATTTCTTCAGAGAATCCACAAGTACACAAAGGACAAACTTCTTGATTTAGTATACAGGAATTCTGAAAATGTAGTTTACAGTTTTGACCACTAAAGACTTAAGAACAAGTAAATTCTGCTACGGCCAAAGGAAAAATCTCCACATTAATATCTAACTGACAACAAAAGGTCACTTTTCATAATGGGTGGGAGGGGGTTAGCAATGGAGATCTACAAGAATCTGCAAGAGAACTGGTGTCCCTGAACATATTTATTAGTGATCCAGAAAAGGCCTAAGTAATGACAGGAGAAAGTTTGATGATAGGATAAAACTATTCAAAGCACTAAAGACAATACCTGCAAAGAGCTCGAAAGAATCTTATGATACAGTGTGACTGAAAGAGAAAATGGTAGGTAAAATTCAGTACTGATAAATTCAGAGTAATGTACATAGAGGAAAAGCAATTTAACCACATGGATACACTCAGAAAAGAAATCTTAATGTTATTGTAGGCAGTCAATAAAAGGGTTAGCTCAAAAAAAAGGGGAAGATGAAGATTAAGAATTGTTAAATGAGAAATAAACAGCTAGCCAGAAGTTGCCATTAGGGTCACTGCACAATCCCTTCGTTTATCTGTACCTTCGATATTGCATGCACCTGAAAAAAAGATGCAGCAGAATTAAAAAGATACCATGAAATTTCACAATGATGATTAGAACTAAGGGATCACCTTCTGTGGAGGGAGAGGTTAAAAAGAATAGGATACTTTAATTTGGAAAAGAGATATCCTAAGTTTTCCTCATGTTGAGATGGAATTTCCTGTGTTCTAGTTTGTGGCCATTGCCCCTTACTCTATCGCTGAGAAGAGACTGGCCCCATCCTCTTGATACCTGCCCTTTAGATATTTATCCACATTGATGAGAATCCCTCTCAGTCTTCTCCAGGCTAAACAGAGCCAGGTCTTTCAGCCTTTCTTCATAAGACAGGTGCTCCATTCCCTGGAATCATTTCCATACTTGATCTTCAATAGGCTTTATATGTTAACTCCACACTAGAACTGGCCAAGCAGACTCCAATTCAGAAAAAAAGGAGTGATATATTTAGAGATGCCTCTAGTTACGAGGTTCTGAGTGATAGATATGCGTAAGGCCACATTTTCAGGCTACTTTCTGGAATGCTGATTTTGTAGGACCTGTGTGAACACTGATCTCTAATCTTCCTACATTATGGAGCACAGGCCAAGTATCTGACACACAGGATGAAAAAGCAAGCAAGAAGCTGCAGTTTTGCAAGCTTTGATGTATCATACTCCCTGCTACTGGAAGATCCTGGTTCTGAGCCTTCATGCTGTAGATATAGAAACTACATGTGTGAGAGACCAAGTCAGAAGATTCAAGTGTTTCAAAGGTATTCTGTGTTTCTGGGTTTCTATATTCCACAGATGGGTGCAAATTGCTCACGCAGAGGCAGGCCATACCTGCAGGTATAGACAGTAAAATGGTAAGCGAGGGGACAGTGCAACAGAATTTTCATATGAAACAGTAAATGTCAGCATAAACTTTCTTAACAATTCTCTAGAACTGCTCACTTATCTTTAGAGAGAAAATCTCTTCAGAAAGTAACCATACACTTTGTTTCCTTCCTACTCAGCAAAACCAAAACTCACTCGAATAATCCCAACACTGCTGGAGATAATGTGACCTAATGGATTTCTACCTTCTCATCTACATGAACTGCTGAGAAGTCCAGACAGTTTAGAAATGGAGATAAAGGGGTCAAAGAACATTTCCAATGTATATTTTAACAGAAGACCATCTGAACAGGATGTACCAATTCAGGAAACAAATTAAAGCCTTTGGACTGAGAAATATGCTCTATCAGTGATTGTGTCCACCCAGCTGGCAAAGGAGACTTATGGAAGGCGGCAGACAAAACAGTGCTATGAATAGGCAATACGCATGTAGTAGACTATATGATTCAGAGGACTATTGGCAGTCAAAGAGTCTCATTATGGGTCCTTGCTGTCAGACTGCTAATTCAAAGTATAAAGACTGCTTTCTTTAATCCTGTATATAAATGGTGGGATGGAATCATGCCTGGGGGCTGTGAATGATTTGCCTCCATTCTCTTCTACTCAAGCAACAAATGTAAGTTCTGACTAAATTAAGAAATGAGCCTTGATGAGGTAAAATATTATGCATTCTGCCATGCAACGGTCCTATGGAAGATTCTTGGCAATCTTTTTTCTTTTTTTCTCTTCTACAACTGCACAAATGCATAAAATTCCTGTTAATGCTCTCCACTGATTTTCCCTTTCTTTCCATTTTCTCATTTCCCACTTCTTTCTTGAAGGTTTGACTCCCTTTCCTCGTATCAGGGACAGAAAATAGAATTAAAATTGGTGAAGAACTTGTCTCATCAGAGATGTCATAGGCTACAGATGTTATGTTCAAAGAAGCATTATTTACTTTTTTGAGTATGATGAGACACACACAGTGATAAAGGAAAGAAAACACATGGGCCCACAGAAGTGATGGAAAAGGAAAGAAGAGTGAACGGAACATAAAGCAACAGTGAAAGTGTAGATTAGCAACAATACTAATCCTTTCCCTGCTAAGAGGCTGTTTACCACAAAACACCAGGGGCTTTTTATAATAAAAGTGGAAGCTCTGTGGAATTTTAACTCCAAATCACTAGCAAATATCATTGTGCATAGGCTCCACCTCATCTCTTTTCTGCATTCTTTTGGTAGCGTTTCAAGAAGGAATTATCAATTTGATTTCCTGCTCATTCATGCTTCAGTCCAACAATTCCTGCAAGCGCTATATACCCATATACAGTTTTAGACAGCTGGCAAGTCCCCTTTTGCTTTAATGGGACTTACAGATTTTCAAGTTTTCCATGTCCTCCTGGACAGGAGTGATACTAAAGTGAAAAAGAAATACCTTCATTCCTGTGAACAGTCTGCAGAACGGAGCAGGCAAATGACATACAAACCAACTGCCTGGAACTGGAGCACAAAAACCCCATTCCAAGAGGGAATGTGGGGAAGTGGGGAGGCTGTAGCCTCTTGGCTTTTGTCAGCTCTTTACACCCTTTTGCTTCAATGATGTTTTGTTATTTTGATCACAAATCTCACTGCATTTAGTGATGAACTGCATCACGTTAGACACCATGCTCTAGGCCTTCATTACACAACAGTTGTTTTGCCCAGGGAACACAATCCTCCTGTAATGCGGCACCACAATGTTTCTGTTACGGCAGAATAAATTCTGTTTGGTTTTATGCTAAAAATTAATGTGTGGCATGTTCAACTATATTTATGCTATTTTTAAACGTATTTCATAAAATTTTATGACCTGATACTTTTGTGGTTGGACTGGAGGGTTTGATTAAAGGCCCAGTAAGTGACTGTAGGCCAGTGAAGACAAACAAGGGGAGAAGCTTACGCTGTCAGGAGCTGGGACTGTGACTCTGTTTTGTAGTAATTAGCCCTGGAGCCATGGTTTAATATTAGGTTAGAACTTCTATCTGTTCACAGTGAAATCAATCTAGAAAACAGCTGACAAGCAGCAAAGAGAAAAAAAAAAAGGTAAAATAAGGAAAATTTGTATGCTGATTTCTAAGCTTATGCACATAGAGCCATTAGCATTCCATATTGAAAACTTTATCATGCACAGACATCCTTAATATTACTTACATATGTTATAGATGAAGGAGAGAAGAAAGAAATTAAATTTGACCACAGCAGAAGGGGATTTTAGGAGCATATATAATATACAATTTTAGTTAAAATTTTGGTATAAAATGAAATGAAATATTTATATCTATATATCTATATTACCTCTATGTTTTATGAATAAATATTATGCCAAGGAACATATCAATATTGCAAGTTCCAGTCTGGATCGGTCTATCACTACAACTGCTGGCTAATTTTATTTGAATGCTACTCTGTCATCAGAGTATGGTTCAATTACAGTTATATACCTAAATATAGCTGTTGCCTGGCATTTAGAATACTCTTGCCTTATGTTCACTGATTTTTTTTTCTGTCAAATACTACTTGATGTCCTTTCAGCTTCCCCCCTGAATTATTATAGTCAACATCACCATCTTCTCTTTCGGCTGATTTTACTTCTAATTTTAACTTCAACTTTAACCTTTTGTTGCTTTTCACTCATCAGCATAGACTGAATAGAAGTCATGAGGCTTCTTCCTGTAAGTCCCTCTGGAATTAACCTTTCTACTCTCCCCAGACTATTAACTAACACATCCACCCCTTTCTCTCTCAAACTGGAATCATTGTTATCTTCTTATCTGTGGTCATGACATCTGAAACCTCATCCTTTGCAATCTGATCTAGACACTTTTCTAAAGATCATCATCTTGCTTGCTTATCGGACTAGATAACATAGCTTGCATCCCCCTCAACCTTTCTTTTTCACTACATGTTTCCGGCTCTTGTTACAATACCTCTCAAAGCTGATTTTGCATTATTTCTAGAGCAACTCTCAATGCAGTGATACTAAAGATGCATGATCCGTGATTTTCTACTTCTCTGAGAAATATCTTCAAAATTATCTCATACTTAATATTTTATAGCTTTACAAAAGAGGAGTTTTTATCCACTTTATCCTCTTTCATGTCTCTCTTACCTATTCCATAATGCAAACAGGAATCTGCTTCACCAGGGAGAGAAGTATGACTGCTGCTGCGGGATGGCCGAGAACTGAACACATTCAGTTTCCACCACTAACCTGTCTTCTATCCCAGCCATCTTCTTTGCCTCACCACCTTTTATGCCAGTTTTTAGCTTGCAAATCCATGCAGAGACTGTGATTTGTGATATATTTACATATCTCATACCACTGTGTAGTATGTGCCATGGTTGGCTTCCAGCTGCAGTACAATTATCTGTATTGTTTACAGGGTTTCAGTTTACTTTTTTCATAGCTGAGGCAGATGAGAGCTTTGTATATGAACAAGCCTTTTTTACATTTCAGCAGTACCTTTTCCTATCATTTAGTTAGCAATTATTATCAACATAAACAGTTACAGAAAACTTTAATTTTTACCATTTACTACAGTTTCCTTGAATTTTTTCCATCTAGAAAGACACAGATGACCAAGCCCACTTTTAGGTGTGATGGTATAACTCTAGAGTTGTTTTTTATTTTCATTTTGCTACCCTGTGATGTATTAGCACCGTGAAGAGTTACGTGCCAGAGTCCATACCCATAAAATGCAAAGAAGACAGGGAAAATAACAGCAGGCAGTAGAGAATGAACAAATGCATACTGAAGATGGAACTAGAGGACAGAATTACCTCTTGATCTGCCATACTGAGAAGTCTCTCATAAACAAGGAAGGAGTTAAGTATAGGGTTAGAAAGCAAATTCAAAATCCAACACTAATTTAGATTTCCTGAAATAACCATTTGATCACAGCAGTACCCTCTTTTTATATATTTTCATAAATAATGGTTATAATAAGGTCTGCAATAATTTTAAAACTCTTCTTGTCAGGAGATTTTATGCTCAATCCTGAGGAATGACACTTGAATGACAAAGTAAAGGGCAACCCTCCAAAAAGCTATATAGATGGATTGATAAAGAAAAGCTGAATTAGGAAAACAAAAACGTCTTAAAGATTGAGAGAGTGTTTTAGAGGGGGAAAACTGGATACAATTAAAGAAGATTGAAAATTACAGGAAGGAACAGCCTGAAGGAAAACATAGCTACTATAAAAGATTGACTAAAAGACATAGAAGAGGAAAAGAAAGGAAAACAGTGGAAAAGAAAAAAAACTTATAGACACAGTAAGCTATTATAGCTCTCTTGTTTTATGGAAGGCTTAGCTTTGTTCCAAATTTTGCCATCTCTCATTTTTATGGTGGATATAGCCACTTTCAATAAAGCATGAGACTGTTTTGCTGGCTGTTGACCAGATGCAGCTGTGGTATCGGTACTTATGCCCCTGAGAAAAGAAAGTACTGATGCTGAGCTTTGTGAGCACTGCTCCTCTCTAAGTACCAGTGTCTCCCTGCCCACAGAGGGGACATCTGGAAGGCTTCATCATGTTAACTAACAGCTCTTGGGCAGAAAATAAGTTGCAATTGTGGAAATTGCTGTGCTCTCTTTGATTTCAGGAATTTTCTCATTCCTCTGAGAATTCCTCCTTTCTGTTTCCTCTACATTTCGCCCTCCCCTCTCCTCCCCACTTTAACAGCAAGAGTGAGCAGGTGCTGCTGGAGCTACCTCAGCAAAAGGGGAAGGTGCAAATGTACTGACTCTTATTCATGTTAAACGTTTTTTATACCCTCCTAGGACACACGCCAACTCCTGCCAGGATAGCGCGAAGGGAGCTTATACCTGTTGACATTTTCCAGGATCTTCTGTCAGTCTCACAAGGTATAATGGGTTTCCCCAGGAAGTAAATGGATATACTTAGGCTTTTCTTCACTTTAGAAGTAGACAGTAGCTTCAGAAATCTCTAAAACATATCCTAAATTTTTATATTGCCAGCTGCATTGCTTTGGAGAAAATTACGTCTGTCAGAACCAAGAGGGTTTAAACTTTTACCTTTGAACAAGTTTATACCTGACTTCAGTATTTCTAAATGTATATGCCTCTAAGGTAGAAGACGTAAAATCTTAAAATAATTACTAAGCCTTGTAGCCAAAGGGAAAAAAATATTAGAATCAGGCTTCTGCATGGGAACTTTAACCTATCAGAATTACATCAGGCTCAGGTTTTCACACTGGCCAGGGACACGCTATGGCGTGCTGAATAGGATTCTTTATCTAACAGTGACACCTGAGAGTGTTAAATTACAAAATAATTTTCAAGTCCAACTACTGGAAAAACTGCCTCCACTTGGGTTAGTCACAGTTCACAATCAGGAGCAATTTTACCATTTTTTACCTCCAGTGATGACATCTTTTAAATTTTTTTTAAATAAAATCTGTCTCCTAGAGTTTTTGTCCTATGCTGTTGCTGGAAGATTTACACTTTAAATGTCAAAGTCTATCAGGAATTAAAATGTTCCTGTGGGAAGGTGAATCAACTCATGTGCTAATCACTAAATGTAAGCATGACATGCGAAAAATCTTAATGTTTAGAGAAAACTAAATCTGGGACTATTGATAACTAAATGCACAGTTCCAGTGTTTGAATTTTAGTCATAATCAATATAATGGGACTGATCATATAGGCAAAGATAAGAACATGAACAAATGGTTTAGAGGGGCCACTAAAAGCCAGCAACAATGTTGATAAAGCAGACTGACTTTAATTAACAAATAATAAATAAAATAATTGAATAAGTAGCCTCATATAGAGTGAAATGAGGATTTCTTTTAAATAAAGGGTATTGTTCTCATGAGTCTTATTGGGGGGTGTAAAACAATTTAATATGTTATAACAGCCACTTGGTTTCTCAAGAATGGATGAACCTATGAACAGAGACTCTTATGGGAAATTACTTGAGTTAAGCAGAACTATGTCACTGAATATTTTTTCTAGTATTGATGACAAGTTGTTCTCCTATCATTGTCCAAAAATCTACTGTTCTTTAGTTCTGCATAAACTGAAGCAGAGACATAACTCTATTCACACAATTACGTAATTTTATAACAGCCAGTTTCACTAAAGAATCTACAGTAAATTTTGGAATATAAATTACCATCTGATTTCATTATTACATAATTACATACTAATGGTCTAGATTGGTTACAATGTTTATACTGCTTACTCTAATAAACATTACTGCATTTAAAAGACTAGATATTTTGCATCTATTAATAAGTATTCATGGAATTATGTCTATAAAATGGAGCATCATATTTCACCTAATATAATGCAATACAGAGAAATATTTTAACGGACATTATTCATTAATGAAGAACTGAACAAATCCTGAATATTACTATTAAATCCTAACTTATGCTAGTTAGCAAGATGAACCTCAATATCCAGTAGTATAATATTATTCCATCATAACTCTTAGAAATTCTGACAGTCTAGTACAGCTATGCCAAGAGGCAGTGTTAGTAACTCATGAGAGTCACATGAGCTGCATTTGAGTTGTACACGCAAAACGTGAAAGTCAAACCCCCTCTGAACCTCTCCTTGATATCTGTCTCTCTCTCATGAGGGCTGAGAGAGGCTTCCTGTTTCTTGCTTTTGTATAGCATCAGGCCCGTACCATCTCAGGCTTACAGACAACCAAATGAGCTCTATTCTACTGCTTACCATGTACAGGGTTTATATCTGTTTACTTATAGTACTATTATATCTGTTTACTTATAGTACTTCCAGACCCTGGTCTTCAGGGTCTGGAAGTACTGTAAACATAATAAAGATAAAACTAAGATATTAAATAATCATAAATCTAAGATGCTAGTCTCTGAGAACTTGGAGACCTAGTAAAAATTACTTCAGTGGGTCTAGCCTTGTTTTTGAACATTTTATTGAGTGGAGATCATTCCTGTGCCATGACCTATAAGAAAACAATTCTGTATCCAGCCAATAATGGCTTCAGCCTGTTTTTCAGTTATACCTATATATATATATTTATATATATGCACACATACGGGATGCAAAAGGGCAAGGAAATTCTGGTGAGGACTGTAACTTCTTTGTCTGCCCCAGCCAGATGTACCAGAGCTTGCTTGCTAGAGCCCTTAGGCACCAAAGTCACCTCCCCATTCTAAAAGTCATTGTATTCCAGAAATCTGGCCCTTCTGCCACATTCTTTCGATTTTGTATCCTTTATCTGCACTTTGGATACTTTCTAATATAGCGGTGGACCAGTTGCACAATGCACCTTAGCATGGAAACAAGGTGTGATCACTTTTTTGCCTGTTATTCCAGTTCGTCCTTGTTTTTTCATTTTAAAGAAAGAGGGGAAGAAAAACCCTATTTGGGGACCTGGAATATCCTGCATGTCATGACGCTTAAGCACAGTACTGCAGCTTTTGCAGTCAAAAAGAGTTGCACATTGTAACAGAGAAAATGAAGGCAGAAATCCAGCTGCATCCTCCAATGCCTAGGTAGTCCCTTCATGGAAAACTAGCTGTGATACACATTGGCACACATTAGTTGAGATAAATACTGTTTTGTGATCATATGGACAACCACAAGTATCTGCAGCCTCCAGATGCGGAATGTAATAGCAGCAGAGAAGTTGTCTACGTATAAAATTTACAAGTATGCTGTGCGCTATTCCTCTTCCCATTTCCTTCTCTAACCTTTCAGAGGTTTAAAAGGTTGATACGCATTTTGCATCCTGTCACCATTCATGAGGTACTGGCATAGACAACATCAGTATTCTCAGGTCTAAGACTTATACAGTATTGCAGACTGCAGCACCATTCATTGGGTTCACAACAAGTTCAAACTTTCAACATTTAAGAGCTTTGGCACATGATACTGTTGGAGGCTGGTTATTTGACACGTCTTCTACTGAAGTAATAGAAACACACATTTAAGTTTTCACCTTAAAAAGAAGAGACAAAAAGGAATTTTCTGGCTGAATACAAAGTCTAGATGTGACCCTGCTCTCAACCCTCCCACCCTCAAGCTGTTTGAATATCCATTAATTCAGTGTTTGCCAAAATACTTTACTTATGACAGGTATGGAAGTATGTACCTGGACTATTCCCAAAGTTTACACATTATACAAGCAGCACACAACAATGATTATAAGTATCCTCTAGATGCAACAGCTGAAGATCCTGCTAGCCCTCTGTTATTTTGAGGAAAGAAGAGGAAAAAAGGAAATTTTACTCAGCAAACTCAGCTCTGGCCTGACAAATTACCTCATCCATTGCCACTAATACAGGCTAACCAAGCTGAATTAATTTCTTTGCCATCATGATATTTTTTCTAGTCCAGAGATCAAGGTCATGTTACATCCGCAGAACATCAACCAGATGTGCATTACTCTTCATGAGACGTCCTGATTTTTATTCTTGAGGCAGTAGCCACTAGTGGCCTATTAACAATTATATATTGTAAGGTCTTTCATACATTTCTGTTATTCACAGCTCCTACAAACTGCCTTTGCACAATGTAGTAATACATATGGCTTAGAAAACTGACCTCTAAAGAATATTAAATAGCCGTGTGGCAGCTAAAAGCAATTATCTCTGTGACTATTTAGATACACCTAAGTAATTTTTAGCATTTATAGCGCTGGTAATGATCCCTCTTGGTGCTTTGATATATGAAATCATGGCTAATCTATGCTCACTGCTTTGTGTTGCAAATGTGTTTGTCTTGATATAAATACTAGACAAAATGAAATTAATGTCTTATTATTTTCAAGCTTATACATGCAAAGCTACTTGGAGCTGTCATTTTCTTTTCTATGATCTAATTACAAAACCTTGAGGGACATGGAGAGGGAACGAAGTATTTGAGAAAATGGGATATACATGCTCCAAGGTTAGTCACCAGTTCACCAGGCTGCAGAAGCAAAGCCCACCAAAGCTAAAACACTCAGGTTAACAGTCACCAGAAGTCTAGAAACAACAATAAATAGCTAACTACAAATGAAAAAATCATCCCAGGAGAGCAGTGTAACTGCCATTTAACTGAACCTGTGTAGGAAACAGTTATTTTATGCATTGTGAACAGAATAACTAAGTAAAGTTCACGTTGTACCACTGTGCTCCCTTCACTGTTCCCCACACCCAGCAGGACCTAACTTTGATGCCACACTGACAAAAGTGGGGAAAATGAGTCCTACTTGTAAAGAATCCGCCTGTCCTTAGTGTTAACCTGAAGTTTCTGAGATATTTTTCTAGAAGTTAGTGGTTCTCCTGTTCTTTACGGATTTTTAAGCATGCCTGGAGACAAATTTCATCCAAGTAATAAAGATAATCTCAAGTGGTTTGAAGGGGAGCAGGGAAAAAAGGAATAATGACATTTTATACAACCAGCTAGAGTAGCACTTGAAAAAGTAGCATCATGGAAAAGGATGCGAGTATTTACTTTATAAAATTTTACCGAGGGTGAAAATGGTGAAATCTTGTCCATTATGCAGAGATTCCTCCCAGCATATTGATTTAGGCCTAAAACTTCCCTAAATTCAGACAAAAAAGGGATAAAATTGTTCAGCATTCTGCATTCCAGTACACAACAGAGCCATTTTCATGTAACTTGACACACAAATATTTAAACTACCTGTACATTGTATAGAGCTATGCATGATTTTATTTTAGTTTCTTCCAAACTTCAGAAATTACCATTGAAACTTTGCAACTCCTAAGCAAGTTGCTTCTATAACAATAGAACTTTAAAACCCTGTGGAAGGATATGTTCGAAATTGCCTGTTCAAAGAAATTTATGATTTTATTATAGCTGCATATTGACTATTCCTACAATAACCTGAAGGCAGAACCAAACAGTTTATTTATTCAAACTGCAAATGAAATTGGGCCAGAAAAGTAATTAGCAAGCAACAAAAATAATGGAAAAGCACCATAAAAGCAGTTGTGAATTTATGTGGGTTGTCAGATAGTTAGAAAAATAACAGCTTAAATTTAAAAAGATCAACTTTTTACATACAGCACACAGTATATATAGACTAACCATGAAGCTGGTTTTGAAAAAACCCAGAAATCGTAGTGCACTCTGCATGTTGCCCAGCTTCTTCTCCTGCTTGTGAACGGAAATGTTAACTCAAGAATCAGTGGTGCTCCTACAGACATCCATGGGGTATAGACTCAAACAACACAAATGTTATTTTTTCTAAAACTAAACAGTTTTCAGAAATACAGATTCTGTAGAGGGTCCTTCCCTACATTTTTTTTTTTTTTAATATATTAATAGGCTACCTTTCTTGTCTGTGAAAATGAAGGCTACCTGGAACTATGCAGCTTGCTAAGGGCCTTCTCCATTTTCCACCGCTCTTTACTCTCCTGTTACCTGTACTCCTATATACACTAATTCTTAGCTACAACCCTGTGCCAGTTTGAGCATGGTCATGTTTCATATCCAGAAATTTCAGTTTATTTCCTTTGACTTTCTTAACCTCCATGTCCCACATTGTTTCCTAACCCCTCCACTATCCTAGAAAGGACTTCAATTTCCTGACTAGACAGTAGTTCCTCAAATTTCTAAATCAAGTAAAAAGCTGATTTTTTGGGGGGAAAAGTTTGAGTGTAATTTCATGCGGTACTGTTGCTTCCTCCCCATTTAATCCAATATCCTTCCTACTACTGATCCTCCACCTTAACATTCAATCCCTTTCATTCCAGTTTTTAAATCTGACCATTACAGTCTCTGTTTTTATTTTCTCACAGCTGGTTAGCAATTCACATGTGTCTGCAGGCCATAGGGTCCGATGTACTGACCTGCTGGGGCTGACAGTCCTTTCCCAGCTCTGGCACTCATGGAGCTGAAGCTACAGCTGGGGAGGCCATGGGCATGAGGCTACTGAATATGGGAAAAGAAGCCCCATAAACTCAGGCCAACACAAGCCCAGACAATTCCTGGGGCCCTGCTCTGCCAGGACAAAAGAAAGCACTAGCAATGCCAAAAAAAATTTGTATGTTCTGAACTATGTTAAAACCTTCTCAGAAGGCACTCTGCTTTGTTAGGACTCTCTCATTTTCCCTGGCCTTATGAAGTTACACATTTATGGCTTTACTCATGCTTCCCTCTATCCCCCAATATGCAGTCCTATCTTTATAAATATTTTCCTACTGCTTAATGTAGCTATGAATTTTTGTAATGCTTGAGGTAAAAGCAGAAAGAAACAGCTGGATTATCACTTTGGCAGTTCTTTTTTTGCATGGTCACTTTGCTCTCACTGTGGAAAGAGAGTAAATAATAGCTATTACTATTTTAATGAATAAGCCCCCAGTGAGCATATAATCACAATTCCAAAAATAAAAGGGTGAATTCTTATGCTTATTTTGGATATTTGTATTCCTTATATTCTACCATATTTTACTTGGAAGGCTTATAATTTGCTTCTTCTTTAAATCTGTAGCAGAATGTTCCTAAAGAATATAAAATCCAAACTACACCCCCCCCCCACACATTTATGGATTGTGAAGTCAGACTTTTCAATAAGTGCTACGGTTCCACTGGAAACCATTGTTGGTCTGTGATTTTTATAAACTATACTCTAGCAATCAGATGTGAATCGTTGTTCAAAGTCTTGAAAATCTGTGACCATGAGAATTTGAAACAAGAGAACTGAAAGAAAGAAAAGATCAAAAATGTTTGCTTCTGATTTTTTGTATGACATCAGTGGTGGTAGTTCAGTGACTAGTCATCTAACTGAGGAACTGACATAAATGTTTTACATCTCAAGATGTTTCCATTAAAACAATTTGAGGGATTAAAAAGAAACCAACCACAACACAAAAAAGACACCACCCCCAAACAAGAAAAGAAACACTGTACAGAAAATAGCAACATTCTTCCTGAAGTGAAAAATATCAGCTGCTCTTTAAATCTTTTATAGTCTCACTTTTCCTTCTCCCATGAAAAGCATAGACAGGAAGAAGCATCCTAAGACTACTGACAACAACAAGAAGGTGCACAGTCCTTACACAGATGGACTCCACTTAAAAGCAGACAAAATTATATTAGTATTTTCATTCAGATCAAGACTGTATTTTTGAAAAAGATCACTCCATTAGCCTCACATCATGCAGTTGCTTTTGCGTCACAGAGTAGTCTTAGAGGAAACAGGAGATAGATTCTCCTTTCAATTGAAGCCTAACCAGATGTCCAGAGAACAATTAATTCTCTCCAAACACTAACTGGCATTCAGAGCACAGGACAGCACTAGTTGGAGTCTGAAGTAATCTCCCCTGAAAATGGTACAGGATGGCCACTGGTTTCACTATACAGACACTGGTCCAAATTACTTGCAGATGTAGAAGAAATCTACAATCTTGCTCCCAACCTGTGCAAACTGGGATTTCCTTCCTGTGCTTTATGAAATGGTACCATGTGTTTTGGACAGGATGAAAGAAAGGTTTTATCTGATATGTTTTATTTCTCTTCTAATATTTTTATAGAGACTATATCTATCTGTGACAATGGCAGAATAAAAATGGTACCCTTGTGTATCAGGTTATTGAATTTATTTATTTGGGTATTTAATCTAAAATAATCTCTCAAAATTTTTGGATACACTAAATTTCCATCATTTACAAACAGATGCAAGTTCGTTGTATTGAAGTCCACAATTGAGTTCTTTACTAGAGTGGAGTCTGAGACAATATCACTTTTGTCTTATCTCTTGGTTTCTTTCATGCACTGCATTTTTTTCTCAATTAGATTAAGGCCATAACACCTCTGACAGATGACAGATTAGTACATCTATTTTATGAATATGAATCTGAAGCACAAACAGCAATAGAATCAAGTTTTGTATGGGAAACTCCGGTACAGAAAGTTTATCACACAAGAATCCAGCTCCAAAACCTCTATATTATCTATATGTGTTTCATAATGGAATAGCATGCGGGCTCATGGTGGATGGTAACAGATGATTGGGCATAGCCTCTGAATGTTTGTCTTATTCCCAGCTCCTCCCAACAGGCAAAAGCCACTTGCTTATTTCTGTCTTCTGCAGGAAAAGCTCACAGGTCCCAGCCCAGGAAGTTTACCTACCAAGTGAAATCCAGTTCCTACTGAAGGGAATGCTAAAATTCTTATTGACCTCAGTGCAGCCATGATTTCACCCAGTGACTTCACCACAATACCTAGACAAGCAAACTTGAAAAATGACTTTATGTTGGTACTGCAGCTCCATTAGTCGAATGACAGCAGTCAAAACTATGTTGTTTTTCTCAGAAACGCTCTTGAGAAGAAGGGGAAATTATATGGTGTATATTGAGATATATCTGCTCTGGATGCACCAAGTCTCAAAACACCCACGGCCCTGACACACCAACTCTATGCACAGAAGTGGTTTCTAAATGAAAGACTTTAATAAGGAATAATACCTAAGCTCTGGCATGAATAGGAGACAGGTACCAGGTTACTCTCTAATTAAATAGATGGAGTCAAATACTTAAAATTAATTAATACCTTAAACCCTTGGGTTTTATCTCCAGACAGGGACTCTAGGGGAATAATTAGATAAATAAATGATTTTTCAAAAGAACAACATTAGTGTATATCAGTTCATTTGTTTCGCAATATTATTTCTAGAAATTTATATATAGCGTCCCTATATGTATTGGTCTACATTAGATTGATTTGTAATTAAAAGATTATTATTATTAAGGTTACAGCGTTAATCCATCAGAAATTAGGCACATTAAAGCTGTGAATTAAACCTTGATCTGCTCCCTTGCATAGACACATTATGAATCAGTTTTCAGAAACAAGAGCAGAGCAACCCTGCCCATTGTAATATCCAGTCCCAGTCTCCCCTTAACTGCGGACTTGCAGTCTTCCCCTTCTCCTTCCCCTCAGCTCCCCATTCCCAGCCCTGTTCTGTCTCTCCACTACAATAATGCAACCAGCCCTCTGGGCAAACGTAATCCCAGCCTCTCCCACAGCTCTCCACCTCCCAGAAAGCATGCCCCACCTCCTCAGCAGGTGTATCAACACAATTTCTTCCTCTGCTATCTGGAAGCTAGCATCATCATCATGTGATACCGAGGAAAATAAATCCTGCATTCAAAGATTGGGAGTTCAGACCCCAGATAGTTCCCAACAAGCAGAGGTCTAATGGCAAGGAAAGTCCTGCTTAGTGTTGGAACATGCCCAACGCAAAGAATATTCACAGTACTCAATTTTTAAATCCGACTATTCTTCCTAATTTTGTAAGTACTCAGACATTTTTAAACGTTTAAAACCTGGCCAAGTTCAGATACTCTTTGCAGAAACAGTGAAAGGCACATATCACTGGCCCAGGGCATGAATTTTAAGTCTCCATACATGAGGAATACATTGTCAAAATACTTTAAAATAGTTAATATAATAGATTTACCTAACCAGTTTCCTTAAAAAAAATTACTGTCTCACTAACAAATATCATCACACATAACAATAGCTTTTGATACTGAACCGTCTCAGACAATGGCTCCAGTTTTGACATCTTACAAAGACACAGAACTGTCACCCTACTTGTAGTACACTTAGGGAAACTTCTAAAATGACATGATTTGCAATCTCTGTTTTACATTTCCACTGAACCTCAGTGGGTTGCAATATGGTTTATTATCAACATACTGAATACAGAGTAACAGAAAGTTACTAACAGAAGTTGGTAACAGAAAGAATAATATCTGCCAAAGAGAGACTCAGGCAAACATGCAGCAGGATGCCACAAAAGCACCCTCTTCAAAATGAACACACACAAATCAAACACCTTTTCGGCTTAATTCTACTTGAGTTCAATTGGGGATAAATAGATGCATCAGAGCAAACTAAATAAAGTTGCGACCATGGGAATTTCACTCCTAGATTTTTCTTTTATAAGCAGGGAAGAAAAAAGTCAGCACAGAAATGAGATCAATAACGCTGGGGATATATTCTGCTCAAGCACTGAACCTTAAAGGTACCTTGTAGGTATTTTGATTTTTTATCATGATTTAGGAATCCCTGCCTCGACCTGCTGGCTTCACTGTTTTTAATGCACCCCAGGATCCCATTGGCCTTCTTGGCCACAAGGGCACGTTGCTGGCTCATGGCCATCCTGTTGTGCACCAGGACTCCCAGGTCCTTCTCCGCAGAGCTGCTTTCCAGCAGGTCAACCCCTAACCTGTACTGGTGCACAGGGTTATTACTCCCCAGTTGCAGGACCCTATACTTGCCCTTGTTGAACTTCATTAGGTTCCTCTCCACCCAACTCTCTAGCCTGTCCAATGTCATTCTGCAGTGTCATAAAATAGGTGGTGTTTGTCAGGGATTTCTCAAAGGGTAAATGATTATTTACTTCAAATTTCAAAGGGTAAATAGATATTTAGCCAGAAGTGTAGAGATGCTCTGACTGGAAGAACTAACAGCAAACTTATCAAGCAGCTTTTCTCATTCCACAGTAAACTGTTAATTTTCACTGTCCTTTGTATAGCCACTGGGAGGCATTTACTGCTAATTTTCTGTTACCTACTAACATTTAATTTAAAATTCTGCCAGTGAGGTTTTTTAAGAGCCTGAGGATTCATTAGCCAGTTTCTGAAGTGGTAAATTGAGAGATAGGTACTATCTCAGGGCATGCATGGCAGTAGAGCAATTCATAGTCAAACCAACCTGAAATGATTTAAGAATGACAGTATTTTAAATAAGCTAGCTTCAAATTAGTTTATTTTAATTGTATGAATAAGCTCATCTAGTTTTGCTGACACACAGATAACTTCAGAGGGCAAAAGGTTTTCAAAACAAGGTTCAAGACTGGAATTAACTTCAGAAATGTTTAAAATACAAAAATATTAAAATGCACGCTGATTTATGAGCAAATTCTAACATCTGTACTCCAATTTAGCATTTTGAATCAGGCTGATAAAAACATTAAGAGGTCTCTAACTGGTGATAATGAATACAATCAAGCCATCTCAGAGAATTATGTTTCTGAATAAATGACAATTATATGATTAGAACATCATGGTGAACTAACTTACTTAATGTCAATGTCAACACTTTACTATGAACACAATTAAGTTACCTTTTTATTTTTTAATGTAACTGCTACACATACTGTATATATGCTATGCCATTATCAAATTAAAAATCACATAATTGCCTCAGGGTAAGATGCTTAAATTATGGTATCTCATTTTGCTTTGAAAATCTCTATTTGAACAGTATTTTAAATATATTTTAATGTACAGCCTCAGTGGAATAAGACTTGAAAAATCTTGTAGTGTACATTCTGTTAGAAAACTAGAAATAATTTCTAAAATGCTTCAGTTTGTTATTACTGAGCTTGCATAGCATTTGAAGGCAAACTAGTGGGGTTGTATCGAGTCAGTCATTGTATCCTAACACAGTGGCCTAACAGTTTCTTTTGTTTGGTTTGACAGGACTCTCATGTAGAGACTACTAATATTCAAGGGTGGTTGACTACAGGGAGAAATCACGGGTGTAAGTCCATAATACTCCTGAATATGCAGTATTTTGAAGTTGTCTTAGGTTTTTTCTTGCATAACCCTCAAAATGCAGAAGGGGCTAATTCCCCCAGAAAACAAAACGGTGGGAGTCCTACTTTATTTTATTTTATTCCCATTGATGAAAAATACAGCTCAAGAAAGCTATCAGGAAATTTTCTAAAGACTAAATTTCTCATTTTTATTTAAAAAGAAATTGAATGATTAAGTAGAAACCATTTATCTAAAAGCAGAAGGGATAAAACTAACAATTTCAGTTCCTCTCACAGAATAACAAAATCCCTTTATTAGTAAAAAAGAGAGAGGCAACTCTTAATAAGGTCTATAAATTAAATGGCAGCAGCAGCAGCCTGAAGCAGCTTAGACAGCAATGATCCATGGGTCAGCAAATGATAACTATTTTAAGCAGGAATGTTTGTTAAATTCAAAGCATTTGAATTTTACTTCACTTCCAAGTGAAAATGGTAACAGAAACATATGCTTTTATGTCATATAGGTAGCAAAGACATCTAGTTATCTCACTTTTATTCAAAAGGGGAATCCACAGGCTCAGAACTCAGACTCCCTCTGTCTGAAACGGTCAGAAGCAGTGAGGCTGGATCTAGAGAGCCAGCTTTGAGGAAAATTTTGGATAAAAGACCAAACAACACTTTCCATTATTTCATGTGTTTGACAAACTCCTGCAGCAAAACCTACCTGTGCCAAATAGGAAAAAATGATTTAGAAGCTGCGGAGATTCCTTACCTGTGGGAATCATCATAGGAAAACACAATTTCAAGTAATGTGATATTGCTCATGCAAGCTGAGAGAGATACAAATAATAAAACTATTTCTCCAAATAACATACAATGGGGACCTCAAGGTTTGTAGGATTTTTACAGAAAACTTGTGTTATGATTATTATCTGATCCAAGTTGGCAGACTAACAACAACAGAGCATAAAGGAAAAATATCATGCCATGGGAGCAGTGTGAGTGAATTACGGCATAATATAGCACTTTCTCTTAAAATAGCTCTCTATAGCTAGTTGTCTACTATATAAACAAAAATAGTACAAAATTAAACACATAACTGTACCACTTGCGACGACTGACAGGAGTTTGCAATATACAGATGCTAAAACAAGCCATTGCTGGATAAAAAAAATGGCTATATTTCAAAGTTCAGGTGTTCTGGAGAATGCTTAAACAAATGTATATACTAAAAGCCTACCTGTTCTTAAAAATACTTACCTAAAGTGCTCCTAAGACTAAACCAACTTATGTCAAATTAGGAGAAAAATATCACTAAGTATGCATTTGTTGAAATAAAGAAGAGCAACACATTTTGCTTTCGTTGCCTTAACACTATCCTTTATTTTATGCTTTATTTTTTTTGTAGCTCCTAGTGGAACAACTGACATTCATTTCTTAGAACACGCATCTATGAAAACACCTGAGTCATTTGCCTTTACTGAGATTTTTATCTTGCCAATAGCAGTAGTGCTCCATATTCCTGCAAGTACACTCAGTGGGGCAAATTCCACATCAAACTCCCATTCAGTAAGAAGAAATGCGATGAGATATACTGAGATATTTCGTTTTGTATCTCTGCAACACAGCCAAATAAACCACACAATCTTTTCTTTTGGAAGAAACAATGCTTAACTCACTTTCAAAAGGCTGAAACTCACACTTTGAAGAATGTGACGAGTGGAATACGTAAATAGAACAAGGGGAAGACCCTACCAATTCATTTGCCTGACAATGAGAAACAACTTATCCTAGGAAGTACAGAGACACAGTATGCCACATGAACCTGTGTAGCGTAAAGATGAATTCTATTTGAAAGATGGCTTAACATTTACTAAAAATCTCTGTCTTCTAATTTTTTTATATAGTCTATTACTAGTTCTTATTGCACATGATATGTCAGAGAGCAAGAGATAATCAGGTAAAATAATGACTTCATTTTCAGGTTCTATAGGAGATCTTCTAGCACACACTTCTAATACTTTTCTGGCACACCAGAACACTATGGAATAGATTGGACTTGCCTCTGGTCATTTCACCTGGTAAGGATTATCAAGTTTAGTACCCTGCCACATGACATGGTTGATGTTCAGTGGTTACTTAGTCACAATTAAGGTCCCCTTTGCTTAGCAAAAACATGGAAGTGGGATGTAAAATGCAGCTCTCTTTATTTGTATTTAAACTCTTATGGGAGGTAAGAAAAAACCTTTAACAACAACAACAAAAAAAACAAAATCATGGATGCTAAAGTGTTTATAGAGTTAGGAGATTTTCTTCTCAACAAACACAGTACACCTATAATAAAAAGACCCTGCTGGAAGCTACAAAAGTAGTCAAGTTTAACGTTATGAAAATAGTGAGTCATGAAACAATGAGAAAGTATCCGAAGTTGAATGAATTTTCAAAGAAAAAAAAGAAAGTCATTAAAGTAGAATTAAAATCAGTGGGAAACGAATAGCCTGAATAAAATAGATTTAATCATAAGGTTGATTGAGATGTCCCTGAAAGTTGATAATGGGTGGCAATAAGATTTATAAGTAAATTAGGTATAATAAAAAGGTGTTAATTTTTAATGAGATGAGCTCTCATTAGAGACTAAAAAGAAATCAAGACTTCTAAAGTTTTACATTTCATTTATGAAGCTTTCAGAATTTGGCCTGAACCTGTGTCACTTTTACAAGACATTTTTTGTGATTTCAAGGAGGTCTGCTGGCTCTGTAAGTTTGTAAAGTAGATATAAAAAGTAAGGTATTTTCTATTGGTTTCTGTAACCACTGATGGCTTCATGAATAGAATTTTATTTCTTAAAGATCGCATAGATATTTATTCCCATATACTTGGACAGTAAATGTTTTCTTATCTGTACAGCACTGCTGTTCTATTGCTGACCCAGATTCACAAAGGAATTTTAGCATATTTTAAAGAAAAAAGAGGAGAAAAAAAAATAGAGTGCCCACTGCTCCATGCCTGAAAGACATCTATTTCAGGAGGGGATTCAATGTTGAGAGCAGCAAATCTAATGTAGGCACCTTCCTGTTACCTAGAGTCAGGCTTCTGAATTTGTGAGAGGTCTGGAAATTAAAGTACAATCTTGATGGTACTGTTTCTGTAGGACAGAAGAGTATCCTGTCCCAGACAATGGTTTACAAGACACTACAAAATGCTGCATGACCTATCACAGGGCTAGAAGCTGCCATTTCGAGTACTATAACCTATTACCACAGTCCATGCTCGTAACTGCCAAGAGTTTGTGAATCTCTCTTGTGAATCCCACTCTACAGCAAATAGGAGTACATACGCAATAAAGTTGCTACAGCTAAGGAAGTTAATAGTGTGCTGAGTAATCAACACTAAGCTCTTCCTGTTCCCAGCCTGCATTTTTAACTCCATACTTCAGTTTTTAACATACACACAAACAGCTGTTATCCATATAGATTAGTAATCACAGCAGTGCAGAATGCTTCATGAGAAGTGATGGCTTTGTAATCTACTTGTAGTTCATCTCCTCCCTTTGGTCAGAGAAGAGCCTGAAACATACAGATCTCGGGTTTTTCTGTAAGCATACAGCAAACTGGGTAGATTGTAAGCACTGGACAAAACATAAAAATATCTAGATACAAGTGAGTATATTTAATCTCCCCATCTTTGTAATATCTGTTTTACTTAAGCATAACACTAGCCATAGATATATCACACTATCTAGTAGCCTCTCCTTCAGGGAGGAACTACCAAATCATAATCTCCCATATACAATGCAGGATGAAGAGTTAATAGATTATATTCCTAGAGTCACCAAAAGTAAAGTACAATAAACATAGTTTTGAGATGCAAGAGTCAAGCTGGTAAAGAACGCACAGAATAATTTCATTTTCTGAATACAATTTATGAAGGTGAAATTGTGATTTTAAAACTAAGCCATCTGACTGTCATTCTGCATGAGGCATGGATGTGCATTAGGACTATGAAGAGAACACTAAACAGCAAAGGTGACTTTTATTACAGCCCTTCAAAGTTTCATGACACAAGAGGACTATACCACAGAGCAAAATCTAGCTAATGCAAAGTATAGCTGTTCTATTTTTCCTCATTCTTCTACAGTAAATACTATTGGCCTCTATATATTCATCTTATTGATTTCTTAATGATATGCACAGAAAAGTGATTCCCAACTGTTCACTCTGTCACTTTGACTAATCATTTTCTCCCTTCTCTAGATTTTACACTTTTAGGAAACAGTTGCATCAATGATGCTTTCCATTAAAGTGTCCTGCAGATGTTAAGAGGTATGTATTAATTGCCAGATAAACCTTATAAATAGCAAGATGCTGTTTAAATACTAAATAAAACCAATAATCAATAAAAAAGCTAGAAGTAGAGTATAAATTTGCCTATTTTAAATAATTTCCTGCAGCCATATAAAATGCAATCCTGACTTATTAGTCTCATTTTCCCTTAAGTTCTTGATGAAAGCTTGTTTATGTCTTCCTTCTTATCGCTTCCTTCTTATGGGTCACTTTATGTTCATGCAAATGTAGCCGTAAAACTAAATCCATTAAGGAATGCCTCAGACTTTCACAATATGAAAAACTGTAGTTTTTTTGAATGCTAAGTACTAAAAAGTTAGCTGAAATGAAGTATGGTGTGCATCCTTAAAAGTAAACAGTGTAGGAAGCTGTCTGAAAAGCAGCTTGTTTCCAGATTATTGGAATATGCTCATTTTTATTCTAAGATACTTAAAGAATTGGCCAAAGCAATTTCTGAGTTCTTCATAGTTATCTCTGAGTACTCACAATGTTGCCAGAAGATGGAAAATGGGAGAACAAAGTGCCTGTGTTTAAAAAAAAAAAAAAAAGAGGAAGCAAGAAAGAGAGAAAGTGAAGGAAAAATTATAGTCTAGACAGTTAACTTCTGTTCCCCCAAAATTTCTGCAATAAATTATCACCTACTTGTAACCATCTAGAAGGTAGTACAGAAAAACTGCAAACAGTATAGATACGTCAATATGAAAAAAAGTCAAACCAATTTAATTTCCTTTTCCAACAGGCTACTGGAACTTCTGTGTTTAAGAGACAGGAAATAAACTCTCTTACATCCTGATTTCAGGAAAATTTTGACAGCACCTCACTTGACATTCTCATCAACATTTGACAAGCACACTGGACAGGTAAAAGAGCCAAAAAACAGGTGCAAAAAACCTGGCTGAATAACCATAGTCCAAAACTAGTTTTCCATAGTTACCAAAAGCATAGCAGGCTTACCTGGAAGAAACCCTCCTGGGTTTGGATTTGCCCAGCATTTTCATTAATAATACTAATGAATTAGCTAAGTGACTACTTGCCAGAGTGGAGGATGGCATGAGGTTGGGAAGGGCCGCAAGTATATGGTAGAATTTCAAATTATCTTTGCCAACTGAAGGTTTGCATAAAATGGCATAAAAAAATAGGGTAAGTGTAA
Organism: Limosa lapponica baueri; assembly: GCA_002844005.1. Lineage (NCBI taxonomy): Eukaryota > Metazoa > Chordata > Aves > Charadriiformes > Scolopacidae > Limosa > Limosa lapponica. Next base: position 254,067 of record KZ505703.1, read on the forward strand.
AATACGGTACATGAGGAGGAACATAAACTGCACAAATAAAGTACTGCATAGGAGTTCTTAAACTGTCTGTTTAAGAAACAATGGGAAAAATGGGAAAGAATGACGGCAATAGTGAGCACTAACTTCTGAAATTATTGTTCAGACTTTGAAGCCATAATAGCTAAGCATATACTAAAATCTAGTGGATGGGTATGGAGTAGTGCATAGAAAGAAAAGAGAGAGGAAAAAGTCCTTTAATACTTTTTGAAGTGATAATTATATAGCTTTTGGATTAAAGTATTCACAACTCTTTTATAAAAAAAATTAAGACACTCTTCTGTTCATTGTCAGTCACTCATTGCCAAATTAAAAGCTTGTTCATACAGAAATTACTTTGATCTACAGTGGCACCCAAAATATAATGAGCAACATTCCTCAGATTTCAAAGATAAAATTACAAATGTATGTAAAATACAGGAAAAAACCTATGAACAAGGAGATGCATTGCTAAATATCACTTATTGAGGGAACACGTGTATTTTCCAGCAGAATGCTGATAGCACTTAAAGAACAGCAATCATATCCATTCCAGAAATAACCACTGAAAAAAAAAAAAAAGGCAAAAGAGCAAAAAAAGCATGAAAAGAATCAGAATATTGTATTCATTGGGTAGAATTTTCACCAACCATGACAAGGATATTACCACTATGATCCCGCTGGGTAAGTGGCATGTTATGCTTTGCATGCACCAATTATGAAAAACAGCTTGATCAGAGATATTTAGAAACTAACTCTAATGCAAACGATCACATCACAAGAAAGTAATCAACTTTATTCTCTAAGGTCTTTAATTTTTAGCTTACTTGGTCGTTAATTTTTAGCTTATTTCAGAGCTGCTGAAAGTATAGCATGTAATTGGACTGACCCACAGTGAGTTCCTGGAAGTATTATGACTTAGATACTTCTACAATCCACAGTACTTCTTTTTGCAACTCCCATCAATTTACCATTAGATGCAACACAGTTTCCACCAAATTTAATTCCAGGACTAGAAGGGCTGAAATTTCAAGCCATGGCATTCTGTTCATGCCAACATTGTCAACATATTTTCTCCAGTATACAAATAGAAGAGCAAACCTGCAGCAGCACAGGACCTCCTTTACACCACCCTGTGAGCTCCTTTCACCCCCAGTTTTCGGTTAGTGGATTTTTATTCTTGACCCCTACTTAGCAAGGTAAGTGCTCACGTCCCATGAATAAGGCTACTACAAGCAACTACAATTGAGCTTCATTTACTTGGCAGAACTATTCCCACTCTCCACATCCAAAACAGCCCCTGACACTAAGTTGCATTTCCTTTTTCTAGAAAGGTTTGGGAATCTTAAATATTTTCTCCTCTAACTAAAGTTGACTAAACTAAAAGTCTCCTCTAACTAAAGTTGACTAACTAAAGTGACTCTTTTCTCTCAACAGATAAAGTTTCCCAACTATGTCTTTGAAAACCACAGGGTTCTAGGTATTTCTGAGTGTTCATCAGTGGAACCCAGAGAGGTTATTTTCCTGATTCCTTTTCTTTAGCTATGTTGTCGTTTAACCCCAGCCAGCAATTAAGACCACACAGCTGTTCACTCACTCCTTCCCCCACCCAGTAAGGTAGGGAGAAGAGGGAGAAAAAGGAGCAACCACCACCCCCACCCCCCAAGTTGTGGGTTGAGATAAAGACACTTTAATACAACTGTAACAGAAGAGAATAATAATAATGGTAAAAGAATATAAAAAATTAGTGATGTAATACAATTGCTAACCACCCGTTGATCAATTGCTGAGCCTGTTCTGAGCAGTGATTGTGGATTCCTGCCCCCCGGCCAGTCCCCATTTATATACTCAGCATGATGTCTATGTCATGGAATATTCCTTTGGCCAGTTTGTCCTGTCTATGCTCCTTCTCAGTTTCTATAGGTAGCTGAAAAATTCCTTGAAAAAATATAAACATTACTTAGCAACAACTAAAACAATATGTTATCAACTTTATTCTCATACTAAATCCAAACCAGAGCAGCTACGAGAAAGAAAATTAACTCTATTCCAGCCGAAGCCAGGACAAACTACTTGACTTCAAGGGTGCACCTACACTGGGAATTTCACCGGGGTCAGGAGTGCATTTTTGAAGTGCATCTCTGATTTGTCCCTACTTGCTATGCTACTTGTTTTGCAGTGTGAAGAGGGCCTTTAGATCAAACTAAAGTGATAAAAGGGCTCCAACTGCTAACTGGAATTCAGCCCACAACAACAGACTAAGCAAGTTCAAAACAAAACCCTCAGAAATGACACAGTGTGGATGTCAGGTTCTCTGACCCATCTGGTCAGCTCTATCAACCAACAGAAGAGTTCACAGACCTCCTTTGTTGAGGACACGTTACTCGCTAATGCAGTCATGGTCATACATTCTGGGATAGAAAATCCCACAGAATTCACTAATAATTTTAGGTCGTTATTGTCATCCATACCAAACTTGAATTTGAAGAAATTTTTGGAGTTTCATTGTGTTGTGATTTAACTCCAGCCAGCAACTAGGCACCACACAGCTACTCACTCACTTCCCCTCAGTGAGATGGGAGAGAAAACTGGAAGGGTAAAAGTGAGAAAACCTGTCTGTTGGGATAAAGACAGTTTAATAAGTAAAGCAAAAGCTCCGCACACAACCAAAGCAAAAAAAGAATTAATTCACTACTTCCCATCGACAGGCAAGTGTTCAGCCATCTCCAGAAATGCAGGACTGCATCACACGTAACGGTTACTTGGGAAGACAAGTCCCATCACTCCGAATGTCCCTCCCCTTCCTCTTCTTCCTCCGCCTTTATATGTTCAGCATGATGTCACATGTTATGGAGTATCTCTTTGGACAGTTGAGGTCATCTGTCCCAGCTATGTCCCCCCCAACTTCTTGTGCACCTCCAGCCTACTCGCTGGTGGGGTGATGTGAGGAGCAGAAAAGGCCTTGACTCTATGTAAGCACTGCTCAGCAATAATGAAAACATGTCTTCATTATCAACACTGTTTTCAGCACAAATCCAAAACATAGTCCCATAATAGACACTATGAAGAAAATTAACTCTATTCCAGCCAAAACCAGCAGACATTACTACAGACCACACCAGGAGAAAAATGCTGGCATTATCCAATAAACGGCAAGACTTTCAATAGTTCACTTACTGCAGGTTCTGTGTTTTTCACCTGGTTCTCTAAAAGGTACTTGAAACGTCTTCAAATATTTAACTCTGGGGAAGAAAAAACAAAAAACAAACAACAGTCTTGACCACGCAACTATTTCTTATAGAAAGTTTTGAGCTGCACTGTGATTTTGTCAAGGTGATTTGGGTCTTGCATATGAAATGCAGTTTCAATAAGAAAGGTAGCTACAGGAAAATATGTGTTGGAAAAAAACATTATCTACTACTTCTTCATGTTATTTAAGTTGTAAAATATTTAACATTATTCACCTGATTTGGGGCATAACAATTGATCTGCAGCCAAAAGGAGAAGCAAAAGTTTTCAGTAAAATTCTGTCTTTAACTCTTCAAAACCTAGAGTTCACTATTTATGAGAAACTGGTGAATGCTCCATGAAGTTTGAAGGGATATATTTTCTTTCATACATTTCATTCCTACAATTTGTATTCTCTTATAATTAAACTAGGTGTCATACCCTACAAATTGACCCTGTATGCTTATATTGGAAGGCTTAAGAAATATATTCAGAGCAGCTATGCTACATATGAGGAAAATAATGAGGGTGAAAAGTCACCTGTGAGAAAAGAGAAAGAAAATACAAAATCAGTGTCCAGAGTCAATTACTGCATGTTAAAAACTAACAAAAAACCTCCAGAAAAATGAGAAATAAGTCAGGCAAGGGACACACAAAATATTAAGAACAAAGAGCTAGATCTCAGCTTCACTGAAGTAATTTACAGTTTTGTCATATACCTCAAGATTTCTGAGTTGAAGACATATTATTTGAAAGCCCAATTAAACACACAAGCTAACTTTCACTCCTTTCTCAATTTAAATCCATTTTTTGGGGAGCTAATGTTTTTTAAGAAAGACCTGGTCCCTAAACATATTCTCACATGAACATTTAACTGCCAGTCACTTCTTAAAGTTGTTCATATTGCAAGTATTACTTCTTACTATGAATAATCTATCACACTTTAATGAGTCAAAATGGGTCACGTATTTATGTTTGTGCTCTCAGATCTAATTGAGCTACAATAACACAAATAATAATAATTATTCAAATTACATTATATGGTTTTAAGGTTGCTCTAATTGTTAATCATCTGATCCAACTTTTCTGTGCAGTCTCAAAACCAGACTGAGTGTAGATGTCTAAACTAAAGCATCTCTGGTTTCATTGTAAAGACAGAAACCTAGTAGCAACTGAAATCCCTAAAGAAAGGTGTTCTGGTGTCCTGATTCAAGAGAAATAATCATACATGGGGAAAAGAACCCACTAGGGTTTGGCGACAGGAGTATGTTATAAAGGTTCTGAAACATCATTCTCATTCTTAATCATCAGGGCTTTTAGATTATATAGAGTACACAAACACATAATATTTCTTCAAATAACTTTCCTGGGGTTATCACCTCATGAACTACACCATAGCTAAGTTTATAAAGAAGAGTTGCCAGCAGAAATTAAGAAGCTAAGGACAAAAGCTAATCTTTTGCTAAGCATATGTGGGGCTGAATAGTCTATTAACTTTTACCTCTGCTTAGAAAACTTAAAGTAACAGTTTTTTCAGGTCCTATAAGAATTTTCCTTTAGCTCCATGTAGTTTTTCCTGGGTTTTTAATTGGTTTGTTTCTATGTGTACACACTGTTATGGTTAACTAAGGTTAACTAAAGACTGATGTCTTATTGTAAAATATTCTGTCATTAATCTGCACCCACATACTGCAGCTCAATAGTGGCAGAAGGTGTTTGGCTTCCTGCAGTGACATAATTTTAACCCACATTTATAGCCACTATTCTAATGTGGGCTTCCAGCCTTTTTTTTTAGAGCATACTGGTAACTTATCCACACTAAATAAAGATTGTTACAGGATTTGTTTATGTGTGAAAAATTTAAGCCTTTCTTCTTTTTAGTTTGAGAACTATAATGTGAAAAATTTTTAGTCTTAGTCTTTATTTAAAAAAAAAGAAAAAAGAAGAAATCCACAAATCCCTATTACTAAAAAGCTTTAACTCAGAAGAAAAATGTCACAATTATCTCAGTGAAAGAATCACAAAGAAACAGGGGCTCCATTAAGCTTATTTGGATAACTTTTGGATAACTTTGCATTTCCAATCTTTTTCACTGTTAAATTTTAGTCTTTTTTTTTTTGTAATTTTGTAACTTTGATTTAGAACATTCTATCTAATATTGCGCTTGTAATTACAGAAGAAATTACAGTATTTTCTAATGGTCTTTTCCCCTTTAAGTATCAGATAGAAAACTAAAATTCTAGATTTAGATCTCCACATGTAATAAATTTTTTTGTTCCAGTATCAATAGGAATGAGCAAGAGAAGTTTGTAGAGTCTGGAATATACAAGGTCTTATAGATCATGAATCAATTTCCAGATTACTGTTTACTTTGGTATAGGCAAATCAAAGGGAAATATACACTTAAACGAAAGCAATTAAACAACACCACATCAATATAAAACCTATTTCTTGTGTTATAAATGATTTATATCAGGGAAAATTACACCAAATGTTTTGGTAAGTACTCTGCTAAAGGAATTAGAAAAAAAAACTTTGTGGAAAGTAGAAGGCTAGGTTTTGTAGCTGTTTGCTTATGAGGTCCTTAGCTGAAGAGACGCTGGTGAGCTGATAAAGGTTTTGGCCTTAACTTTATCTTGCACTTACATTCTGTTTCCAATTCTACAACAAATAAAAGGTTCTGAAAACTTTCCTGGGGCAACTGGCATCCAATCACAACTTTTTGGCAGATCAGAAACTGCTAGACTTGCCAAAATGTTGTTTGTCTTCCACAGGAAAAAACCCTTCCTCTCAGGAATAGCAAATGCTTCCACTTGGATTACAGGAAAGACCCAAGCCATAAACTGCACAAAATAATCTATGGTAGATGTACACAAACAGGCCAGTTAACCATCTGAAAGCATAAGAAATGAACGTGCCCTGACAGGTAAGAAGATATATGAAAATCCAGTTAATTCATACTATTTAGGAACTGTATGTACAGCTGTATGTACAGCTTTTAAAAGAAAGCTAACAGCTACACTTTCCACAACTCATGCATATGTTCCTGTATCAACAGCATCTGATCTTCAAGCATCAGAAAGGCCACTAATCAGGCTGTAGAACGATGTGTGGAAAGTGTTGAAAAAGGGTAGTTTGTCCCTTGTTTTGCTAACAGTACAGAATACATTCCCAAACAAATGAAAGTTCAATAATTTAGTAATTTAGGGTGGTTTTTTATGGTTTTGTTGTTGTTGTTGTTGTTGTTGTTGGTTGGTTAGTTCGTTGTTTGGGTTTTTTGTGGGTTTGGTTTTTTTAACAGTTCCCAGTGTCCTGTTAAGTTTTCAGTCTGTTGAATAAAAGATGAACGCCTGAAACTATAAAAGCAGACTGTGTCTTTAACTTCTGCCCGCTGATTCACTAGGTTTAGAAATCACAGGAAATTGCGTTTATCTCTTACCCATGAGCCATTATTCCTGACACCTAAACTATTTGCTGGGAGTACAAGACTAACACATGTATCTGTCAACAAAATGGGTCACCTCTATATTCTTCTATATTTTCTTTAGTTGAAATCAATAAAGGAGAAATCAGAAACATCAGACACTGGAGGGCAGGAATGATGAAGTGTTTAACAATGCTCCCTGATGTCTGTATCCCAAGACACACGGCTGCTTCACAACTATTTTACCAGTTTTCACATTTTACCTGTTTGTGCATCCTCTAGCCCTTGTAACTCTTTTGCATACTAAGACTTTTTTGTCTTTGTCATAAATTTACAAACAATAATGCTGAAACAGATTATTAATTTAATTTTTAACACTTTGCATAACATTAATATGCAGACAGCATACCTCCAGATTACATCTCCCTCAACATATCACACATACACAAATCATATTGCAGAAAAAAACCCAAATCTGTAAGCAAAGCAGTATTAATACCATTGTAACTAATGTGTATTATTTTCATTGACACATAAATGAAGCGTGGGTTATAATTACTACACTGTGAAAATAATTATTGTAAATAGTTGATATTTTTTAATCTTCTAATCATTTAAAAGAGAATCCTTTAAGACCTAGAGTAAAAGCCATGTTTGGTCTTCCAGCTTCAGTATCATATCTCATACAGGGGAATGAAATATAAATCAATATTAATGCAAAGTAGACAAAGCAGCAGAAAAATCACAAAAACAGTAAAGCAGACAAATTTTCCCCCGCCCAAAATGCATCTCCTGTGTATGCCTTGACTGCAAGGTTACCAACTCCAGATATATAACCTTAAAGCATTACTCATTGGCAGTGATGTCACTACAGATGATTAACCTGGTAACTGATTATGACACCTAGTAAGGCAGAGAAGTAAATTTCAAATTTACTAGGTGGCTGAAACAGAATACTTATGGGAGCTTTTCAAAAATTCAGCAGAAAACTTCATGCATCAAGATGCTTCATTAAAATGAGAACAATGGAATGTATACAGAGAGCATTTTCTGGCTTACTCTTGATTTTGTTCTAGTTTTTTACCAAAAGAGAAAACCCAGAAGAAAGTAATAGGGCAGTCTTGACAGAGAGGCAAGTTCATATTATATCCAAATCTTATATATTTGGATATATCAAATATGTATCAAAATATATATTTTTGATCAATATATATTCAGGATCAAAATATCAGTTTCAATCAATAATTCCAAAATTTAGACCTCAATTTCAAACTTGTCCAAATATCAGAGGGATTTTGATATATACATTTTGATTTAGAGTCATCTAAATGCATGCTGAAAACATGGGGAAAGAAAGCAAGATGTTTAAAGTGTGCAGCCTGGCGCATACAGAGCTGTCAGGGGCCATGACTTGCAGGATATAGCATACAACGTCCAGTCATATTTTGAAATGGCAGTCAGTACGGGCAACATCTACATGACCATAACTCAAGGCAGGATTGGGCATCAAAGTAAAAAAATGCAATCCTGATAATACAAACAGCTGTATTTTATTTCAAAAGAGGTATAAGGCATTTACACATTTCTGACAAAGTCAGAGCACAGCAAAATGTGTCTGTGTTCTTCCTATTTAGCAAGTTACTTTCAATCCCCCTTTAGTCAATGTGGCAGCAATCATCAAACACAATTAGCATTATGGAAGTAAGTGCATAGCAAATAAACTTATAAGCAGGAAGCAATGACAAAAAGCTGTTGCAATCCCAGAACCGTTTAAAACACAAGAACAAAAGCAGAAGGTGCTAAAGAGCCAATTGAGCACATAGGACTGTGGCTCTGCTACACAGAAAAACCTCCACAGGACTGATGCACAGGTTTCCAGGCATATTTTTCTCAATGACTGAAAGAAATACAAATTCACCACAAAATTGGAAAGACACAAAATTGTATGAAAAATATTGTCTTTATATTCTGTTTTTACCATGAAAGCAAGGTACCAGCACTACTATATTGTGAGTGACGGTAATTGCCACATTGGACAGTTTCTCCTCCTCTGACCCAAGACCTTCATTGCTGTTTGAAAGGGATAGATTTTAAAATATTCCATGCAATACATGTGCAGCTTAGCAAACTCCTCTGGAGAAAGTCAAATGTACTCTTCCTGAGACAAGGGGATATAATGGAGGATTTAAAAAAATACAACTGGCTACAACTAGATCTCAAATTTTCAGCACAAAAACCAGAGTGATGGTGATTGTCAAGCCTCTGCTTGATTTCTGATAGCCCCCATGTATTTTCTTGAAGAATCTGAGAATTGCTTCTCTTAATACTTTCAAACTGAACAATATAACAAACACCATCTGAACAGACTGTGCTGTGAACCTTCTAGAATATATTTGATTGGATTCCTACCCAAATTCTGTCCTGCTTTCAGATATCTGAAAAATCTTGGCAAAGGAACACGATCATCATCTCATACAGGTCTGGTGGTGTTTGTTTGCAGAGGAAAGCTCTAAAATAGAGTGTAATATCTACTTCTCACAGATATAAAATGAAGGGTTGAGGTCCTAATTTCCTGTTGTTATTAATAGCTAAGCTCAAAGGGGAAGATTTAAATAATATTAAGAGAAGCTTTTTGGCAACTACTTTAAGGAACATCTGCTGCTAACTAATATGCGCGCATTAAAATTATTAAATTAGCAGTGGTAAATTAGTCATTCCATGTAGTTTAAGATCAGCCTGAGATACATTTGTTTGAACTGCGAACCTGTGGTTCTACATGATAGAATCTTAACGTTTCAGTCTTCAGGCAATCCTAAAAAGATGATTTTACCAAAAGTAGAGAGCAATTGTTTCTTCCATTAGCCAATAGTAATTGCATTTTCTTATAAGGTAAAGCCACTTCCTGCATAAGAAATCTCCTGGTTTTATAACTTAAACAGTTTACAGGATGTTAAAAACGGTATTCTGTGTGGCTTAGTTTTTGTTATCTTTGCATGCTCCTTTCTTTCTCTTAATATCTGTGGAGGTTTCAAGAAAGAAAACATTGCCAGTCTAATATTCATATAATTAGTCTACTTAGTGTACATTAAAATCAATAGTTTCATTAAGATGGTAAGAGTACATTAAGAGTTGTGGTAGGGTGGGGTTAGTGTTTCTTGGCTTCACTGACAAACAAGGGCCTTACCACTACAGTATACTGTATTCCATAAATCTTGATTTGATAAACTTACAAATTATTTTTTAGGTATGGATGGCCAGAACTTTCAGTTAAGCATTTTGATCCAGTTACACACACACACCTAATTTTATTGTATAACTAACTAATTGCCATGGGGACAGCATCCACAGCATCCATCAAACCTGCTCCATAAAAATAATACTGTAACGTTTCTTCATTTAAAAGAGAATGTTGTGGTTTAACTCCAGCTGGCAGATACGACTACATAGTGACTCACGCAGTTCTCCCCTTTTCCCCAGAAGGTCAGGGAGAAGACGGAGAAAAGGAGGGGAAGGGGAAAAGGAAAGGGAAAAAAACCTCAGTTTAATAGAACAATAAAACAGTTTAAACAGTTTAATAGAACAATAACAGAAAATTAATAACAATAATAACAACAACAGTAATAACAATAAAAGTATATATAAGACACAAGCCACTCTCACCACCCTCTAAATTGGTTGATTGGGACCATTCCAAGCAGTGATTGCAAGTACTGCCCTCCCCTCAGCTAACCCCATTTGTAAACTGAGCAAGACATCTATGGTACAGAATATTCCATTGGCCATTCTGTCATTCTATCTAGGCTCCTTATCTTCTTCTATGGGAACCTGAAAAAAGTCCTTGAAAAATATAAACATCACCTGGGAACAACTAAAACAATATACATTATTGACATACCTTTCATGCTAAATCTGAAACACAGCAATCAATAGGAAAAAAAAAATATAATAAATCTATCCCCACTGAAACCAGGACAGAGAAATAAAGAAGTATTGTGTAATTTGGTTTCTTTAGCAATAGCTATGTCTACACAGCTCAGTGGAGCATAGAAGAGTGTTACTGGGCTACCTCTGGACATGCTGCTCTGACTCACATTTTGCGTTACCGTGTGAAGGTAGTATCCTGGGTCCTGAAGGAGTCCAAATAGACAGCCATAGCTTTGAACTGGAGCTCTTCAGCCCTGCTGCTCTTTTTTTTGAGGTGTCTTGGGAATGCTTTTGGAAGGGAAATGACCAATATTTTTAATATTTGTCACTAAACTTCATTGAAAAATAACTTTTCATGTATGAGTTGGCCATATTGGACATGTGCACCAAGATAAAATTATTTATCAAAAAACTTAATGGCAATGGTAGGGCTAGGTTTTGGAAGAAATTTCACAAAATTTTAGAAACAGCAGAATATTTTAAAGCTAGAAATAAAAAGTTCCTCCAGATTCAGGCTGGTAGTGTCTTTTTCATTCTTGACCTTTAATAAAATCTATGTAAACTTTATCAAAAACTGTATTTAAATTATCGAGTCTTTGTTCCTATTATCTCAATATCTGTCAGAAGTAAAAATATTCATGACAAGACCTTTGAGTTTCTTTGGGTTTCAATTCTGGTAGCAATTTTCATATGTAAAGGCAAACAAGTCCTTTAACATATCCGTATTGGTACTCATCACCAGTTACCAAGGGATCAAAATAGAAACCACAGAGAGAGCCAAGAGAGAGTATTTAACAGTTTAAAAATTTGTTTAGTCTAGTGGGATTTTTAACACTGAAATATGCAATTCCCAGCTGCCCCGATGTATTTTAAAATCCTTCTGAGGATTCAGAACTAAGTACTTACATGACTTTAATAGTTCCGTCTCATCACCAGAAACCTCAGTACACTGAAAAAAACCCCACAGCTAGAAACATACTGCAGTGCACTTTTCATCTGACAAGAAAAGTGGTTAAAATATCTTAAAAAGATGCAGATGTCAAACATTAATCATAACCAACACACATTGCTATGGTCCAGTAACTGTTGGTACTTAATTTCAACAAAATCACAATCCTTTCTCAGCCTTTTCTATGTGGCTGTGTAAACACGACAGCAACTTTAAATCTTGTTGACAGTGACTTCCATACCTGTCAGTGGGCAGGCAGCTGCAGTTCAAACAGTGCTGCACAGAAAAGCACTTCCAAATTCCCACCCTGAGCTCCAAACTCAACAATGTATTTTGGGACACAGTTGAATGCCAAGTCAAAAATGTCACTGCTTTACAAGCAATTAAACAATTAAAAAGTACGGTTATGAAGCAGGGAACAAAGGTTAATTAGAAAAGAAAAACAAATTTGAAGTAGGACAGAATACTTTTTCAGTTACCTTCAGAGATAATTAAATCAAACTCATAAACCCCACAATTTTAAACAAAGGATATATTCAGCAATATACCCAGACTATCATAATGATTAGGAATATGACGGACAGATAAGTACTTCCATGTATATTACACATAGCTGACTACATTCACAAAAGCTGTTACCCCAAATCCTTGTTAGTAAGTGAACTGGAATTCAACCATGATTTCCACTGCCGTTACTAGACAGATTCATTTGAAAATTCTGGGAAGAGTCAAAAGAGTAGAAATAAATGCTGCATGAATCCATTAGCCATCCTATGAAGTTCTGTTGCTTGATTTTTTTTTTAATAATACATCTTACATTATTTCACTGAGTACAGAGTTTTGTTATTTCTTAGATAACGTATTTTTCTTTAGTAACCTTCTGTTGCTTCAAGTCACTCCAAATAACAACATATATAGTGGGTTCAAACAGCATGACTGGAAGGACTTCTGGATTCCAAAAAACATGCAAGTTTGTCTGTAGGCAGAACGTAATTATATGATAAATTATTTCAGATGAAATTTCAGATGAAGAGGACATGTCTTTTACTCTGGTCTAAACAACATGTTTAGTTTTTAAGCCCAAGTTTTGTGTCTATTTGGGGGTTTGAGTTTTTAATATTTTTAATATTTATGCATGTGAATAACATGAAAGATCAAAGTGAAGATGCAGTAGGTCTGTTTGTCTTTTAATATCTCAACTCTGCTGTATTTTAATATTCATCCATCCCCACAGGGCGACTTTAGCCACCATGAGCATCAGTGCCTACAGTCTTCTGTTACAGAAAATTTCTATTGAAAAAAATTGGCATATTTCTAATTATATTCTAATCCTCTGGAGAGAATCCCTGTATTGTAACTGCAGCCTGGCATTACTGTCTGCAGTTTCTTGAACTAAATAAAGAAAGCGTTAGCAATTTGATTAGTAGAACCTGATTGCTTTCCCTGAACATTACAGTATGTTAAATGAGAAGTTGCATAAAACAAATAAATGAAGCAGGTGCATGTCAGATTCTGATTTGGAAGACTGCCAACTGATCAACTCCACCAAGGTTTTATTATCTAACCAGAAACACATTTTGTTGATGCTTAGATTTTTCCCTCAAGAATAACTTCTTCCAACACTGGAAACAGCTCAATGAAAAAAATGCTGTAACTATTGAAGATTCAGGTAAATGCTCTGTAGCAAGCATTGTGCCCAACAGGCTCTTATTCCTCTGTATATGCATACAGACACATGTGCAGGCTAGTCTGAAAATATATTCCAATCTTTATGCCAACAAAAAAACACCAAAATGAGAGCAGGACATCAAAAAGAGAGACCATGTTTTTCCATGGTCTTGTGATAAACATTAAAACACTGATTGAACAGAAAATCTCATATTCAGTAATTTGGAGGGTGTATTTTCCAACTGGATAGCTTCCTTTGGACCCTAGTAAACAGCTGGAGGGGATGGACAGAATATTTGGTTATACTGTCTGCTTGGCTTTTCTTCTCCTTTCATCAAACTTTTAAATGGTTTGCAGTGGAAAAGCATGACCATAACATCTTGTATTTATGCCCAGTGCATATCATTTGCAAGAATGTCAGACAAAGTGACCTGGAACACACTCATTCCATGACAAGGATGTTAACAGTTTTAATTGACATTTTAATGCTGCCTCTAGTTCTTGTAAAGTATGTACTGCAGTATTGGCTAGGTCTACATTTGCACTGAATTTCAGTCCCTGGGCACTGCTTTTTTCCCCACACTGCCTTATATGGGAAGGTGTAAATCCTACTGCTGACTCAGATGCTCAAGAATTTGCTGTTTTAATAGTAGCTGTGGATTTACAGAAGCATACTTTTTAAGCATAAAAATTGCTAGTTTCAAGAGTATCTGAATCAGTTCAAATGCTAAGGTATTTCTTCCACTCTGCATTACAAAACATTTAGACCTGTTTATGGCTCCTCTTCTCAACTGAAGGATAGCACACATAGCATAGTACCACATAATAGTACCCTTCCCCTTGGGGAAAAATTCTATGAATGCTGATTAAACATGTTTACTTTGCACAGTTTTTAATATATATATATCACTGAGGAGAAATTTCACAAAAGCATGTTTATGATAGAAGCCTAAATTGCATTGTCCTTCAGCAAGGTACATGTACTTTTGCAACTGTACATCAAATTTGATAGTGGAGCCCAAGTTGTTTTTTTTTTTTTTATCATTGCCAAAATGCTTGTAAAAAAGACATCTATACCTTTTCAGAGAGAAAAAAGCTTAGTCCTAGGCATTTTGTTATTGTATGGGTAATACTTGCAGAAAATAGCAGAAAAAATAGTTGGAAGAGACTTCAAGCAGTCCTCTACTCTCAGACTCCTACCACAACAAAGGATTAAAAAATACCTAACCCGTTTTTGGCAGACAAATGTTTTCCATGTTGTTCATGAAAGCCTTTAGTGATGGAGATTTCATTGAATTCTATGAAACTTATGTAAGAATATTTCCCACTGTCCTTATTTTGGTAGGTTTTTACCAACGCTTTATAAAAATCTCACTTTCTGCAACAGAAGCTCAACTGTCCTTGGGGGGTGGGGAGGTTTCTTGTCTTTCTTTTCAGTTTTCTTTAAAGCATTTGAAGACCTACCACATCTCAAGTCCTCTCTTCTCTGTTCTTAATACCTACAATAACGTTCCATTTCTTTTCGTAAGTTACATTTTCTAGACTTTCGATCCTTCCTTCTCTGCATCTCTCATTTCTCCCCAGTTTGTCCCAACATTTCTTGAAGTTTATGTCAATAAGTGACAAAAGAACTCCAGCAGAGGCTTTATTAACACTGAGTGGAACAGAAGAGTACTTCCTATTTCTGAATACAATCCTGCTTTCATATCCCAGGATGAGGCTTGCCTGTCTCCACAATGGCAGAACATTACTGATTCATTTTCAGTTTATGATTTGCAAAGAGGGACTTGTAAACCACTAGGTTTATGATAGCAATACTGCTATATAGCAGGTCATTCTCTAACTTTTATCCATGATTTCTCTCTGCTAAGAGTAGTACTTTCAATTCTCCTTAATCAACTATAGCTTTTCATATCAGACCTTTTTTTCAACTGGTCAAGAATGCTTTGAATTGCAATTCTGTCCTACAAAGTGCTTGGATCCCCTCCCAGCTTGGTACCGTCTGGAAATTTAGTACGCAATTCTCTATGCCTTCAAAGCCGTAAATAAAAATATCAAGTACTTAAAATATCCGTATGATGCCAGTTCTTTATATATCTTTTTCTTCCCAAAGACAGACTATATTTGGAAGGAAAAGTTCAGATCAAATTCAGTCAGGTTAAAGAAGAAGATAATGTACCTTTTCAGTAAGAACACCTTACTTTCAGTGGGGTAATAAAAACTATTAGACAAGTTCATATGAAGTTCTAAATTTTTATGACAGTGTTTTCTAATTGGTGCAACAATTACGTGAGAAGAAATCTGAAGGTATGGCAAATCACACAGTACTGTGTTTGCAAATACCATCATAGTGTGCGATGTAAGACGCAGCTCAGGCTCTATTCATCCATCCCAGAATAAGTCTCCTCTATCATGCACCAGACTGCTCCCTCAAATTTTTATTACGTAAACTGCCTTAGACACAGATTAATCCCAAATCCCAACTATAACCACAGATTAGGGAATTATCCAGCAGACTAGCTCCTTTATATACCATGATCTGATTCTTCTTCTATGTAATTAACTAGTACCATCCGTTATTAAGATACTTTAAGTTTATTCAGAAGTTTGAAAAAGTCATCAATATGCAACTCTGATTAAAATTCTTAGTAAGTTGCTAACATTCTTGAAGACCTGGAAATGAATAAAGGACTATCTGTATAGGATAATAATTCTTAAACAAGAAAATCTTCCTGTGAGGAGCTCCTCAGAGATATATTCTGAAAAAGTCCACAATATTACTGACAGCATATGGGATGAACTGAAATTAAATCAAATAAGAACATAAGACCAGTTATACTGGGCCAGAAAAAAGCTCCATATAGCCTGCATCCTTTCTCTGATTGTGGCCAAAATGGATTACCAGGAAAAGGAAGTGTGTAGTGATATTTCATTCAAATTCTCTTAACCTTTAGTTCTCAGAAAGTTTTTGAGGCACAGGTTGTATATTTGTGTACCTCAGTTGACTTTTCTTCCATCAACTTGACTAGTCACTACCTTCTTCTGTATACTTCCACTCTAAAGCAGTAAAATAAAAATCACACACCTTTAAGTATTTATTCTGCCTTATGTTCCAATCATAGCTCAAGTTGAACCATTTCCCACATCCTTTGAAGCCCAATATATTCCAGTCACAAGAACGGGAAAATGGAAAGACAAAAAAGTACATAAATTACACTCCCAGATAAACCTTTCCTTCTTCATTTTTAGTCCACTTCTATCTAGCAAGAAACACAATTTTAAAAAATCTGTCAACATAACTCCCAAAAGGTTTTACAAAGACAAAATTCATGTGTTTTACAGCTGGTATACTCTCACTACTTGGGCCAGGCCCTTTTCTGTGTATGCGTGCAGGGGCCAGATACATCATTTTCTCTACTGAGATCTGGTTGTTTACTCTGTAAGAAAGAAATACAGTGAATTGCATTTGGATAAAACTAATATTAGCAACGGAAGAATGGGTCACCTAATCTATCACTTTTCTCCATAGGACTGGTCTTTACCATACAGTGTATCTTTCTGTCCTTTGCCACTCCAGTCTTAACTGATGGCAGAACTGAAATGTCACAAGAATGACAGGAGAACTTTTCCTACTTTAACAGAACCAAGTTTTTTCTTGTTTTGCAGAATTCCAGTTTCACATTTGTATGCCGACGGTCCTCACTGCCCACTACGCCACAGCTCTACCATCAGTTTGCACACAGGCAAGAGTCACTATCAGAAATGCCAGTAACAGTGCTGCACCAAAGACATCCCTCAGCTAGGGAGACTTTCTTGCAAGCCTGCTTATATGGGTGTTACTCTGAGGTGGGGGAAGAAACCCTATCATTTTTTCACTTTCTAAAGCATTAAATTAATAATAAGAAAAGCTGTTACAGAGACTATGTCCTGGGGTGTCCCTCTGAAAACTCTCCTAGAAAATCAGTCCCAGCAGCCTGAACTGCTGAAACAGCAGGACACCATAAGCAGCTGCCGTTTCTTTGTCGCATCGTTTGCTAGCTGGCAGTCTTTTTTAAAAATGCAAGAAATGTAGTCAACACCCACTGCTAAAATTTTAAAGCTACTGCCTAAAATAATGCTTTCATGAGGAAACAGTGCTGTAACACCTCTACATAAAAGGTATCTGCCCTGCATCAGCTCACCCCTCTACACAGGTTGAAAGGAATCTTGCTCACCTTAACATTCTGCACTTGAGATCAAGCAAGATGCTTTCATTTTAAACTGAAGCTTAATTTAAAATAGGATGGCACAAATTGTACCTTCAGCTAGAATTGTAATGCAAACTCTGTTTGAAAGATCCCCCAATTTCCCTTCAAAAAGAATGGAGAGAGACTCATGTAGCAAGTATATGATTCAAGGTGAACTTCACCTGGTGTACACTTCTTAGTAGAACAAAGTGAAATATAATGAGCTCATAGGAAAGTTAGGAAAGATCCATAGCAAAGGAGAAGCTAGGGGTGGGATTCAGATTTCCCTGTTATAGTATTTGTATGACTTCAGGGCTGTGATCACACCTGAGAATTACACTCCTTATTTTTCTGCACTAAGCAGAGAGAAAGGAAACATAGGGAAAGAAAACCCCTACCATAATCTATATTTATTATAAAATGGCTTTAAAAAAATCACTCTCCTGGATCAGGATAGATCATTTCTAAGAGGCTTTCTGAAACTGGACTTTTCAAACAGTTGGGGAGAGAAATGCTACTGAGAGCTAATTTTCTTTGGCTTAATAAATACAAGTTAATAGTTTCGGAACAGAAGATTTAGGATTTTTCCCGTGTCTAACCACCATAGCACAGATTACATTTTTGCAGTTTTGCTTTTGATGACACTCAGTGCTGAAACACAGTTTTTCTAAGGGAGTCCTAAACAGTAAATACTCAAAGAGTCAGAGGCACAAACATTGAGAGCCCTGACTTCCTACCTAATTTGGACCTGAAGAGAAGGTACGTAGGCTCAGCTCAGTTTGTTTAAAATAACTCTTTTGTGTCAAGACGAAGACTAACAAATCTTCTCATACTTTAAAACAGTTCAAAAGGAAGGGGTCATAAAAAAATAACCCAAACAACCTTTTTTTTTTTTTTTTTGGATGCAGCAACATTTAGAAAAAAAATAAAAACACTTTTTCATACCAGTATGAGATACTGAATTGACTGAATGGAAACAGTATAAAGAACATGAATGGCAAGTACAGCTTCCTACTGGTCCAGGACATTAGCATACCCACTTAATGAAGATTCATTTCGACAAAGACCAGTGGATCTACCAGATACTATATGGATGTGATATTCTAAACTCCCAAATAATTAAATACATTAAGATGAAACACGGTTGATGTCACAACAATTGCACTCATTTACACAGATGACACACCACATCCTTTCATGACTTTGAAGTAACAAACCTGAAATAACAACCACTCAGTAAGATATCTAAATTAAAAAGATGCCTGTGTCACATGCATATTGTATATTCAAAGAGAATACAAAAAAAGCCTCCTCATCATACGAGCAAGATACTGTTACTGAGAAACATCTGTGCACTGCCACAAATTTGACTGCTTCCAAATGCTTATGGCAATGGAAGTGAACAGTAAGGGTGACTGCAAACCATATGATGCATTCATTGTAAACTACCCTATTATAATACTTATGACCACATTCTCTAGTGAGTCCCATATACCACAGATATGCAGCCAGCTGCAGCTGCCACACCAGTTACCGCAGTGGTAGATATTGAATAATGTGGTATTGCCATCAGAGCAGCAGGCACTGTGAACACGCAGCGTGGATTCAAAACAGCAAGTCATGTGGTTCTGGTGTGACTCCTGTCATGTCAGGCCAGGCAAAACCAATTTATAATTCATGACTTTCCTAAAATGTAAGAGATCCAGGATTTGCCTCCAACAAACATCATTACAGTTTGGCTTAAGGGCACACAAACTTTTGCATATACCAAAACTAAAAGGATAATTTAAAAGATAAAAAATCAAAGGGATAAAGGTAAAAATGAAAAATTTAAATGAGATAATCTCCAACTACCTATTACAAAAGTACAGTAATCATAAAAGAGTCTTTTCAAAGACATTTTCCCTCAATATTCTGGCTAACAGTTTCCTTAACATGACTCTAAATCAGGATGTGAATATGTTTTTTGCAACCTTTGGCTTACAGCTACTGGCTGCTAACAGCTTGGTCTATATTTCAGAGGTACTCCAGGCTCATTTTTTATACAACTGCAACTTCCTCCAGGATAAAATCTAGCAATTGTTAGACAGTCAAAAACAATTTACTTCCTTCTTCATTCTCCTCTTCTTCACAGAACATCATCAGAGTTTGGGACACTAACAGAGGTAAACTCATTCTGTATGGCCCTGAGGGGAAATGAAATCAAGCCAGCCATAATTCTCACAGTAAGTTATAAAGCATAAACAGGACTCAGTCTTGAGAAGCTTCCCTGGTTTTGAGACACCAGACAGGAATTTTGCACTATCTCCTTCCACCCCCACCCTTTACCTCCCCCTCCATCCTAAACCGAGAAAAAATAGCCTGTGAGCACATTGACTTTGCCATTTGAAATATGAAATTTTCTTAGGGCACTGGTTCTGCATTGTCTCTGAAAGGATACGGCTGTCTGCTGAATCAAAAATATAGTTTTCTAAACAGAGAATAGCAAGCGCCACAGACATCACTCCTTCTCCTCTCTTTTCTAGTTATGGCAGTGACCATAAAGACAATATCTATTTTTCATAATCAGACTCTTTATGCTTGAATGGCCCCATTGTAACAAAAAAAAAGGATCTGGGCTTTTGAAGATAGTGGTTTGTTAAGTAACCTGCTTAGCTATGGTTCATTTTAAGAAACATTAAGGCACCTAGAAAGGGTTGCTTTTCAAAACACAGCTTATTTCCACAGAGCATTCATAATGCATGGTTTCATTTGGGATTTACCCCCAGAGTGAGTTAAGTCAATAGATCTAGCAAAGGTAACACAAAGACATGCATTAATTAGGTAGCAAAAGTTGCAGTGGAGGGGAAAAAAGTGTGTCTTTATATAGACTACAAGAAAACCTATTGCTCAGGAAACAAACAAGTTTATGAAAATAAGGATGAAAATAAGGATGACTATTATGATGATCCAGGGAAAAGAGCTTGACAATAAACCTAACCGGCAAACAGGACAAACACATTGGTCATCCTCTTACACAAATTCAGAAGGAAAGATGCTTCTAAGCTTTATAATCAGACTGAAGTAGATCAGGAATGGGATAGTATTCTAAAAAATGGGCTGCCTATTGTTCTGGGCAAAGCACATATATTAACCCATGAATCTACACAGAGCAATACAAGCGTCTTTCTGACTGTTTTGTACTTGCAAAGGCACTTTTACATATGAAGCATTTGCATTTGAAAACTGTGAACACTATAAATGTAAGAGCTTGGCAAACTTGCAGGATTGTTTTAATCCATGAGCAAAGAAATGGCAAACCTTGCTCCTCCTCCTTTGGTAGGACTGTAAGCAAGACAAAATGAAAGAAGCCAGGTGGACGACTGAGAGGAAGAAAAGGTAGTAAGATACTCTTCGTATTAGAGACACACATCCCTATCCTAAAAAATGAAAATCTGATATACGCTTTAACACCAAACTGAAATCTCCTGGGTCGCTGCTGTCCCGGTTCTTGCAGATATTACATCACACAAGCCATTTAATAAGCTTCTGTAAACTTTTGTTAAAATAGTGAGCTCTGCAACATTTGTTTATCTAGTTGTTCCCTGGCTCGAAGTTATAGTGTTTTTGTTAAGTTATAACTTCTAGGTTATGTAACTTCTGCCATGATTATTTATTTGCCTTGTGCAATCTCAGGAATGAGAGATGTTAATTGCAGTGAATGAGACAAGCAATGCAGCTATTTTAAAAACTACTTTCCAGAAGCTAGTCTGTGCCACTGAAAATTGCTTGGTGGTAAATGAACTGGATAAATATGTATACAAACACATTAACATGATTCCAGCATGTACTGAAAACCTGCCTTCTGAAGCAATAACATCTTTTAACTATTGAGACAAACTCACCCAAATAAAGCAGACCTTTCTTCAAGTAACTTACAGAAATGTCAAAAAATTAAGAGAAGCAAATTAGAAGCTTAAGTGTAGCTACACTTCAGAATTTGCAATCTTTACCCTTTCAACCAACACCATCTTCTAGTATAGAAACATTAGGTAAGAACAACTGTTTTCCAAACTATCTTTCTAAACAATAACTTGCTAGAAACAACATACTCCAAAGTATAGTCAGAATAACATACATAAACACATTGTGTTTGCATTTCTGTATAACTCCTTATAGCTCTAAAAAGCAGAAAACACATAATCTACTGTAAAGCTAACAACCACCTTCTATCTATCCATACTGACTGCTTTTCTATTATGAAAAGTACACTGCATTTTCTAAAGAGGCATAACAGCTCAGGAGTTTGTCATGCTACTACAAGGTTTGTTAACAGGAGGCAAGACAGGGAAGTGGAAAGCAGGGGACAGGGACTAAAATTGCGTTAGAAGATCTCTTCCTGTATGAGAAAGACTTTCCTTCTCCACTCTATGTTTTGGTCAGTATAGCTATGTTAGTTTGCTACCAGACCCCAAGTTTGTGCATATTCCGAGTATTTCTTTCCAGACTCATGTTGCAGTATAGTTCTGCCAACATGAAGCATGCATAAAACCAAACAAAAAAAAAACAGGCTCCCTAAAACTGTAAGAATAATATAAACCAGTGACTTTTTACAAACACCACCATATAGGTTTCTTTTTGTTTCTACACATAAAGAGAAACTTCTGCTTTCTAAGCATATAGATAATTCTCATGGTTTTTTTCTATACAATGTTTTTATATTGAAATGTATTCATATAACACCAGCAACGTGAAATGTTCTTACAATCACGTTCTAGGATTCAAAACCACCTAAATTTAGTAATAATGGTGTCAAAACTACCTAAATTTAGCAACAATGGTGAGAACTGGAAACTTGCAAACACCTTCACACCTGAAAGTTTTGATTAAAAACACTGGAGGTACAGAAGGTTTAGCTGATTCAATTAATACTTAGTTTATTCAAGAAAAAGAAAAAAAAAGAAAAGAGATAAAGAACAAACCTTACTTTAAGTAAGGTTTCTTAATTTCTAATAATTCAATTAAAAAAAGAGAGGTTCAGAGGATAAGATCTACTAGTTCTGACTAGTTCCATAGCTCTGATCTGGGTAGCTTAGCATTTTAACTGTGCAATATATCTCCTGCATAACAAATCAGTCTCTGCCTAAATTTTCTAAATTTCATTAAACTTAATTCTATGAATACATCTAAACTTCTGCAACTAATTAAAACAAAGCACAAAATAATTCCGTAATGCCATCTTAATTTCGATTCAAATTCCAATAAAAGGGTAATTAAAGAAGACTTCCACCAACAGCAAACAACAGGAAACTAAAACATATATAAAGGCAAAATTGCTTTAAAAGATGAAAACCAACATAGTGCACTCTCCTAGGCAGCAAAAAATTCTATTTGGTTTAAATGCAACAATCAACTGAAAATTTATGTATTGGAAGGTTCTAACCAATGAGAACATAAAACTACTACAGGGAAGAAAAAAAAAAAAGCAAGCTACAATTGAAGAAAAAGGTAAAATACATTGTTAAAAATCAAATTCCACATTACTACTGTAAAACATGACTGGAGCTGGTGATTTAAACCAGTCTACTTTAATCAGCTTAATATATCAAACTGCTTTTAATGGACAGTTAGTAGACAATCAAGCACTCAAAATTTAATAAAATCTTCAGTATATGAGAAGAGACAAACATGTGAATGCTGTAACATAATATTTAAGCTTCAAGTCCCAAAAGCAAGAAAATGCCAACGTGAAGATTG
This sequence comes from Limosa lapponica baueri, assembly GCA_002844005.1. Lineage (NCBI taxonomy): Eukaryota > Metazoa > Chordata > Aves > Charadriiformes > Scolopacidae > Limosa > Limosa lapponica. The sequence goes on from KZ505703.1 coordinate 277,237, forward strand.
AACGCATAATCTTGAAAGTACTGATGCATACAACAGAGATTTATAATGGTCTTGAACTGTATGAAAATGGTTATTTCTTTTATATTGCTGTTATAACAGCGCTAACCCTATGTTTTCCTTCAAGTTAAAACCCCACCTCATAAAATCAGAGTATCTTCAAATTCTTAGCATATTTCAGCCCACGGATACACACTCATAACAGTAGCATCCTCATTGATAAGCTTATTACAAAGATAATTTTAAAAACTAAAACGAATGCCTTATTTTAGACTACTAAAAGAAGCCAGGCACAGTAATGGCTAGATTTTTAATGGTACTGAGTACTCAAAAGAAGAGATTAAGATAAAAGAAGCTGGGCTGATCTGCAGAGGTCAGACATTGGTATATTGACATTAATTTGCTATAGAGCCCTCTTGCCATGAGAGCCATCTACATGGATATAGTTGTTTGATAATGACTGAAGAGTTAACGAGCATCTGTCATGCTGCTTTGTTCAGTGACTCTTTTAATTCATCACCCACTTGATCTGGCAGCTGTAGATCAAGGTTAGCCCAACTGTCAAAAAAACACGGAGATCTCTAGTATTAGTGGCTGCTTGCGGGTGCCAGCAGATGTCACTCATGCTAAGAGGCTGAGGTGCGGGTGTGCAAGCACGGGTAGAGCCTGCTGCCCTCCTCAGCAGCCTCCCAAGGTGGGAAGGATTTATCCCTGACCCTCTTCTCACATTGCCACTGACCTTACACACACTAATGACAGAAGAATCAGTAAGTGAAAAGTGTCAGATGCCTTGCCTCTATTTTCCAAAGATATTTGGTCTAAGCATAATTTATGGTCAGTGCTTAAATAAGAAGCATTGGCAAATTTCAGTAATTATTAGAGAACTAGCTAGACATGGAAAATAAAAGTTTCTATGCATTTAAACAGTGCTTTGACATTATAGTAATTAGGTTAGTGATTCATAACAATTTAGCCTCTTAGAAGATTCCCGTAATGGCAGCAGAACTGAATTTCTTTCTTTCTTTCTTTCTTTTTTTATTTAAATGAAATAAAATACTGGCATTTAAATGTGCTTTCAGCCATCAGGTTTGGTGCTGGATCTTATCCATATTTTATTCCAAGACTGAAAAATGTTTTAAAACCACGTGCTTTATACTGTGAAGGACAGAACTTTGACTTGAATCAGTAAAATACTATCATGTTGAAGAATTTATTTAATACTGTGCATATTTTGAGAGTCTAGTACATAACAGTACAATTGTGTAATATTCTTTCCTTGAAACTCAAAGAAGAAAAAAGCACCGTATCTATTGTTTCTGATGATTTCAGCAAGCCAAAAGTAGTTTAAGGCTTGGTTTTTCCTTTCAAATACATGGGTGTGTATTGCTGAACATCTTGTAAAATCACCTACTAACCATGAACACAGTGTACTAGTACACCCAAACAATGTTAAAAGACATGTAGGTGCATTTAAATACCCATTGGACAAACTACATTGTCTTACCATTATTCACTATAAGGACTTAAGAAACCTTCAAACTTTGAGTACAAAGATAACCCAAACTGAAATGTACCTGCCTTTAAATTTTAGCAAAATAATTGGCTAGGTAAAACATTTAGCTGACATGTGAGACACATTGACAAGCCTCAGGAGGCTGCCAGACTTCGTGTGGCTAGTGAATGTTTCCAACAGAACTGAAGCCATTTTTATTAGAATTCTACAAAAAAAAAAAACCCATCCACTACTAAAAGGTTGGGATCATCCAAATTTTCTACAATTTTTCAGAGTATTAATTCTGCAGACTTGGTACGGCCTGGCTTTTGTAGCTGTATGCACAAAGATGGCACAATCTGAACTGATGTGCTCCTCCTGAGTTTCCCGACACTAAAGCACTGCACTCTGTGAACAGACTGGAGATGGTGTAAAAGAGGAAATTAAGCAATAAGTGCCTCTGGTGGCACTTGGGGCTGCAACGCAGCAATTGCTTCCATACACAAAGGAGACTGCATACCAACCAGCATTTTAGAGCAAAACTGATGGGTCAGGTAGTAAATCTTGCTTTGGAGAAGTAGCAATGGAGTCAGCTTCCACTTTATTTAGACGTTAGTCAACACCAAGCAGCAAGTCAAGCTTGCTCTGCCCTTCTCCATTCCAACAAAGAAAGGCTTATTAGAGTCTGCTCTTTGTCTCCCTTTCTTTTTACTTCTCTGTGGGAACCATCTGCTGTTGCAGCTTCAGCTCCGTTCTGTGCAAAACAGCTTCTCTTTGGTCAAAGAGCTGACTCTGACACTCATTTGACCTCTGAGTCAGTGAGCAAGCAGAAAACCATTTGTCAGATTAGTGAACTAAATAGACTCAACAAGAGGTGTGATGTATGTCAGAAATGATGCAATGGAGAGGAAACGTATAGCAGGAGGAGGGGATACATCCTGAGGTAGTAAAGCCTCACTGGCTAGGCAAGCACTCACAGGGACTAGTGCTATTTAAAATCCATTGAGGTGATGTATTGAACTAAAAAAATTTGCATCTAAATGCTATGTACACAGCAAGTGGTTGGAATCACATACTCATTTTAAAGCTAACATCAAGTGGTTTGGGTTTATTTTTGCACTCATTTCTTACTTGCTTTAGGTTAGGCTGCAGACTTGCTTCTCACATCACCCAGCTTTTCATTCCTTTAAGAGTTACCCACTCAGAGCTACTTCTGATCTGTACCAGCAAAAGCCATAGAAGAGCAGGATGCCCTACAATATACGCCCTATGAACTATGCTTCATAAATAGGTTTATACAGAATCAATATAAAGACATGCACATCCTTACTGGAGCTTTTCTGCAGCTCCACAGTGTTTGAACTTTACAAACACTAATTGAACCAGAAAAATTATATAAGCTTAATATGGCCTGCTTCTCCACTGACTTTAACTTTGCAAAGTAATTTATGTCTGCTCCAAATGGGTTCAGAGTACTACCATCCTCATGGGGTAATGATTTATGAAGTGTTAGCACACAGGTGAATATGTGTACTGCAAGAACTTGCAGATTCAAACCCTTTATTTCCCTTCGTTGCTATTTAATTATGAGTGAAGTGGAGGCAAAGAGTTTAAATAAACCTAGTCAAGTACACATTGCCAAAGAAACACTAGGGAATTCAAGAACTTAGTATAACTTCCCCTGTACTTGGGCTTTGTTGCTTTTTAAATTTGGGTACAGCCCAAATCATGTAACTTTTTCTACACTTGTTTCACTCTACTTTTTTCTCTATTGGATTATTTCCTATTTATTTTACAATTCTGCTTTTTTTCCCCAGGAATGAATTGCTCACTAATACACTTCTGAAGCCAGGCTCAGAATCTAGGGTTTTACAGTCTATCCTACTAAGTAATGTTTCCTTTCCCTGGTTTTCATCCTTGCATTCAATAAGAAATCAATAAGCTAAACAGTCTAAAGACAACTTTTGGCTTGTCTGGTTAATACTGGTCTCCAAATTAATGAAACTGATGCCGTATCCTGTTGAAATAATGGGACATGCACCACTGCTCTGCTATGCTAATAAGCAAATTTTACAGTCATTTGTCTTATAACTAACTAGTAATAGATATCTCAAAATTTCAATAAGATTTTCAAATATGTCAAAATAATCCATTGTGAAAGCCTTAAAAAGAGAACAGTTTTTAATAAAAAAACCTAAAATGGAACATGACAAACAACACAGGCAGTATCATTGCATGCTTTATTCCTGCAAGATAAAAGGCTTGCATTTTAGATGATCTGTCTTTAAAATGTTACGGTGAAAAATAAACCTAAATCAAATTTTCTTTAAAAGGAATAAATTAATTTTTACCATCAGCATTAAAAAATGTATCAATCAATCCAAATTCTCTATTCCATGGCATTATCTAGGATATAAAGCTGTTTTCATGTTAGCCTATGATTTCATATTCCAACAAATGCTATTTGGGAAATAAGATTGAAAGATGAAGCATGGAAGAAAATGACATTTTGTGTACCATCTAATTACCAATTATCTGCCAGTGGAACTAATCAAATTGTATAAATTTAGACTGCAGATTCATCAACCAATTACCTTAGAGAACATGCTATGCCCCTCATCAGTGATTCAACCAACAGTCCAAGTATTAAACACTTACTATGGATATTATAGGGATCTATTTTATTCAGGCAAACACATCCCCAAGCACAATAATTAAAAGCTGCTGCAAGTTATAATATTGCTAAAATACCACTATTGTTATAAATGTATTTTAAAAATATCCAATATTAATTTAAGTTTGTTATGTAAGCTACAGGAGTGATTTACAATACCGAATTAAAGCAAATTGAAATTGATGTACTATATTCTACAAAATCACACTTTTCATAACCTATGCTTATTACGCAGTACAATAAAGTGATGAAGTAGAGCTAGCAACTGGCTTCTAAATAATGATTCATGTATTAATTTAGGTGCTTCATTTAGATTTAGAAGAAATTATTTGGAAATACAGTATGTCAGCTCTAATCTGTGCATTATTTTTCTTTACATATGAAAATTAAAGGAAATTTTACTTTCATATCCCCAAATAGTTACTTGAATTAAATGCAGACATTAATTTAAAACCACATAATTTGCTAGCAAATGTCTTTTAGAATTTATCTCAAAAGAAGTAAAGGAGTAATATGTTTTCTTTCTATTCATCAAACTACTCATGTAAAGACATGCTGGTTAAAAGCACTAGGACACTTACGCATGATAACAAAATCTAAGCTTTCTGTTATTTTGCCTGACCGTTCTTCTGGAATCAATTTCTAAATACAGCTACAGCACTATCCCCAACTTTGCTGGGAATTACTATTTCCACATTAATGAAAACATTAATACCCTACAGATGCTCAAACAATCAATTGGAGATTTTGCAGAAAAAGTAAGCTTTTAACTCATATAGTACTTCTTTCTCTGCGCAAGCCACTAACTGAATTACATGTGGATAATTCACAAATTTCTTATTTGATGGGATACCAAGTATTGTACTAAAAAAAATATATTAGCTTGTGCTCAATCTTTATTTGACTTATATTTTAAAAAGCTATCCGTTTCTCAATTGATGGCACGCACCTCTGCAGACTGCTGTGTGCAGTGTGGTAGCAAAGAATGTCCCATTTAGTCAGGGCATGGCTCACAGCTTTCCCCAAGCAGGACAATCCTACCTTGCTCTTAAATTTCATCTACGGGCCAAGGACTATTAACAGTGATGAATGAAAATTACTCAAGCCTGTATCGTAATTCAGACTTATACTGTAGCCTCAGTATGCCATTGTAGCCTCAGTATGCCATTGCCACAGGCTTTGTGATCAGCTAACAATAGAGGCCTCAAGAATTGCCAGGCTTGCTTTGCCTGGGCTTGGCTTGCCAAAAGCTTTGTTTTAGCTTGTTTAGCTGTACTGACAAGCTTCTAATGAGTATGTTGCTATTACCTAATTCATTTTAGTTTACTTAGTTTTGTATGACTGTGTATAGACACATTGTTAATAGTTTTGATACAGATAAGAATAATAAGGAGTTGTCCTCTGTCCAATGAATTATCTCAGACACTAAAATAACGCTGCAGTGTGAAGAAGCTCAGACCCGTGGTGGAGGCAGAGGCCTTAGAGATGCATCAGGCAAAAGATGAGAGCTGCAGCTGTGAACAACCTGGTAGCGGTCAGTTACTGGTAACAGTCTGCTTTGGAGGTGGACAAAAACAGTTTTGGGGGTAAGAGAAAGGCCACGGAGCAACTACTGACCATATGGAAAATGTATCATACAAGTAGAAAACCAGGTAGAATGCAGAGCTGCAGCCTATTGAAGAGCGAGGTATAGTCTGTTTCAAAAAGCACAGAAATGACCAAACCTTTGGAGAGGAGAGTAAACATCAGCATGATTCTCCCAGCAAAGATCAGGAAGAAACCTCCATCAGTAATATGTTATTCCCTGCAGGGCCCCCACAGGCTACTGACAACGCACTGCGATCCCCAGATGGCCTCTGAACCTGAAAGAGCAGCAGAAGGTTGAGTATAACACCAAAAAGCGAAAAGGTTAGATAATTCATGGGTTTATTTTTTCTTCTAAATTTTAAATGTAGCTAAATTATCTAATTAACATAATGCTGTGCCTAGTAGTATCTTTGTAACTGAACTAGTAATCACTGTTTTTTTTATTTTTATCACACTCTTAATTAAACTAAGTTCTTGGCTTCATATACCTGATGCATTCCCCTTTTTGCCCAAAACAAGGCTTTGAGCACAGGAATGCATAGATGTGGAGAGGGTATTTGTCCTGTCCTGTTTTGATGAACTAAATTTCAATATGCTTCACACAAATAACTCCTTATGTTCCCAGAATCCATTTGGAAATCACTGCTTCCTCAGAGTGCTCGTTATAGCCAGACAAACTGTTTCCTACAGGCAGTGGTTTATCAGTTCCCCAATGCCTCTCAAAATATCACACCTATTTCCAGCAGACAAGCAAAACTACAGCAAAGCTAGGTCTAATTTTCCCAAATCTAGGGATATGACCAAGGAGTTAAGACTTCTAAAGTTTTGTTTTGCTTTTCATGGAAAAGCTCACTTCTTTAAATATAACTTTTGCTTTCTTCCCTTATGAAAAATGTACATCATTTCTAGTAACAAGCAGTTACCAGAAGCGGTGGTAAGTATACCTGCCCAGCACACAGTATCAGCCCCCCTGGCCTCAGACTGAAGGCTGCAGACCACTTGTGTTTTCCACAGAGCTGACTTAGAGAAGGTTTGGTGCTGCTAAGAAATCAGACCAAATTAACTCATACTGTCATTGTCTTTACCCAAAAGAAGAATTGAGCTATGGGCCCTGCAGTGTGAATGGGAATGATATACACATTAAAAATCGGCTTTGGGAATTCCTTTTCTATTATTACCATGAACATAATATCTCCACATCTCTCTTCTGACAATATTGTCAGTAATAGTTTGTCTAGCTATAATTCCCCCTTTGGGAGCCAAGTACACGAAGACGACAGCTTTACAATTTAATTAAAGGCAACACAATGGAGAAAATATAATAATAAATGAGTTTAGCATTTCGTGAGCATCAGATACAGACACAGAGGCTGTTGAGCATCTCATCGATAAAGCACCAAAACCATTTTACATTTTACAAATTACTCTAAAGTAGCAGTCCCAGAGGTCCATGGTGAAATGTTGAAGGTCTCAGCTTGTAGGCCATAGCGGGCGTCTTTACAGTTTCACACTATGTATATAGACTTAAAGGGAAAGGAGACAAACAATGTCTTTACACCTAAGAGCATGAGATGCATCCTACTGGTAGATAAGCATTAGTGATATGACAGAATCTAACTGTATGAGAAATCTTTTGATAACATCTGTCTGCTGAGAGTTCTGACTTTTAGCTGCAATGCCAGCCAGAAGACAAGCTTTTTGGCAATAAGAAAAGATGCTTGGTTTTAATGCATTTATTCTTTCTGTTTAACTACAGTCTATGTATACTGTCCCTTCCAAGGAAACCACTTCTCTGAGACAGGTCCAATTTCTAAGTGAAAGGCTTGGCAACAATTCACAAAAATGGATAAACAAGACAGGCTTAAACAATAATTTAGGCTAGGGCATTTTACAGGAGAAGGTAGCTTAGTTCTGAGACGCAGTTATCAACAGCAAAGTGATTTTAAATAAAACAAATGAGGACAGGCTAGAGGAAGAGGCTGTACCATGGGCTTTCTCAAAGGTAAGCAGGCAAAGGTAAGCATTCACTCCCCATGCAGTTACCTTTCCTAGATCCTTCTCCATGCAGGTACAGAGCCTTCAGACAGCTTGTTCCAATGTCTTGAGAACTCTAACTCTATCACAATAATTTATTTCTCTTTAAAGTGTAGGCTGATTTTCAGTTATTCCTCTTCTGTCTCCTAATCACCTCTTGTGATCTTTGGGCTAAATCTTCATATTGGTCTGTTGGTCTTGTAGACAGAAACAAACCCCACAGAAAAACCTCTCCGCTTTTACCTTTCAGAGGGAAGAAGTTTAGAGTCTCCTTTAATTCTGGATCATCTCACTAAAAAGTTTTTTCTAGTTCTTCCTGTCAGGTGAGAGAGGACTCAGAGTGGGTGCCCTCCACCTTCTGTGACTAAAAACCGGTTCCCTGGGCTGCTGGAGGCTTGTCCTGCCATACACTGTTTACCAGATGCTTCTGTGAAAGGGCCCTCTAACACACTAGATGTCATTGCTGAACCATGTGCTGCTCCAGGGTAGGTAGCCAATAGGACACAGAACTTCACAATGCTCTTTGAGTGGGGAACACAAAGATTTGCAGGTGCATCACAAACCCATACAGCATGGCTAAACCTGATAGCGTGGACTTGGAGGCACACGTGCATGGGATTTGCAGGGCCAAAACTTGGAGAGAGGAGATCTGTTTCAAGAACTAGCATTTCCACAAGAGCAATGTTTTACACTAAGAATGTAAATAGTAAGAATGTAAATAGAGGACCCTTATTTCCTTGCTTTTTATTTCTCATTACAGGCTGTTACACCTTTTGTGTATAAGACACACTACCACACCAAAAAGCTCATCAGACATTACCTTCATCTCTGCGACTGTGCTATTGATCGTGGTGATAACAGCATCAGAGGAAAGCAGCTTCAGGATACAAATTGTGCTTTAATTTGTTTGGTTTTAATTTGTGTTTTAATTTTTGTGTTTTAATTTGTTTAATTTTTTTTTAAAACTGTGGAAAATGCCTGAAATTTGAGCAAAGATGGTAATTAATTAAAAATTATACAAATATGTATGATTAAAATGACTATTTGCCAAACCCTGTATTTTTTACACACTTGTTCTTTCCCAGCTATAAGATGCAGCAGTTGGCAGCAAAAGCAAGTAGAGAGAGGAAAAAAGTCCTCCCATGTAATAGAAAGAATGTCCATTAGCTAAATGGAAAAAAACAAGATGACAAAGGGGAAATAACAGACTAGAAAGTTCAAGAATCCAAATTAGTGTTAACGGTTCAATTTATCTTGCATAATATTACAGTAATTGGATTGTGTCTATCATACTGCTGTTGTGACACACTTGGTTTGCTCTCTTTGTTCCTGACAGTTTCCCACAGAGACCACTGTTAGATGAAGATCACTTTTTCAAACTCCAGCATCTCTATTTTCCTTGCTACCATAGCTGAAATGCATGTGGTAGGCTGCACTTAAAACAACGCTCAGAAGTCACGCATACCTGTGTGACCTGGATTGCTGCTCTTCAGTACAGCAACATATACAAGATGAAAAAGTTCTCATATATTAATACTTTAAGACTAACTTAATGTGGTTATTAAAAGTGTCAATGCATATTTCTTTTCTTGGTGGTTTAGTCATCAGCAGTGAAAGGTAAAGGAATAATTTTCATCAGCCACAGAAGACTGAATATAGGTCACGGTGAGTTCAAAGACAAATAATTTAAGAATCAGAGCCTCAGCGGAATGCATCAGAGGTAATGCCAAGTAAATCACTGTGTCAGTATGACTGATTTAATATTAGCAAAGAATGTGAATTGATCTTAAAAGAGAAAAAAAAAAGCTTTGTATTTTATTATGCTATAATTATTTTTTCTGCCATGCTACCATTATATTTTCCACTTTATTGTATTGACCTATAAAAAAACTATAATGTTTACCTCAATAAGGTTAAGCAAATTTTAATTTAAAATCCATAAAGGTGAATCTCAAGTAGAAACAATGCACAGTTAGCCAACATTGTATAATACTAATTCAAAACACTGTAGTCTTTTCACATAACTCCGAGTAAATCCTGCAACCCACCATAAATCTCAAAAATAAGCACTGAATTTCATATGATAATGTTGAAGCAAAATTGTCATATTTCAAGTGTAACAAGGAAATCTCCAATCTCATTGCCTCAATATTACAGGTCAGTTGAAAAAAAAAAAAAACAACCAAAAAACGGATGTGTGCTGAAAATAGCAACTAGGAAAGGCTGATACAGAATAAAAAAAAAACCAAAACCAAACATCCCTTAACACAGATAACGCATAAAAATGCAGTTGATGTTTCTCTGGTTTTGTATATTTTTTAAAAATTCTAAGACATTCCTTCTAAGAATTGAAGCTTATAAGGAATGTCTTTGAAAGTTACCAATTAAAACTGTAAACATACTGGGTTTTATAAGAAATGTCATCTTGTGACAGCATGGGATAAAAGAAAACAGTCCATGTTGTAACTTAAATAACAGCCGTAGTCACCACAGAAGCTGGTTAAAGGGAAAAACACAATGACAAATATTTTAAAATTCTTTCAGCATTTGCTCTATTTGCAAAATAAGATTTTTCTAAACATCACACGTACATATAAAATAATGCAGAGAACTTCCCTATTTTCAGAAATTTAAAGGTGTATTGTAGAGGATTAGGGTTGAAAGCCCAGAGTTGCAGTAAGTTTGGGTCTCAAATGGGACCAAAGACGTTCTCCTCTGAGCAATATTTGGTTTTGGGAAGAGAGTAGGCATGTCTTGCCTAAAACTCAGTCTGTGGTTTGAGCCAGGACAGTGAGCAAAGCCAGGGCCAGTGCTACCGTGGGTCTCCAAAGAGTGTCCCACAGGAGCAACAGTCCAATGCTGGACTTGTCTAAGGAATGTTTCAGCTCTTGTGGGGCAGAAAACACAGCATGGCAGTGTGCGGGCAGAGGAGGCCACCTGATGGACCAGTCTGGGAAGACTTTTATGGGGAAATGAGAAAGCAAGTGCTTGTGTACTTCTCCACTCCTCCCTTCTAACTGAGATGGAGAGAAGGAAAAAGAGGAAAGGAGGAAAGTGAGACGACAGTGTCAGACTTCGTTAGCTAGAAATACTTTAAAATTCTCCAGGACAAGGACTGCTTCTTATCATATATGCAAAGTACCCATCTAGTATGGACTTGTTCAGACCAATGACTGTATGCTAGGATACAATAAATATTATTTCAAAAGCAGCAGCAGAAAAACGGAGGCAACACGGCTGCTAAGTATCCAAGTCTATGAATAATGTTCCAGGAATTAAGTCAAAACATTTCAGATATAGTAGGAAGGTTGAGGAACATTGCAGAAGAGAGGGCAAGAATAAGAACAAGAATGGTGGAGCTCAGACCATAAAAAATAAATAAAAATTTGCAAATGAAGAATGGGATGAATAGATCCATCAGTACAAATGAAAGCATGTTTCTGCACCACTAGGGTGGTCTGCACTGCTGCTATATAAGAGTTGAAGGAAGGGAGAGAGGACAGAGAGAGTAGAAGACAAAGATAAGACTGATATCACTAAGATAAAGAGGAAGAGCAGTTCCAGAGGAGATGAATGGGAAACATTCAGACAATTATTACATCGATTTAGAATAGAATGCTTTTCTTCATTCATGCACAATTGATTATAGTAAAAAGTCCTGTTTTTTTCTTGAAAGAAGAGACGTTTATAAATTATGATCTGTCCACTGTAAACAAATTGCTTTTTCTTATACTAACATCTTCATTACTTAGCTAAGCATATAAGTCAGAGGGGATGTTACCAGAAAACATCCTTCAATGAATTTCTATAGCTTAGGAAATGAGATATTTAGACAGACTCCTCCTGCAAAAGAGATATTTAGAGATCCAGAAATAGTAAGCTCATCAGCAACAGAAAGGAGCCACTTTACTGTTCAAGTACACATGGACTCCTTTTGTTCAGCAGCACTGGAGCTGGTAAAGGCATCAAAATTCCTCTCGCTCTTTGGGCATCTCAAGAGATTTCTTCAGCCTCAGGGCTGCGAAAACTAACTCTCTGCTTGAAGGTAGTGGTGCAGTGGCACACATTAAAAACATGAGCTGAACAATAAGAGAACTGGAAAGCTTACTTAAACTGCTCTTAAAACTATTCTGTAACTCCCGCATCTCTATTACTGGTCTATTTATATGGGCTAAGCTGATTGGTTACAGCAAGTCAAATGCCCTCTGGATGTTCCTCAGGGGTCGGTACTGGGATCAGTACTATTCAACATCTTTGTTGGAGACATGGACAGTGGGACAGAGTGCACCCTCAGCAAGTTTGCCAACGACACCAAGCTGGGTGGTGTGGTCAACACGATGGAGGGCAGGGATGCCATCCAGCGGGACCTGGACAGGCTTGAGAGGTGGGCTTGTGCAAACAGCATGAAGTTCAACCAAGCCAAGTGCAGGGTCCTGCACTTGGGACGTGGCAATCGCATGCACAAATACAGGTTGGGCGGAGAATGGCTAGAGAGCAGCCCTAAGGAAAAGAACTTGGGGGTGTTGGTGGATGAGAAGCTCAACATGAGCTGGCAATGTGCACTGGCAGCCCAGAAAGCCAACCACATCCTGGGCTGCATCAAGAGAAGTGTGGCCAACAGGTCGTGGGAGGTGATTCTACCCCTCTACTCTGCGCTCGTGAGACCCCACCTGGAGTACTGTGTCCAGCTTTGGAATCCTCAACACAGGAAGGACACGGACCTGTTGGAACAGGTCCAGCAGAAGGCCACGAAGATGATCAGAGGGATGGCGCACCTCCCCTACGAAGACAGGCTGAGAGAGCTGGGGTTTTTCAGCCTGGAGAAGAGAAGGCTCCAGCGAGACCTTACAGAAATCTTCCAGTATCTGAAGGGGGCCTACAGGAGAGCCAGAGAGGGACTCTGTGTCAGGAAGTGTAGTGACAGGACAAGGGGTAATGGTTTTAAATTGGAAGAGGGGAGATTTAGATTAGATATTAGGAAGAAATTCTTTACTGTGAGGGTGGTGAAGCACTGGAACAGGTTGCCCAGGGAAGTTGTGGATGCCCCATCCCTGGAAGTGTTTAAGGCCAGGCTGGATGGGGCTTTGAGCAACCTGCTCTAGTGGAGGTGTCCCTGCCCATGGCAGGGGGGTTGGAACTCGATGATCTCTAAGGTCCCTTCCAACTCTAACCATTCTATGATTCTATGATTCCATGTTTATCAGTATTTGGGCCATATCTTGACAAACTTGACTTCTAAAGTCTAATCCAAATTTTACTAAAACTACACTCAATATCACCCTATATCCTCAATTTGAACATTCATGAAAAGGCAGTTATGCAGTAATAGCTTTTCTATTTTCTTGTGATTGTACAACATGTCATTCCTTATCTGTGAGATAGATTTTTGTGAAATTTAAAATCAGATATAAAGTCAAATTTTATTTTAATGCAAATTCTGTTTACCTTAGCATGTGGTACTTAAAGGAATGGTTCTAATATGTACTGAGGTAAATGCTTCTAAAGAAACATTTTTCACATCTTGCTGACTTAGGTCACATATGAAGACTATTTAGTCCTTGAAATGCTTATATTATACATAAATAAATCATATAAAGATAACATCAACTTTGGTATGATATAACATTCTAGTGTAATCTTTTTCAGTATTCCAATAAAAGATATATTTAGTTATAATATTTGCGTAGTGATTATTTCACTGTGGATAATGACAAGTTTTGAGCTCTAGGTTTAATTGTACATGTTAGTCCTCTAGATCTCATAAATGGTATATCTTTGTTATAATCTAATATTTATTTTTCCTTGAGCTGTGTTTAATCTCTGCTTTATGCTTTTCTTCTAGCTTTCCTTGAAAACATAGCAGCACTTGATAGCTTTGTATCCTGGCAAAAAACAAACAAACAAACAAAAAACAAAACAACAAAACCACCACCACCACCAAAAAACCCACAAAACCCAAAAAAACAGTATACAAAGCAATGTATTTATCTAACCATAAAATGATGCCAGAAACCCAACAGGGACAAAACACCATGTTGGAACAAAAATAGTCCAGAGATACACTTTCAACGTTGAGCACCTGCTGTAAAATAACCATCTGTGTTTAACTGTAATTTAATTATAGGTTCATTCCTTTTGTGTACACTAGAAGGATCTCATAGGTCTTCCCCAGTTGGTCCGCAATCAACTTCTGGCATTTTGCAAAAGCAACAGACATGTTCTCTTAATAACACCTGCTAACTTGTTTCATTCCTGTTTCAGTAAAGGTCTTCTGGGATTTTACAACAGTATTGAGAAGCAAAATAAAAGTTATTAAATTTGAAATAAAAAAACTGCATTAACTAATCACCTGCCCTAGGGTGAGGGGAAGGCATGGCGGGGTAAGTGAGCAACAGGGAGGGGTCTTAGCTGCTGGTCAGGGTCATCCCACCAGAGAGCCATCTCAGTGCAATGGCACACTTTTCTATACACTTTCTAGAATAGGAGTGTTTTGAAGAGAAACCTAAAAGAAGAGAGAATGTTGTCTTGGCAAAATACATTAAGAACTGGTTAGCCATATGGAGCAGCAACTAAGACGAGCCTAAGGTAAGCGCAGGAGGACATTGCACAAAGAGAAAAGGAACAAGAGTACAATTTGCAAAAGCTCAAAAAAAAAAGTTACAGAGAGAGAAAACCAGTGGCTCTAAAGCAGATGAAGAGCAGTTAGAGAGTCAGCAGCACTCTCATCTCTTTTGTGTGTGTTTTTTATGGATTTCTGTCCAAGAAGGCCAAAGGAAGCACTTTGATTAACATGACTGACAGATTGTGGCCCGCGCACGTGCCTTTCAATGAATTTTCTCTGAATAAAGAGGCTCATGTGCAACCGCATTGCAGTTCCAAAGCTTCCTTCCTGTTCTGTGACTCTGTACACGTCCACAGTACAGATTAGGACAAAATCTTACATCCAGGACATAAAGTTTCAAAGCAGGAAAAAGAAAAAAAAAAAAAGAAAAAGGAAATAATTTCAAATGTGCAAGATGTGACCCCACCTATAGGGAGGATGGGTCTGGTCCCTCCTGTGGAGAACCAGCAAATTTATTGGATTTGAGATACACTTGTAAATACTGAGAAAGGAGGGACTCGCTAGTCAGAGAGAGGTGGTGAATGGCATCCAGCTTCAAGGACTGCACTGTCCCCTAGCCAGTTCAGCTAGTGGTTTGTAGGACTGCAAGAACCAAAGAGCTGAATTTCTAGAAACAGCTACTATTTGCATGGTCAGGGTCAAGGATAAAGCAAGCTAAGGGGGTGGAAGGAGAAATAAAACACTGAGGAGAGGTAGATATGGGTGCAGCAGCTAGGCTTATGCAGGGAGGAGCAATGTAGTAGGAGAAGGAACGACTTGGCTCTTGGCCATCTGAAATGAGTAATCCTTGTACACACTCTAATTTAACAAGTTAGTTGGAGCCAGTCTATAATTCACCTTCTAAGAAGTTGTTAGATTTCTATTCAGAATATACTGAGTTGAAGTCAAAATCCCATCTACTAAGAGAAAAACACAGGATGTGAAAAGGATCTCCTGGATTATCAAGTCTATTCCCATGTTATCACAGGCAACTGATTTCATCACTCCAATAAAGAGCCATTCAATTTTTGCTGCATGTGTTAATACCATGTACGGCAAGCCTAGCAAGCAGAATTATGTGATGGGAAAAGGCCGGACATCCAGAACTGCCAAGGGATATGTCAGATTAGACATTTCACAGGTTGGGACATGAGTAAAGTGTATGTGACAGACTTGCTGGCTGCTGATGACACCTCTGGCATTTACTGCTTTCTGCAAGGCTATAAGCTCTCAGGGAACCATTAGGATAAACAGAAAATCTTATTCTGAAAGAACCTTGAAGACATAGAGGGGTAGTCTGAAGCATTTTTTACATTTAACCACACTTTCCACTTCCCCAGCCCCCCGATTATCTGACATCATAATTCAGGGGGGTTTATTTAATTTTTCCTCACTGTCATTTTAATATGCATGGGGCAAACGTGGACCATAGCAAAGAATGTGAATATATCTGAATTTTTGAATAATTACAGAAGATTAATGTTCACAGTTCTATGTTTCATTTATTTCTTCCACTATGTAATTGATCCTACACCTTTACTGAAAGATATATGTGCCAAGGTCTGCCATTCACATTTGCATATTTGGCAAATAAAGTTCTACTAAAAAAGATTTTTTTAAAGCAGTCTTATCTTTTCTTCTGGTAACAAGCCTGTACTATTAAATGAAAGCAAGGAACTGGCAAGAGAAAAAGAAATTATGCCATTACTCAGAGAAGTAGTAAGCACACCACCAAAAGCCTGCTAGAGAGTCTGAGCTCATGAAAGATATGTTGGTACAATACACACAATCAATATTGGGGCGCCACCTACCAAAGATCTGGGAGTTGTAGACAAGGTGAAGAAAGTAATGAGACCTATCACACTTAAATCAAGCCAGCAAGGTTCTACCATGGCAAACTCAAAAGATTGCTAAAAAACATCACTTTGGCCAGTTCTCCTTCCATAACATGTACACACAAATAAAACCAATTACAGAAAGTAAGTTAACACTACTTTCATTAACAAAGAAACCCAAAGTGAAATGGAAATTCAGAGGTCGTTTGAATAATTACCAGAAAAAAAACAAAGAGAATGAGAACCCAGGACAACTTCTTTAACAAATGTCCTGCTGTATCAGCTGAAGTGTTTGTCCGTGGTTTAGAAAAAGCAAATATATTACTATCAATACATTAAAGTAGATAGATAGCAAGAAAACACACACCCTAGTTCACAATTTCTAAGTAGAAACGTGCTCAAAACTGTGTTATCAGTAATAGACCATACTGAAATTTGGGGTTACAATTAAATTCTGCTCTTTGTCATTCTACAAATCCTCCCCTAAAAAGGGAATCTAGTATGCCACAGGGAGAGTTTCAATTCTGGTCTGTGAAAGTCAGTAAAAGCTAGCATCCAGACTGAAGACTTTTATAAGTCTCCAAAGTACATGATGTCATATACTGTTCAAAATTTAATACCACTCAGAAAATTTTTTTATAACATTGATACCTATTAATTCTTTGGGGAATTCAGTGATTGCCCCAGAAACACTGCTAGGAAATTCATTATACTCCTTTTTGAAAGGTGTACAGAGATCTGAAATAAGAATGAATGTTTTAAGGACTGGATTTTTCAGATATATGTGATTAAAGGAGATACAGTAAGCAGTACCTTGTCAGGAAAAAAAAAAGGAAAAGAAAAAAGTAATGAACTTTCATGAATGTTATCAGTTAAGAAAGGTACCACAGTGTTAAGACACAATTTATGTGATAAAACTGTACAATAACAGAGTACATGGTTAAAAGTGCACATGACTTTCTTGAGTACATAGGAACAGTACAAAAATTATTTCATATGGATTTCGGATAACCATGAGGGATGCATGAAAGAGTAATGATTTACTGCTGGTTTGGAAAACAATAAAAATCCCTCACATAAACATTTGAGTTACCTGGTAGCATTTTACATATCTTTATTTTAAATTAAAGAAGCATAACCACTGGACTTTTGACTTCAAGTTTGACTGGTACATTCATAAGGGCCTTTCATGAAGATCTACAACTCAAATGTTAAATAAAAAAAAACAACCTTCTGATTGAAAAATTGTAAATACATTATTTCCTGATAAGATTAATTCCTTCTTCTCTAAACTTCAATTTTTCTACATTAATCCATCCATTTAAAATTATTTTAAGCCATTAAGCTTTAATTTAATTCAAAATCCAGTGCATGTAAATTGTGACTTTGCCGCTTGCAATGACCACCTCCCAGCTATAACTGAGATGCAGCAGATGCACCACAAAGAAGAAAGAGTCAATACATTTCTAAAGAGTTAAATACAACAGCATGTAGCTGTAGATGATTGCCAGTGAAGGGGATATGAACACAGAACAATTTGCAGTACACATCTCCACAGATAACTGAGGAAGATCTCAATTACTTGGAGGTTTTTTTCACCTATTCATAGACAAGTGCCACCACTACTGTGCCTGGGCACAGGGAACAGGTTGGCAGCAGCGACAGCTAAAGTCATGGCTTCATCCTCCCAGTGCATGGCTCGAAACAGCAGAATACCCCATGTTCCCTATAGGTCTAAGCTACACTTCCAGAGGCAACATAATTAGGTATTGCTTTTACTCTTTTCAGAAGTGCCAACTGAACACCAAATGTTCATTGTTTATGTTATATTGATATTCCTCATACTGATGTACTTGCAGTGTTTTGCTGCTACAGTTTTCCTCAGAATGTCTACTGATGGGCAGAGATTTCTCATCTGCTATTTCCCCTCTATATGATATTGTAATCTAAATTAAAGTTGCCTGCAGAAAAGCAATATTACTTACTACATACACCTGTGGAAGTTCAAGCTTGCACATAATCATCAGGTATTCAAATTTCACGATGCTCTTCCCTACAGTATACAGTACTAATCTCTGGTTTTATGTTAGTTTATGATTAACTAGGTGTGGAATAAAATGCTTCTTTTTTTTTTTGTCAAAACATATATGCATGTTGCTGTGCTCCAAGCAGAACACTTGCCTCAGCTTTCAGTAGTTATTCATGGTCTGCTTACCCAGTGACACCCAGCAGATTCTGTAGCAAATGTTTTTTAAGTCAGTCATTGAATCAAATCACTGAATGAAACTGCATGTAATTGTTATATGCTCTGTCCTAACAGTTCCTAATTTGTTCTTCCTCATGGATCAAAGGGATATCTGAGGAGGAGGAGACACCATATCTAGGTTCTTCACCATCTGAAGGATGGTGACTTCAGGAGACTTTAAACAGATCACATCTTAGCTGATAAAGACTGAAAGAATACTCCAATCACATATATCTGTCCTTTGATTGTTGTTCGTTTTTGTATCACTTCAGTCTTAGTTATAAATCCATTATAATCTTATTGTAAGCTATATTTTCTTCCCATTTATTATTCTACCACCTCCTGCTTCCTCACTACTCTCCTGTCACACAATACTTTAGTTTTTATTGTCTTAATTGTTGCTACTCACTTTCTGTTATATTAGCCAGAGTTCTTTCACACTTTTTCCCAGTGGTAAAGTCAGGAGTAAATACTAACTAAAATTTGCTCATTTGTAACTTAGGCAGTGAAGAACCCTTTTTTTCAACCGAGTATGTATTCTCTGACAAGTCAGTTTACTTTTTACTTATCATGAAAATGTAGGTCTCGGTTATAAGCAAAGGTGTTACCCGTTTCTTCGTAGTATAAATGGTAATCTTGTTTAGCTAAGTCACCTGCACCCACTGACTGCCAATGAAGATGTGTACTTGCACTTAAATAAAGCAGTAGTCTCCCAAGACCCTAGATTGTCTCTTTACTCTCTAGTTTTATTTCTGATTTTTATAACTTTGCAAATTCCTAGTTACTTTAAGCTCAGACATTCACAAAGCAAACATCTGTAAGAGAAAACCTATACTTTTTAGGTAACATAACAGTGCTCACTACCGCTCAAGATCAGACCCACAGTATTTCCTGACAATATGTCAATGCAGTCTTCTAATCCTGAAGTGGATTTGAGGTAGTGGAGAAACAGTGGCCAAATCCAAATTCACATCTAAATCTAAATGCCATTGCAAGAATCCTGCACTTTGCTGACTGAGTTGAGGCATTTTTTTTGAATACTACTCTATTCTGTGTGAAGCAAAAATACATTAATCAATTGCATTTCTCCAGTTTTAACAAAACTCTTATGAAAATGAGACTGGAATAAAAGTGTGCCATGGCTTCTTTTTTGTTCCTTTTAAGCTAAAATAGTATAGCACAGAACAATTTTTACTGTGCCATTAACATTTTCCTTAACTTGTCCTGACTTCCTGGCATATACAAGCTATACAAACTTCCTTAGTGTCACTTTCATGTGAATTTAGCACAAAACACCTCTTATCTCTCTCAGATTTCTCAGTTTCTACTTGTACCCCTCACAGATCCATAGTAATCTTCTTTCAAGAACTCATTAAGAAATGTCACCTACAGCTAGCGGGGTTCTTCCTTGCATTGGTAGCAGGAGTGGGGAACATGCCATCCAAGGTAAGTGGGGATAGGATCCAAATGAAAGAAACAGACACCTTGGCTAAGACTCTTGCATGTCATGAAAAAAACAAGTAGATGGATGTAACCTTGCATACAGACAACCTGCTTTATTCCAACAGCTGTGAACAAACGAGACTTCTTTGATAGAAATTCCATACTCATAAGCAGCTATATGCATGATAGATTTAGCCCAGCTACTAAACTAAGTAGAAAACAAGTGTTTTATTGCAGGTAAGTCTGACTGAATGATCTAGTAAAGAAGTTTTAAAGACTTATTGAAGATTTACCATGTTTTCACCTTAGCATTCTTCTCTGAATAATCACCATTTAAAAAAAAAAAAAAAAAAGCAAATCTGAAAAAAACCTCACAGGAATTTATGAAAGGTGGAATTGCAGTAACATCTGCACACCAGGAAAAACTATGTCAGTTCTGATGGTTTTACTACATTCTTCATACCAATCTTTTTTCCCAGCTGAACAATACAACCCTGAGCTATGGATCCACAGGTCTGAAACCTGCTGCTGGTCCAAGGTGGCATTAGCTGAAGGAGCGATAACCTTACAAAATTGAGCACGCACAGTTTAGGAAATGCCACAACAATGGCTGCCCCCAGCGCCTTCCCTTGTCTCTGACTGTACACGCTTTCCAAGACAATCTCTAAATTACACAATTCCATACTTTATTTTCCACAGACATGCTGTGTATTTCACAGTGACTCAGGTCATATCTTACAGGAGGCTAATTTTGTACAGAAGATATTACAAGCCTCTCTTTCAGAATGTGGTGGAAGATCAGTTAAAGGTCTGCTACTATAAGTTTATAGCAAGAAGAATAAAATCAAAGTCCAAATGACTGTAAGGAGACGATAACTTATACACAGGGATGGGAGCAACACCACAGGAGTAAGAAATCCAAAACGCAGTAAAGGACGAGCCAGGAGAACACCCACTCCTCCCCAGAGGTGCCTAAAAATCTGTTTCCATCCCTACGCATTAGGTTTCTCCCCCAAGAGGATTTTTTTTTCTCTGTTAAGGGGTAAAGATCCTGAACAGGGAAAAGATAAGGTGCAGGCAAAAATGCATTCACAACTTTAAAAATGACATAGTAAATGAGAAAGTGAAATTATAGTCTGAGGCTTGCAGCACCTCAGTAGTACCCTAGAAAATACAGTTACACAATCTACAAATCAGAGATGATACTTACACCATTTTTTTCCAGCTAATTACTAATTACAGTCTCCTCATTTTCTGCGTACCCAGCAAACAGTACCTGGGCTACATGTATAGTCATTCTAGATGGAGTGGTTAGCTTCGTAATGTGATTTGTAATTTTTCTGTTCAATTGAAGGGCTAGAGGTCTTTTGACTGTAATAAAATATTGCTCATAGATAATCATTTCCTCCTCCTTCCCTCTCAACTCCCCCAAAGGAAATTTTTTTGTAAACCTCTTAAAAGCTCAGTTATTTGTAATTCTCTTTTTGCCTTTAAGAAAGAACTGTGTTTTCTTCTGTTTACACTATTCCCCTAATTTCCTTACAGCTAGGATTGATTAAACACATAATAACTAAACCTTCTCTTGAAAGGCAATTTGCAATGGCTATGCTGCCATGCATTTCAGATTATATTTTTAAAATAACTGTTTCCTCAAGGGTATTAACTAACCTCTAGTACCACTAAACATTTAAAGGTTTGCATTTAAGAATCCAATTTCATATATAAAAATAACTCTGTTTATTACAAACAATGTCTTCACATTTCAGTCAAAACTGTTCAGACTCTACCTCTAACTCCTCACTCTCTGGTCCTGAAGTTATTTTTAAACATCAATGACTTTGATGAAATATCAGATTGAATAAGACCTCCCAAAGTCATTGAAGACTATTCCTAAGCTATTTCAACAAAACTTTTTCAAGCTTTTCATTTACCACAGATGGAATTCTCATTGCTAACTCACTGTTAACTATTCACATTGCTTCCATAGATATGATCAGTCATTTATTGCACGTTACTCTTACTTCCAGTGACTGCCTTAGTTAGTGTAATTTCATTTACATTTTACCTGAATGCTCAAACATATAATTTCTTAATTGAAAAACAAATTTTAAAAGCTGACAAAATAAAATGAAAATAAATAAATCCCTGTAACCACATAGATGACTAACTTAGTTCAAAATTTTTAAAATACCTATCTTTTATTTCATCCAATATTGTAATACATGCATTAGGAATGTATTAATTAATTGTTTGGCATTTTCACAATTTTGGGTGAATTTTAATGACTAGAGCAATTAAGAAGAACCTAGAAAATACTTATAATGAGCTGAAGTCATATGTTTTAGTGTCACCCTGGAGTTTTAAGACACCTGCCATATGTTCTCTTTAATAATTGCTACTTTTGCTTTCTGAATACAGTAAGAGAATTTATGAACTTGTAGGAGCTTCTGAGCTATATGCACTTGTGACTGGAAATGTGGAAAGAATGTCAAACTGTTATTTCATTCTTAAGCAGTCTGAGTTAATATGAGGTTATACCTAAGGACAAAGGCTAAATTGACATATATCCATGAAAAATCATGAAAAATAGGGAAACAGCCACAGGGATTGCCTGATCAAGTCTGTCTGATTGGGTTGAATTCTGCCCGTAACATGTTTCTGAAGTGTGTTTTCTTTATTAATATTTTATTTCTATCCATTTTCATTATTAACATGCTGTGCAACAAGTCACGCTATTCACTCATTAAACAATATTTTTGCTATGTTTGACATTTGTATGTTGCAACAAGCTACATATGAATGCATGAAATTTGATGTTTCTATTTGTGAGCAGAATTTCTATCAGTTTTATACCTGACATTTAAAGCATCTCAAACATCTACAACTCATATCCAGCACATGAAAGATATTTATTGTTTTATATAATTAAATATGTAATTTATTGCATGTCCTGTCATCCAAAGTTTAAGCCTTAGAAAGATTGGTTCTAAATTAATTGTTAATACAGCAATTTCCTTTTACTTCATTTGCTGCCCAATAAATGCAGCAAACCAAGTTATTAATTCACCATATTTTAATATTTTGGAGTTGAAAATAGCATTGGCTGTTCATTTTAAAGCCATAAAGAAATATATTTCAGCAAAACTACACGCAATTTCTTGTCCCTATATTCAGAAGGTGAAATCTAGATTGTACTGAAGTAAATGAAAGGTTTGTTATTTATCTCAGTGGAGCTGGAATCTCATGCTAACATTAAAAAAAAACCAAAGCCATCAATCATAACATATTAAAAAGGAGAAGTACAATTTAAGATTATTTTTCTTATCAGAGGCCTCATCCCAGAGTCTATTAGAAATCAGCTTTAAATGATTTTAAATCTGTCTCTTCTTTATAAGCTTCATGGAGTAAAAAACATTCAGCATATCTTAGTATTATTAGAAAAACAGCAGGCTCAGTCATCCTTGTTAAGTACAAAACAGCAGTTAACAACAGATCACCCATGGATCTATATATCTAATCTACATTTTTATGTACACCTATTTATCTTTGTGTCCCTCTATGCATACATATGTAAAGACAGCAACAGAAGGAAGAATTAGAATTTCTTTGTAGAAAGTTTAAACCTTTCATCAGTGAAAATTGCCCATAGGCCATCCCTTCTGAAAATACATTAATATTAAATAGGGTATTTCCTTCAGCAAAGCACAAGTGTCTCTGTCAAACCCAAGCCAAAACTTCACAGAAGTAGCATTTCTAACATCTTAATATTGTGATGTGTTTAAAATATTCTTTTAGCTTGATGTTATAAGAGACAGTCCAAATTCCCAAGGCTTTGACACCTGCACTCTTAGCAAACCTTTGCCCAATGTTTTTATTAACTCAATTTAATGGAACCTTTTTTATGGTGACCTTAAAAATTTAATAACTCCTCAATGCAAGGACAATACCACCTGCAGGCTCCTCTGGGATTAAACTGTGGTAGTTCAATATGTCTGCAGGAAGACATAAAAGAAAAGCAGAAAAAAAAATTCAGGAGCTACACAAATCAGTCACTCATTGCCGAGGTTGGGTATTATGCCTGGTTATGATGTCTGCTCCAAGACATGTGACATAAAACTCTGCATTTGATATATGCTGCAGCCTACTTATTGCTGCTTAATAGTATTAATCTAACTTTGATCATGTCAGATATGCTAGCAATTTTCAATTCCAGAGTGTCTTCCTTTCTGACAGACACTCTGCATATCTTACAGATACGATCAATACGTTATTAGTCAACAACCTGACAAGAGGCACGTAAATTAATCCTTTTCTGTCAACCCAGCAGTTTGTACACAGTGTAACCTCACCCTTGCAGTATGCGTGAGACTTATCTTAATCCAATTAAGGTAAAATGAACTTTTTTTTCCTATGGTACTCTTGATCTATGCTAATTCAAACCTCTGAAGACAGCTGCTCTGAGGCAATAATTTTATGCTTGACCTTTTATGGGCAAGGTTAAAATCAGTATAGATAAATATATATGCAAGGAAAGTCAATGAGTTCTCTCTCTCACTTCCTCCTAGTGGAGGTTACTCCACTAGTACCTGTAAAATAATGCCAGAAAACACCGCTGATTTCAAAGTGACTGGGGTGTATTTATTTCAGTTGCATAAAGGATTCTGTCACTTTAGCTTTACACTTAGTACAGCATGTACCTTTGTTTTGCTGAGGGGCAAATTAATAATACAGAGTGACAGCCCTGTCTGTAGTATACTAGAATTTGACAAGCAAAGGATGTTAACAGCCTAAAATATGCAAAACAAATCATTTCTTCTCTTTGTGATAGTTATCAGATATAATGACAACAACCATTAAGGAAACAAGACTTGATTGGTACTATTATTTCTCCAGTAGAACATATAGGAGAGAGAAAAGGACTGGAGTGCATGTGAACTCTTTTTGGTGATAACAGCAAGTGGTGCAGTTCTGTAGTAATGACACGGTGTATGCTGAGGTGTCTTTAGTAAGGTAGTACTTACTGATTTCTTTCTCTTACCCAGTTTCTTTTACAAGAATATGGAGTATCACAAATACGGACCATAATTACTCTTCTTTCACCCACACTTCCTCTAAATAGCTCCCCTGCTCGTGCCTAACTATTATATGGCTATGTAAATAGCCATAGTCAGCCACTCCACACTGCTGAATAGGCAGGGGAAAGAGGGTACCTAGAAGATGGTTGCAACTCCAGTGTTGCATTTGTGTTGCAGGGTTCCTGTGCTGCTCACTCAGCTTGAGCTCTTGACCAAAGACAGGAACAGGAAAAGACACAGAAAAATGACTGCTGCAAACTGCAGTAACAGCTTTCTCCTGGGAGCACCTGGGGATACACTACTTGTGCCGCTTTTCCTTACTGTACCACCCCACAGCTGTGTGAAATGGAGAGACTCCATTTTGTACAGTTCTGGACTGCTGCAGGTTGTGGGAATGCACTGTTTGCTTACAAGTTGTGGTGAGGAACAAGTGTGTAACCACACTGCCCTATATTCTTTGGTCCTATCTAGATTATGTAGGGTATTCACATAAAATGTTAGCATATGATAGCATCACCAAACAACTAAAGAAATAAGAGCCAAAACCTTTAGTTTGTGAAGCGCAATGAGCACTGGCATCTTTTCCAGTCTCGATAGTTTACATGTAACATTATCCCACCAACAGACAAAAGACCTCACAAAAGATCTGGTCCCTGAAAATTTCCCGAGGCAAAGAAGATGAAGTAAAGAATGCTGTTTCTACACCTAGAAAAAGAATGACTTTTAATATCGTTTATGGGGCACAGCAGTAGAAACTGCGATCATCTTAAAATCAGCCCAATGGGTTTCTGAACTGCAGCTTTTAGCCTGTGCTTAGTAATATGTAATTTGAAGAATTATGCCTTACTTAAATCTTCACCAATTTTATTCAGATTAAGACTTCGGTCCTAAGGTTTGTTCCACTTTAATTTTATTTTTTTTTTGCTATCTAAAACAAGCAGCTGCATTAAACCAGGAAGTCCTTATTTCCCAGCATAATTAAAAGAATGAAAGAATTTTCTCAAACTCTCAAAAGTAAAAACGTCATCCCTGAAAAAGACTAAGCAAGAAAATCTAGAGGTCAAAAGTCTGAGGAGTTATGGATCCATAGTGTGTACACTTATGTCTCATCACAGTATCTCAGTATTCAATTCCAAACCTTTAAAACCTTGAACATTAGCATAGCATGCCTCTTCTATGAAAGAATAAGAAGAGGTAGTCTGGGTTTAAGTAAAACATTTCTCCAGCTAATAACTATTTATCTTTCTTCATTAAAAGTATATCAACATGCGTAACTATGTCAAATGCCATCTCACAGCACCTTCTCTAAACAAAACGACATGTCAAATTCAGTTCTCAAAAAAGTATCTGAAAAAGACTGACATCCCCTCAGCACTAAGTGTCACACCATGAAGAACAGGAAAAACAAAGAGACGAGATGAAAGGAAGTCTCTTTGAAGAAACATTTCCTAAAGGTAAAATTGCATTTCTCTTTTTTTTCTGTACTTCCTAATCCAAACAAACTGCTTGGTAAGTTGCTCGGTAGATGTTCTCAGACAAGAAGAAGGAAGTCCACCATCAAAGCATAATTCTAGTTATCCTCAATGCCAGATGATTTGTGCATATCCAAAAAGTATAACTTCAAGGGAGAAGTTATTATTGTTTGGGGATGTTCTAGACAGCTTAAAAGGAGGTAAGAGCTGCATAACCAGAAGCTTTGTGTATAACAAACCATCACATCCTGTCGTATCAGGAAACTCACCAAAACATTCGTTCCAGTACCAAAAAATGTTTTTTTTTCTACAGAAGATCTCATCCTTTAGTGCTCCTCTGACTAGAATTGAGAGTGTTTTTCTAACTAGAATAGAAACTCGGAGAAATACATCATGCACTGAACAGAAATGAGAATTTCAAGTACTTTAACGTCAAGAGCAAGTTGCAATAACATATAAATTAAAATACCCTACAAACCAATTGTAGCAATCATAGAGAATTAAATACAGTGGTGGCAAAAAGTAGTCATGAAATGAATATCAGATACTGCTTATTTCTGAACTAATAAATGGAATGACAAGGGACGTCTCTCAGTAATACAGCATGAAATGTATTGTAGCACTGTTTCATAGCTGTATTTTTAAAAAGCTCTACTCACAATGGTAGAATTGTTGCATTTCTTAAAATGTTTCAGCAATCTTGGGTGTCTCACTAGATACTTTTTCTGTCTTATATTTGAAAAAGTTATGTATTCCAAATCTTAGAGAAGGACAGGCCTTTGTTAGTCATTTACACTTGAGAGCTATTAAATACATCACTTTACAGAGGAAAAAGAAGAAACACAGAACCATGTCTACATCTCCTTGGAGATAGCCAAGGCACAATAGACCAGGTATCAGAAAGGGCAACTAACACATTGTATCAGGCTTCAAAACTCAACAATGACTTTTCTTTTTTTTTAATCATTTCAAACCTTGTCTTAGGTTTTTCATCATGAATAAAAAACAATTAAACTCTCATCATCTTTTCTCTAATAGCATCTTGAACTTTTATTGGAAAAGTCTGATTTTACTGTGTGCCCAGTTAAAAAAAAATACAAAGAAATAAGTTTAAAAAAAATGCAAGGAAATACGTTTAACCTTTTCTTTCATTTCAGTTCACAGCTTCTACTACAAGGTTACTGGAAGAAGTGTTCTAGTATCTGAGCCTATGCCTCTGACATACAATAATGAAATATTTTGTTTGTATGCTACTTGAACCCAAGTAACTGCATAGAAGAAAAGAAATCACAGTTCAGTCAGCTCATCTCTTTTCTTATTTTTAACTTAGTTTGATTAAATGCTCATGAAACTTCTGACTCCTCCAGTGGGCAGCATTAGGTAGATGTCAAGATTAGACAGATTTTCTGAAGATTAACATGCTGATTTTTACAGAGACTGATAAACACAGTTGGGAGGGACAACTTAGTCTTAATCATTCCTTTTCTTTTACCGCACTGCAAAGAAGCACTGTTTGAGCTGCCTTTCTTTTTCCCTTTTCCTCTCTTCTCCCTTTCATTTAAGATAGACTAATACAAAAAAAAAAAAAGAAAAAGAAAACACAATGGATCCAAGAAAAAAAAATTATTTAACATGGGAAAGCTTACCTTTAAAAACCTGACATTCCACATCAAACTGAGTCTTCTAGTCTAATTCCAAAAGGCTGACTGTTTCGAGTAAAATATTGCAAATTAATTTCATCACTAAGTGACTCTATCACTAATCAAGATACTTGCGTCAGTGCACCTACAGTTGCAATAGGCTTTGGAGTCTTCATGGTGAAAATGTAGTGTTTACTGGCTAATAATACATTTTAGCACTTCACTGCATTTAAACAATTTTGGTTACCTACCCAGGATATAAAACAAAAACCATGCTTGTTGCAAAGCCAAACAGACCCCACTGGTCACACTGAAAGCAAAGGCCAGCTGCAATCACATAAAATGTGCTCCTTCACATTGTACAAAGAAAAAAGCCCTAAACCTGGATACTGACATGTCTTTCATTGCCAGTCAGTCCTAATGAAATATAATCTCAATAAAGATTATTTTTTTGAATCACAGAATATGGCATTTCAAAAAACAATACTATTGTTTGATTTAAAATTCAATGACACTGCCTCAAGCAACAGTAAATCTACTTCCAACCACAAGTCTAAAGGAAAAAAATATTACTTTATATAGGCAATAATCATTAATTAATTTCTTCTCAATAGCAGCATTACAAGGAGTTTAAACTACTTGCTAAAGAACTGGTGCATGGTATCTGCCCTTCCTCATGAGTTGTGTTAACTATGTTAAAAAGGAATAAATAAACCCTGGAAACTTTGAAGGAAAAAAAATAATCAAACAATGTCAAGTAATTTAGTAACTAGCAATTAATCCAGTTTTAAATCTTGTTAAAAACCTTAATGCTTTTCCATAGTGTACTCTGAAATGGTAAAAAAAAGGAAAATTAAAAAAGCAACAACAATCTTTTCCATGTAGGACTTAAAACTCAGAGCATATTCTGTACATTTTATGGTGCATCTGCTAGGTGATGAGGTCTTGCCTTTCTCAACCCTCAAGTATTTGTCTAGCAAGTCTCAACAAAGGCTCTGGATGTAGCCATGTCACTGAAAGAGAGCCCTCCATCTTTCATTTTACTTTCAAAAGTTATTTCCTCTTTAAAAAGACAACCTAAAATACAATCAGTACTTAAGAAATTGTTAGGCTTAATGTTAGAACATTCTATAATGAAAAACAGTTTGGTGGCTGGGACCCTGAGGCAGAGCTCGTATCACAGGACTATTCAAACAAGGATGCCAGAAATGGAGTTCTACAAGGGCTCAGGGTTCTCATAACTGAGTCTGAACCTGTGAACCATTTTGTTGTTTTGACCCCAAGCCAACATTTAAAAAACACTTTTGCTTAACTTAGGTTCAAGTTTCTGCTTATTCTAATGAGTTCTTCGTATAAGCATTACTTTAGCTCTCTATCTGTAAAGGGCAGAGAAGGAACTATCTCACCTAACTTCTGAGAGCTACTACCTGTGCTGATCCCTAATAGTTCGTGAAGAGAAACTATCCGGCTGACCTACGTTAGACTTCCAATTTTGGATAAAATGAATAACCTGCATGGGAGACTAAAACCTATAACCTGATGATGCACATATGTCTTTGCTTAGACTGATGCTCACCTCAATACACCTGAGAGATTTTTTTTTCAATACAGCACTAAGGTATGGAAGGACAACTAAGGACAGTTTGAATAAAGCTTTTTTTCTAGGAACTCCATAGCTTTCATTATAATTGTTGGGATTATTAAAATTGAAAATCAAGTGACAAACTAATAACCAATATTGTAAAGTTAAACCATAATAAAGCACTTGTTAGAAACTGAAGTGAAAGAAGATTCAGATTGATCCAAAATGGGATACAGAGAGAAAGAAAGAGGACTCACTGGTCTTCTCTATCTGTACTGAGAGCAGAAGCACAAGAAGGGCAGAAAACAGGCAAGAACAAGCCATTTTTCTCTTTCCATTCCAATCATCTCTTTCCTCTCTAGTACAGAAGTTTGTACTTCATCCCTTCTGAGGCTAACAAAATTTCAATTTCTGGGTCCTTCTAATGAATTTAACATGACATCATCACACCAGAACTCCAATATTTTCTGCTGTAGCATGTGCTTTTCCCAGGAGTGATTCTCAAGGATAGGTCAAAACCACAAGATTTCATCAAGTTCTCTCAGCAGAAATGTCAGCATATTATTACTGACCAAGAAAATTTATAACAAAATAAATATCTCAAGGGTAATTTCTTTTTCTATTAACCAAGAGAATATTATTTCCAACAAGAAAGCTGATGTGACAGAATTCAGTTACGGAATTACAAAATGAATGATATAAAGTCTCCAGAAAGATGTTTAAAAAAGTGACCTAACTATCAGCGTTCTTGACATGCCACAGCTTACATCTGATATGTCAACACGTTTAAAAATAATTTTTCATATGATTTATATTATTATTTAAAATTAGAAGCCAATTAATATTGAATAAAATGAGGAACAAATTTCCATCTTCCTGGCAAAACAAATTTATTATTTTTTGATATTCCTTTCTAGGAAGGGTACTGCTTTTTGAATTACAAAAGGAGAAAATCTACCCTTGGAGTTTAGATCACTCTGCAACAAACTGTGAACAGCAAGATGTCTCTTAGGAAACAAAAATAAAAAACATTTTATGATAGAATTCAAATAATATATAAGTTTATATTGCTTCTTTATACATGTAAATCATGCTAATATATGCCTTGCAGAAAAACAAATGAGTATTGTTATATGTATATTACAGGCTTATCATAAAGTTTTTCCACACTGTTTATAGACCCCGTTAATATACACAAAAACAAGTGTTCCTTTGATCATATTACTTGTCATCCATCTGTTTAACTGAGACCTGTGCAATGACAGCCTAAACATGACATCACCATTCCTCAGATACTTCTACAAAGACTTCAGCAAACTAACAACACAGAAAGGAAGTATTGTTCAAAATTTTGAAGCCAAATTTTATGCTTCAAATGAGTGGAAAAGTTTAAGTTGGAAGGCACATCTGAAGGCCTGCTCAAAGCAGCTTCAAAGTGTGATCAGGTTGCTCAAGGCCTTGCTCAGGAAAGTTTTTTAAATCTCCAAGGATGGAGATCCCACATTCTCTCTGGGCAACCTGTTCCAGTGTATGAGCTAATTGGTATCTTGCCTCATACTTTAAAGAATTCTAATTTCCACTTATTTTCCTTTATTTATAACTATGTATTTTACAATTTTCTAACACTACTGAATAAAGAAAATTAAAAAGATGCTTATAAAAGAAATCATGACACCATAGGTAAGTGTGAAAAACTTAAATATAAAATGCACATCAGAAAATCTGGGTTTATTAACTTAATTTTAACATGCTGTTATTGCAGTGTCCTATGTTGATCTTTACTATGCCATTTACTTGTTACCAATGTCAGATATTATGGTGCATAGAATTCAGTTAATTTAATGGTTTGACAGACACTGGAAAGAAACACAACAAATAGACAGCTGACTATTTGCAAAGATTTAAACAGTCTCCTACCTTTATCTGATTAAAAGTTTCTATGATAACCAAAGTTTAGCAGGATAATACAAACAATTTCTCTGATCATGGCCTAATGACGTACAAATTTACTATGAGATATTGCTCACAAGAATATGGTCAGCATGTAACTCGAAATGTTCCCTCTATAAGTAACTACATAACCAGTATGCAAAATCAGTCTTTATACTCTAGGTACTCTTGGAACCTGTCTGATCTCAGTGCATTCTCCTGCTCAATTCAAAAAGCATACAGGCACCGAAGAGATGCGACTGTGTTACAAGTCCCCATAAATGGGGCAGTGCAGAAATCAGGAAGCTGACAACGATGCATATTACGTTGAGAAGCACAGCAGGTCTCATCTCCTGCAGAGTAAAGCGTCTTTAAGAGGAAGCAGATGTACGTATTTCCTGGTTGCTACAGAGAAGTACAAGAAAATGGCCTCATCTCCTTCCCTTAGGAGAGACTGGCATAAAAAGATTAGTAGCCCTTAAAATTAAAGGAAGGCATTCGAAGTACGGTCCTTCATTTTCTGAAAGTGAGAAAATATCTAAAACTCTTATTTCTTTTAAGTTGTCTGAAACCAATCACTTATTTCCAAATTTTCTTTAGAAGCTGCCTCATTTGCCATTGATTTAATTTTATTTTTGAAATAGCAGGTTCTTCAATGTACTACAATGTGTACAACAAGGTTAAAAAAGCCAATCTTGATCAGAGTAGCAAAGCATCTAGCCTGATAAGTAGTCACAAATATATTTGAATAAGTCATAAGAAATGCTGAAATTATCCAGGGAGAGTGTATGCTCCTGTATCCTGCACCTTTTAGCAATTCTAGATGATATCCTTAATGCCATCAAATGTTGCAAGGCACCAGCACCCCCAGACAAGAGATAGCTGCTACACAGGAGATGTTTGTACTATTAATTTTTCGTTTGGGTTTTTAAAGTATTCCAGCACTAGTAATGCCTGTCTAGTAATACCAGCCATGGCAGCCCTGTATACAGAGAACTGTTTTGCTATGGTGTTACAATGAGACAACGCAATGGTTAAAACCTGAAGGGATGGTCAGGTCACAAGTCTTCAGATGTGGCAACGTAACCAATGGTGCTTGGTAACATGCCCGATTTAAACAAATTCCAATTCCACAATAACTCTATAAACCTGGTTTTGCATTCTTATTACAGCTTCTGTGTTGAATGATAATGTTAATTGACTGCTAGAACCTGCACAAACTCATTCTTTTTCTTTTTTCTTTTTTTTTATTTTTTTCATTTTTCATTCTCATTCTTTTTCCCTATCTCTTCTTTGACATTTTAATATTAATTTTACTTTATTTTACACTGATTTACACAATCTTTTGGCAAGAACTCTTTCACATTGTGAAAGGGTCAACAAACATACGCACCAACTGTTTTCAAACCAGAAAGGGCTTACCAGGCTAGAGGAATGGCTGTGTAGTTGGATTTCCTGATTTTCTGGACAATTTCCATGACTGGAGTATTTGCAAACTGGTTGCTGCTCCTTCTGCTTGCCTCCTCCACATCTAAGATGAAAGAAGAGCACGCATCTTCATTTTCTAGTGATCGTAGCAGGTTTGTTGTTTCTCTGTGGGTTAAATACTTAGGTGCTTTGGCTTTCTTTAGTCAGCAATTGAAAATTCATTCCTTTAAAGCTAGTAGATACATAAGCTATATCTGATTTTTATTACTATAAATCTGTCAGGTGCAAACTTAACTTATCCAAGAGGACAGTAACTAAGCAGTTATTGCTCCCTTCCTTTCTCCCTAAATTACTTAGCACAAATAAAAAGACAAGGGACCATACTGTAGGTCTGGAAGCTGAAAAAACGTGCTTCACTGCCTCTAACCTCCCCAATTACTGCTGAATTTTCAGTCAAGAACCATGACTGATTTTATAACTCAAATACCATTTTATTTTCTTTAGTCCTTATTTAACTGTCGTTGTTTATTCTTTGGTATTTGAGAGCCATTTTTCAGTAAAATCAAAAGAGCAAACTGAACATATTGCAGGTAATCCAGTGCAAAAAAAAATCACAGCATTAATTTAATGAGAACTCTGTTATTCATTTGGCAAATGAGACAGTGGAATGGCACTGACATATGTAGAGCAGGGACTAGTCTGAGATGAAAATACATTGATTCATGAGTGGCAAAGAGCAGCTTAATGTAACTCACTGATAAAACTGTCACTGATCTTACTCTCTGTCTGGGATTCCAAGAGAAAATGATGGGAAAGCCATTCTGTGCCATTAATGACAACTGAGTAAAATGTGCCAATGAGAGCTAATAATACACCTGCATGACACAGACAATTAAGCAGCCAGTTATAACAGTCTCAAATAACACAAACAAATGAAAATGACATTTTATGGTCAAACCCTTGTCTTATTAAGCTGTTAAATGCTTTTCAGAATAATTAATATGACCTGGAACTGGTCATTCAAAAATTTAAACAACTGCCCTGTCTGCGTTCTGCTAGTTGATAATTATTTAAGTCAGCACTGACAAGATGTGAAACAGTAACAAGCAGAACTATGCTGAAGGAAATGTTTTCAGCTGCAATTCAGAAAGGCTAACAATCTGCAGAAATAAACAGAAAGGATTTCTATCACCATGAAAAGCTACTGCCATAATTCTCTCCCAGGTATGTAAATAAAATATGGTTTAAAAGGTTAAAAGATGAATCAAGCTGAAAAGTATAGGAATGAGAAAGATATGCAGCATCCTATTTATCCTTCCAATTCCCACTGCATGGGGAAGGTGCGTGAATATTGTCTGATCTACTGATCGAGATACTTGGTTGCTCTCTCTGCACACATGGGGCTGATGCAAGGTCTAGCTGAAAGGATTTGGAGATACCACTCCCACGGTACTGGACATCTTTCCTGGGCCTTTATGAGGAATTGCACTACATTCAACTTCGATCCCAGGAAGGAAAAAGACAAAGGGTTCTTGAACAATTCCTCAAAAGCATGTGATGCCCACTTACATATGCAAAACCAAATGAGAGCTGTTTGCACTGAATGTATTACGTCTTCACATATTATGTCTTTTCAAACCTCTCAGATGGAGAGCGTTGGCAGGATCACAGATGGAAAGCAACCCTGTGTTGCTTCCCCATATATCTCCTGAAGGCTGCACTGCCTTGGGCCCATGCAAAGGAAGGCATTGTGCTTGTTGCCCTGTGAAGCGAAACATTACCAGCTCCTGCAGGTCTCATTCTAGGGCTGGGAAAATCAGGTCAGTTACCCTGGCTAAATTTCAGAATCAAGATGCCTGGAGATCAGCATCAAGAGAAAAGGCAGCAACACACATCTGACACCATCAGAATGATGTGGATCTAAAGCTCTTAAATAGTAGGGGGGGGGTCTGGGTCACAAATGTTTCTTAAGAAATGAGACTAAAGCAAATACTGTAAAAAACAAGGGCAAACGCCTAATTAAAATAAATTATACTCTCTCAAACATCGTTGCAATTACATTTAATCTCACCCCAAAACATATATTTTACATTTGGGTTTGCATAACACTGCTTATACTGATTAATGTTCAAAATCTGCTTGCAGCAGACAAGATTTATAAACTAAATGGATGAGTAACTAAATGCCCAATTTAAATAGTTACAGCAATGCAATTTAGTGCCACAGTTTTCAAACACTGTTTTAAAACCAAAGATTCTTAATAATTTTTATTGTGAGAATAATGATAAAATGTTTTTATCAGGAAAGCTTAGATTTTATTTCATGCCAAATCAGTTCAGACACTGTAATGCAATCTTATTCCTTTAAGTAAGACGATAAATTTATGAGCCTTTAAAAATGCACTTTACTGGCTACCTTTTTATTGGGGAAAAAAAAAGTTAAAATCAGAACTATAGAAATTTCTGCATTAATTTCCAAATAAGAAAAGATAAATTTGCTGAGTGTCTTGACTCTATTTTTTTGTTTTAGTGGTGTAAATACAATGTAATTCCATTCACTTAAAAGAAGCTGTACTAGAATAAAGCAAGCAAAAGAGGACAAAACTCTTGCATGTTCCTTAAAATGAGGAGATAAAATTCAGATCTCTTATTGTGCAGATTCCTACACAACATAACCTACTAGCTTCCCACTTTTCCCACTTCCAAGCCTATTAAAGTAATCCTCTAAATGAGAGGTGCTTTAAATGACTCTCTTCTTGTTCTCTTCTTCCATTGCAATCTCATCTACTTAACTTGGTTTAGTTCAAATGCATCTTCACCATTCTACTCAAACCCAGTTGCCTTGCTTTCTTCCCTTGGTTTGCTTCATTTTTTGCTTTTGTCAGTCTGGTTGTAGCTTCTCTTGGGTAAAGACCAGCTGTTAATACGTACAGCATCTCCATCTGTAATCAGGAGTTCTGAAAGGTTGTTACTAATGTTCTCAGAGGACTACTACAAATCATGAATAAGTAGGAAGCCTATACCATTTCAGGAAAGTTCTGCACTTTGGATATTACTTTCCGCTCTTAGTGTATCAGTTCATACATTAGTGACAAAATAAAACCTTGGTCGTGTATACACCATTTAACCAAAAATGATGTTCAACTGTCTTTCCACTTGACCCAAATGGGTATTTTTCTTACTTAAGGTTGTGCTGAAATCACTGCATTCTGTGACAAAAAAAAGTGAAATCATCTTGCTTATATACTTGTTTCCTTCAGGGACGCAGCTCATTAAAAGCCTTTCTGGTGCAGTATACTCTTTCACAATCCCTCCAAGGAGATGTAAAAATGATTTGATACTGTAGCTTTTGCACTGTCTCAAAAACAGTACCAGTATTCTTTATACTATTTAAAACCACCTGACATGGAAGCAAATCCCTTTATTGTGCCAGGTATTTTATGAATTATTAATTATTCCATTACACTTTTGCCTGCAATGGGAACATAAAATAAGACAAAAAGTACTTTGAAAGGTGAAACTTCAAGTGGTCCTGCCTTTTGGGCAAGCCAAAAGTTTAGAGTTGCATTTCTATTTACAATAAAACATCTCTATTAGTTACAGTTTTATCTGAATCATTACATTAAAACTGCATATACTACTGTAGATCTAAAGGGGTTTGAAAGTTTATGGTACCACAGCAATGCGTAGGCCACTGAGGGGATTCAAATAGGAAGAGGAAGAAGATGACAGACATTTGGATGAAGCACAGCCACAGTGCCTAAAAATATCTCTGCACAATGTTGTAAATGGCTTACTGCACTGATCTATACAATTTGTGTTGTCTAATGAAATATAGCACTTGTCTCAACATTTTATCATAAGCTTGTATTGGTTAAAAGCGTTTGGCTAAATGTCTAATATTGCTGATGGTATTTCCATGTCATATTTCACTTCACAGATTTGCAAAGATAATAGTGAGGATAAATTCTAGGTATTTAAGACTTCGGAAAGCACACTTTGAGAGGCAAAAGACAGATTAATAACAGAAAAGGCCAAGAGTGTAACTCAAACTATAATAGAAATAGTGTGAGTAGCAAATAATTGTACCATAATTAAAGAAAATAAAACACGTCATCATACTTCTAAGAGGAAAAAGCTGGAAACCAATCACATCTGCCACAAATAGTTTCAGTGCTCTTGTGCAGTATAAATCTAACAAACTAGAAATAAAGGCTATACTTTTAGAAAGAAAATATTCAGGTGCTCACACTGAGACTTTGCAAGTCTTTTCCTTGCTTCAATCCTCTCATCAGATTTTAAAATTTAGATAGAGCTTTAACATTCTTATAAAAATGCATTTATAAGCAGTTCAGTGTTCACTAGATTGCATTGGTTTATAATAAGGTCCATACATTATGTTTCTATAACAGAGAAAAATCACTATCCCTGTTCTTGGTGGCAATGAATAAAAAGTACTGTAAGGACAGAATATATTTTGTACAACTAATAACCTGCCATTGTCATTGTGCTGTTGACCTAATTAAAAAGATCTTTTAAAAACTGTCAGCAACAACAAACTGTTGTTTGCCCAGGTGTATTCTGGTTCCACTGGAGTTCTAAATGCCATTTAATTTGTAAATGCATCAAGAAGGCCAAGACCAAAATCACATTTAACTAAATCTAAACACATTGTGAAGCATATGTTCGTTATGTGGCCTGGTTCTTGGCTTATCTGTTCTGTCTAAAATATGTCTCGAGACATTTACTCAGGTTTAATTTCAACAAAACTTCAATTAACATTAATGAAATATGCATGATTAAGAAATTCAAGACTAGTTTATTATATGGTTCCATTCAGATTGTAAAAAAAAATATACAATTCAGATAAAACATTGGGGAGAGCATATTTATCAATAAGAGATCAAGCTTTACAAATGGTAGTGATGACTAAATGCTACAGAAATGCATGGTTTTAATGAGTTTCCATAAAGATATTTTTACACTTGTGTACTATACTGCCTTTTAAATATTTCTGAAAGTCTCAGACCAGAAATGTGCTTGATGGCAATATGATCAGTTAGCTGTTCTTTGGCATTAGTATTTCTGAAACTAATTAACTAGTTGCATTAGAACTGACTCAATTTGCTTTAAGGGTTATTAGTAGATGAACAGCTAAAGAACACTGCCTTCATCCTTTATCAGCCTTGGTATGAAAAAGCATGTTAAAATGGAAGATACATATAGTACACATAAATAACTCAATGTCTGTATCACATAGCTCAGTCTGTATTATATGGGAACGCAACTGCATCAAAATGAGTTAAGTTACATATATTTATATGAACTACCAGTAGTATATTATTCAGTCTATTTCAACCTCTCCAGCTACTCCAAGAGATGACTGAAGAAAATGCTAGCTGAAGAAAAAACAGCCCACTAATTCATTAAATCTTTGGGGTCTCCCACTTTTAGTTACCTGTAGAACAAACCACAAGTACATTGAGAGAAATGTCCTAGGACACTTAGGTGCATAACTACTCTAACAGAGTGAGCTGGCATCTTATTGCCTTCAAGAGCAATGCAGTACCACACACTCAAGTACAAAGGAAAGATCACCTTGGAATTCAAATTCCTAGGCAAAACTGGAGTCAGGTAGGATTCAGTGCTGCGCTTGGCCACAAATCTCCACTGCAATCCTAAAACAATTGATTAAGGTTCAAATTTTGCCACTGTCCCAATAAAATGTTACCTCACCCCTTGTGTAACTCCACTTGAGCCTTAATTAAAAACTTCTGTAGATGAAAACGCAGAAAAGAGCAGCCCTCTCCCCAACTCAAATGGGGGTAGAACCATTACTTGAAGGCCAGAATTGTCTGTCTTGCCCGTTTAGAAATGGGAGTAGGATAATCTATTACTGTATGCACTGTATGTGGTACCACTGTATGTGGTACTCAATACAAGTCCAATCTCTGTTGAGAGACTACATGTACTCCTGTAATAGATATAAAAAGGGTTCAGGGGAAAGAAATGTTAAAGTACAGGAGATACAAGATAAAAACCTACACCAGCAACTCCTAACAACCCAGCATAAACAAAATACTACCATTTCTAATCAACTCTACTTCTCAGCCCAAGTACAGAGTTTTTATAGAGTTTGGAACTAGCATAGATTAATGATTATATTAAGTAGTTTGCACAAGAAAATGTGTTTGTTAACAAAGGCAAGGACACTATTACCTAAAAATGCCCAATTGTGCTATAATTCGAAGAAATATTTTGTTACTTGTAAGATGTCAGGTCCAAACTAATTTTACTGAAGCCCTCATGATTATAATTCCCTGGACTTACGTGGACAGGAAACATTTAGGCTCTTTTTTATCTGCAGTAGGAAAAGAGAATTGAAAATCTTTGACCTTCCAGAGCAATTTTTTATTTAAACAAAATTAAAAAAGCCTCCTTCCTTGAGAAGAGAGATATTCACTAGTATTTACAAACATGTTTGCTTTTCTAAATAATCCCCAAATACTAAGTATTACTCTTAATTTGCAAAATTAAAAGTCAGGTACAGGGCAATATTTCCAAAACAGATGGTACAGCACCTGGAGATTCTATTCCCCCTAGATGGTAACACACACATGCAAGTCACAGAGTCAGTAAGCCTCAACAAATAAGGCAAAAGGGTCCACTTATTCACAAGCAAGTCAGTATGAAGGACACCATTACCTGAAAATGCCTAACTGTGCTATAATTGAAATATTTTCTTACGAATCTCATTGTGACTCATAAGCTCTCAACAAGCTTATCACCCGCTACCTCCACGCACTAGAGCACAACCCCCTTCCTAATCATTTCTAATTTTCTTAAAGTGCCCTGAAGTTGTCCAACAGAGTGCTCAGTTACACAAGCTGTTTCAGTTCTGTAATTCCAGTGATGCAATAGCCCTGACTACCCACAGTCCTGTGCCTGCTTTCCTTTTAAACCCCACCTCATCTGCAGGCACTGGTCTCCAGCCCCCTCATTGCTCAATTTCTCTCTTGCTGCTGCTGAAAATTCACAGTAGATTTTTGTTACCTTGGCATATGCAAGTGAAGTGTTCCCAAAGTACTAATCCTCTCTGTATGTTGCTCCAAGCTGGTGAAGCAGTAGTTGCTGTTATTCAAAGGACAGCAAGAAAAACATGCAGTTCTGGCTCAGCATACTGTTTTTCTGTCTGTACTTGCAATGCAACCAGAATTATTCCGATTTTCTTATTTCCGTGTCAGTAGCTTTCTTTACAGAGCAAACTTGACAATTTATTGTGTTTAAGGAATTTTACTTCAGGATTTCTGCTATGTTTGGTGTCTGCATAATTCACTTACAGATAAAATTCAATATTATTATCTTCATGTTAATATTTGCTTTTGATATTGCAGCAATCAAGCATATAACATTATACCTGTACCCTTGATGGAAAAGTTTTCAGAAGAAACCTCCTCTTCAACCCACCCAAGTTATTTTTCTGATGAGGAATTTTAAAACCTGCAGTTTGAAGTCAAAAAAGGACAAGAAAAAAAAAAACGTCTCCCTTGGCTAAAAAGGGCAACATGTTCAAAACACTACTTTCTGACATGGTTAGTTCCCAAGAAGCCCATATTGGAGAATTGAAACACTTGCACAGAATGATACACTGTAAGAATGGCATTACTTAGCACAAGTCAAACATAGAAGTAACCCTATTTCTTCCCTTAAGCACCAAACAAGGGAAAATCACTACTTAATCTTTGGCATTTGCTATTTACCTTGTAAATCATGGCTCAGTAGGGAGACTTGTTACTTCTCCCCAGTAAATGTAACTTTGGAACAGAATGGGCTCAAGTTCTCCCCATAAAGCTGGAATAGGATAACTACAAAAATATTGAATTTTTATAAATTTGCAAACACCCTGAAGGAAATTGACTAAATAAGGATAAGGAATTGGCTGGATGGTCAGACTCAAATAGTTGCAGTCAACAACTCGATGCCCAAGTGGAGACCAGTGACGAGTGATATTCCTCAGAGGATGGTTTTGGAACCAATGTTGTTTAACATCTTTGTCAGCGACACAGACAGTGGGATAGAGTGCACCCTCAGCAAGTTTGTCAATGACACCAAGCTGAGTGGTGAGGTCAACATGCTGGAGGGAAGGGATGCCATTCAGAGGGACCTGGACAGGCTTGAGAAGTGGGCCCATGCGAACCTCATGAAGATCAACCAGGCCAAGGGCAAGGGTCCTGCACCTGGATCATGGCAATCCCAAGCACAAATACAGGCTGGGCAGAAAAGGGATTGAGAGCAGCCTTATGGAGAAGGACTTGGGGGTACTGGTGGATGAGAAGCTCAACGTGAGCCAGCAACATGCACTCACAGTCCAGAAAGCCAACCGCATCCTGGGCTGCATCAAAAGAAGTGTGGCCAGCAGGTCAAGGGTGGTGATTTTACCCCTCTACTCCACTCTCGTGAGACCTGGAGCACTGCATTCAGCTCTGAAGACCCCAACATAAGAAGGACGTGGACCTTTTGGAGTGGGTCCAGAGGAGGGACACAAAGATGTTCAGAGGGCTGGAGCACCTCTCCTGTGAGGACAGGCCGAGAGAGTTGGGGTTGTTCAGCCTGGAGAAGAGAAAGCTCCAGGGAGACCTTAGAGCAGCCTTCCAGTCCTTAAAGGGGGCCTACAGGAAAGATAGGTAGGGACTCTTTATCAAGGAGTGTAGTGACAGGACAAGGTTTTAAACTGAAAGAGAGAGAATTTAGATCAGAGATTAGGAACTAATTCTTTTCTGTGAGGGCGGTGAGACACTGGAATGGGTTGCCCAGAGAAGCTGTGGACATGCCATCCCTGGAAGCATTCAAGGTCAGGTTGGATGGAGCTTTGAACAACCTGGTCCAGTGGAAGGTGTCCCTGGCCATGGCAGGCCGTTGCAACTAGATGATCTCTAAGATCCCTTCCAACCCAACCCATTCTATGAAATAAAATTTAAAAAAACTAATAATTTTGAAGTACTTGATAAATTTTTCTTCTTTACATTTCTCATGGGATAGTTTTCAGAACTGAAATGAAAACTAATTCATTTACTCTATCTCTTGTATTAAAGAAAAATTCTGTATACCCCTATCCTTAGGGAATCCTTAGCTGAACTATTGCCATTCCAATAACGTAACGGCATGTAACAACATGTATCTTACATGTGTAAGCATAAGATTATTTACACATCCTAGTGTAAGAAATGAATTATTGCCGTTCTAAATCCTTAATTATGTGCTGCTGCTAAGGGCAGCCGATGGTCTGTTTTCTCACTGAGTGGCTTTTGC
Organism: Limosa lapponica baueri; assembly: GCA_002844005.1. Classification (NCBI taxonomy): domain Eukaryota; kingdom Metazoa; phylum Chordata; class Aves; order Charadriiformes; family Scolopacidae; genus Limosa; species Limosa lapponica. The sequence continues at coordinate 319,579 of KZ505703.1, forward strand.
ACATACTTAGAGGTCTCAGGACATTAAAGATTGCTCCCACTGGGAAAAAAAACAAAGGAATGCAAAAGCGCAGGAAGAGTCCTATGCAGGCACGGTTACATTATATTTATTAAATATTTCTTATTTATATAGCTATGTATATTTTCAAATAGCTCAGTTAAAATGAACTAAAGGGAGTTTTAAATATTCCCAGCTTTTTCTGTGTAGGTGTGGCGACATTTGTTGTTTCAAAACCTGGGTTCAACCTTTTCGCTGTTCATTTTTTAATTGGGCACCAGACTTTCAACAGAAGTGTGTATGCCAAAACATTACAGCCAAAACCCTAAAAGATTTCAATTTATAAATGCTGCCACAGCACATCAACATTATTACCTCGATTGTTTTCATATTCTTCTAGTGGAAGAATCTAGCACTTTTTAAAGGATGCAGCTGAGGAGGCAACCTGACTCAGAGAGGAAGCTACTGGGCTGCAGTGACTGTGAAACAGGAAAAAAATAAAGAATTTAATTCTTTTCAGACAAGTTTTTGAGCAGTTAATTTTTATATGGTAATCTATTAAAAATTAATCAACCACAGCTAATTCTAGGTCTATATTAAGACAAGATTTTCAGTTGTGTTCAGAGCATGTTTGTTATTTTTCTTCAACAATTTTTCCTTAGTGATCAAGATAAATGATATCTTAAAAATTATTAACATGCTGAATAAAAACCTGTCTGGGACCCATAAATTAACTAGTTTATCTTCACTTCATCTTACTCTAAATAAAGTTTTAGATCAAACTGGGAATCATCTCCTGAACTTGTTTCTTACCCATTCCATGCAGAGAGGTCTCGATTGACCATACTGGCAGATTCCAGTACAGTGACAGCATCACTGCCACTTTAGAAGGCGCTCTAAAAGCTACATTCCCTCTGAGTTACTCCAGAGCCAGTGAGGAGGATTAGTCAAGGCAGAGTGCAGTAACCCAGCTACAAAAAGTGCTGCTGCTGGGACCAAACTATACCTAAAGTGCACTGGCATCCATTTTGTTTTCCAAATTTATTTCTCATGCTCAATTATGGTCTATGTTAGAAACCTGAAATAGATCATTCCAGTTCATCTTAAGAGAGCCTCTTCTCTCATGTAATACCATAGCAGTCCTCAAGTATCCAAAACAGCATTCCTAAAAGTCAGCACAAAGAACCTACAAGTCTTTGAAGACTCTCCTCTAAAATGTAATGTACTATACAACTTCTGTTGAAAAAGTTTGACCTTCCAGTGCAAACAATTTAGGAAATTGTAAGTAAGCATTCTAGCAAGTATTACAAAGCTAGCTGTTACCCAAAAATAATTTTCACTCATTCTCCCTTTGGTATAGTTTGTCATGTCTTAATTCCCTTACATGTAGAGAAAGCGTATTTGCTAACATGGATGAATTAGTTATACTGTCTGAAGACACAAAACCCATGTACTATTATAGCATAAAGAATTAATTCAGTTATTAAGCAGTCATACAGGAGACAATGCCCTTAACAGAATTACTTCAGTTTTACAACCCAGCACAGAAAGCAGATTGCAGCTTTTCCTAAACTCTACAATAAAATTATCTGAATTCAGATATAGGATAATTTTCTTCTGGATGTGGCCATTAGGGGCTGTACCTATCACTTGTACCACTAGATGCCTATTATTATAGCAAATGCCTTAATATTAAGAGATATAAGGGATTTTTAAAATTATTGATAACTTATTGAATTAATTCTGAAGAATTTTCAAGAAGTTTCACTAATTGCCTAAAGAAATAAATAAGGTAATTTTATTACCATCTCTCAGTTCTATTTTTTATGATATCTTTCTCTTAGTACCTCAGAATTGAAAACAGCAGAGCTAGGTAGAAATACAGTGATAGGTGAGCTGCTGCAAGAAGGAGATACCAAGCACCATAACACAAACACTGATATTTAGGGTGAAACACCCCTGCCATTGTCTCTAATGTACTCCTATTCTTAAAGTCACTCTGATAATGAAAGACCAGTTATGTTGCCAGTAGCTTTTGATCCTGGTTGACTATACTTCAGAAGTTCCTATAACAAACACTTCTAGAATATTGGTGGTTTGGAAGAGGAGTTATCTGCAGCAGCAATATGTATCATCCATTGTCTGTTTATCTGAGTTTCATTATCATATTCCTTCAAAAGATCTTATTTTCACTGTCAGGGGTGGGTAGAAGATAGAGAGAGTTCGGGTAAAGTCAGTAGAGCTTTGAAACGCCAGCATCTGTGATGACAGCCAGATCCTTGCAAGCTCCTAGAAGACTCATATATTAAACCATACAGTAAAACTACATCCTTGTCTTTTATCTGAATATTTTGAGGAGAGAAACACAAAGACTACAAGTCACTACTCCTCATACCACACGGAACTATTACTATAAGACATGAGGAAAATGTGTCAGAATGCCTCAGAAAGAATGTGCCAACTTGCAGAAAAGAATTAAAATGCAGCAAAAATTAATTTCCAAATAAATTGAATATTTCAAAAATTGACATGAATTTAAGGCATTGTATAAGCAAAATTAAAAGACAGCACAAACCCCAAACATGATCAAATACATGAATTAATATGGCACAAGATAAAATAATGTAATGCTAATAAGTGATGAGAGATAAACACTACGCAAAGGCAGAGTTCATCTAATCCTTATTACTAGTAAGTGACAGTTCTCAGTTGCAACCATAAAAATCCACTGAGATCCACAGCCTGTTCCTCTGCATACTCATGGACAGAATCTGAGAGAAATCTGCTGAGAGAAATGCTCAACAATTCAAAATGTTCATTAACAACCCTGCTATCCACCATCCTTTGTATGTGAATAGTATTAAGACGCAACGTCATCAAATTCTACCAACTTTAGTTTGGTAGTTCTCTGGATTTTTCATAGAATCACAGAATGGTTTAGGTTGGAAGGGAATTTTCTATGGAATTCAATGAGAATTGCTTTAATACGATCTATTACAGCTGGAATCTTCGCTGTAATAATCCAAACAATTGCTGATAAGCAATCATGCATTAGAAAAACCTGTCTTTATCTACTCTAGTGCCCCAAATATTAACAAAAAAATCATTTTACAGCAAGTAATCAAGAGCTGAGAGTGGGATAGGACTACTAGGTCTTGAGGAGAAAGTAAGATTTTAGATTTTTCCAACTCTCTATGAGGTATTTTTCCAATTTTTGAAGTTAAATTCCTAATAGAAAAGGGATATAAAAACATTTTAAAAATTCATGAAAATGAATTAGTTGTCTTTGCAATCACTTGAGATGCCCCAAATCAGAAAGTTACATTAAGTATTGTAATGTGATTAATTTTCATATAACATAATGCAATTAATTTTGTGTCATTTAATGTAAAAAAGATGTTAGAGCTTAAGTAAATAGTGACAAATCACAAGTTTACTTATAAGTACAGTAATAACTTTTATTTATAAAACTAGAAGTAGCTCATTTGAGGGTTGCTGTAAGTGTAAAGCCAAACACAGAGAAATTCAGCTTTGGATACTCACTTCTTACACATAGGTATAACACTTGAGGACTGATTCTTGACTCAGCTCCCTAACTGTTTTCAAGGAGATTATCATTCAGCAAAAATGCCGAACTACTTTATGGTCACACTTTTTACTGAGAGAAATCTCAGTAAAAGAACTGTACATTTTATTTGGAAAGGGTAAGAACCAAGGTCATCTTGATCACAGATGGTAGAAGTTAAGAGCTGAAAGTACTTGACTAACAAATTCCCTTACCAATGAGCATCTTTTTAAAGTACAAGCAAATCATGATGAGCCGATATAACCTTTAAATCTGAAGAACCTTCATAACTTAGATTAAAACCTCACCTTAAAATAATGGGAAAACAATCTCTTCTCACTTATCCATCTTCTTTTACTGCGAAAGTATATTCATGTACTTAAGCAAACAACTGATTTTGCACCTACGCTTGGTTTTTAACTGTGACAGATGAGACCAATTTTCCCATTGGAGCAAGAGCTATGGAATTTAAGTTATAAGGAAGATAGAGGATTAAATCCTTGTCCTTTTGTTATAGTTGTGTAACTGGATGTCAGAACTGTGCCTGCATGCACACCCACGGTACTTAATTCCCTGGATGGTCCAGAAACTCCCCAGCTAGTCATCTACACTGGTGAGAACAGACCAGCTGGAGACAAGGCTGAACTCCTTGCTACCCTCAGGACAAAGGCTTTCAGTAACTACTACAAGGAGGTCTCCAGGAAGGACTTTTGGAAAGTACTGAGCGTGCTAGCCTATGAAAAAAATTGAACGCTGTAGGAGTTTCTTAAAATAAACACTCTGCCCATGGGTTTCTAACATGATCCAGAAGGGCAAATTGAATGATTTTCATCTTTGTGCTTCTGCAGCAAAGGAATAGAGAGCAAAACCTCCTCTTTAAGGAGATAATGAATATTTTCAGAAGCCTTCAAAATATCTTGCAAAGTCCTTTAATATCATTGTTCTCCAGGAAACACAATATGTCTCTGAAGAAGGGTTTGCATGCCCAAAACTGTGATTTTTTCCAACTACACCAGTAGCTAATAAAAGATATTACCTTAGTGAACAATTCTTGTCATACCTATACCCATACACTGCCAGGTTTGTACCAAAGCACTATTAAAAACTCTTTTCATAGTAGATCTAGAAAAGAATTTCTGTGTTATTGAAGTAGAGATGTGAAACTGGTTTCTAGATAGGTTTTTTCTCTCAAATTAGGATGGCAATTCAATACAATAGAACCAGCTCTTGTACTGATAAAAATAACTTTCAAAAGTGTGTGACTGAAAATAATGAAAAGCCTCCAAAATTTAAATTAAAGACTTGGGTTTTTCTTTATTTCTGTTTTAAACACACATACACTAAACCCTTTACCCCTTTTGTTATTATTTGTGGTCATTGAACAGCTGGAATTTTGCTTCATGGATTCTACTTTAAACATGCAGATCCCAAGCAGCGTTTTCTCACGTATAATGTAAGCAATAAAACATCAAATGCATCAAAAAGGATAGGAAGTTTATGAGGTTTACCAGTAATTCCTAAAAACAAGAAAAATCCTTAGCTTTTTTTCTTTGGCCTTAATTTTTATATTCATGAAATTGAGAAGCTGTAACGACTGGTGAAACTGAGCAGACAAATAACACCACCATCTCCAACTCCCACTTGAGTTCTGACTTGAAACTCAACTGTTTTTTTCCCAAGTCAAAAGCAGAAGCTAACAATTTCCCTATACAGAAATTTTGTTAGGCTGATTAGATCAAGACTGTAGGATAAGAATTAATAAAAGAAATTACAAAAACAAGCAAGCAAAAAGCACCTCAAAACCTTCTCTGGTATCTCAACATAGAATTTTAATATTCCAGATGATCGTCTATCTTATTTCATATAGATTACTGAACCAACATTTCATAAGCACAGTTAAATTAGTATATGGACAGAATTTGAAGTGATGATATGAAAAAAAATGAATGCTACTTCATATTTCTGCCAAATTCCCTCTTATGAATTCAAGACCCTAGCATTGTTGCATGAATCAGTTTTAGAGCTCCAGAAGATCACACATCATCCACCATACAACTGTTTTCCAGTTAACCAAAATGTGGCACCACATTGACTTTAAAGCATAATGCAAAGATTGTATTTTACTTAAGGTATTACTGAAATGTGTAGGCAAAACTGTTGGTTCTTTCTTTACAGTGTAATTTGGCTTAGTGGGAATCTTCTCATTGGATCCTTAGCTTGATTGTAAGAACTTAATTCTACCCAAAGTTTGTGAAAACTTTACAACGCATGCCTATGAAAAATGCAACAGAGTTTCTGAAGTAGAACTCTCATAATATTGTTCTGACTACACTTTAAATCACATACATAAATCCACTTTCACTGTTGCTTCCATTATTTCGGGTTTTCAATCATCATTTAGAATTTAAAAGTGGAAAGAGATCTTCAAACCTAAACCAAAATTCAAAGGAGAATTTGAATTTTAATTCCAAGCACACAAAATATTTTGGATTTTTTAACATTTTTTTTTCTCACAATGGCTGCAAATAAATTCTGTTGAAAAAAAAATAGTTGCTGACAACATGTTTCCTAAAGAAAAATGGCCAGAAATGGACTTTAATTAATTCACCTCTTTATGGAAGGCTAGAATATGCTAAATAATCATCTATTTGAGGTGACATCAAATGATATAACAATACACTATAGGAAAAAAAGTATTTCTGTATCTGTGGCATTTCTCCGCAAAAGATAAACCCATCTTTTTTTTTTCTCCTCCTTCAGTTTACAAATAGATGCCAAATATGGTTAACCTTCACTGTTCTTCATCCAAAAAAGACTGAGTTTAAATAAAGGTCAACTAAAAAAAATCCACAAGAGGGAACACAAACATTAGCACACAAGAAGTAATAAAGACAAACAGTGACTGAAGAAATTAAAAAATTAGCATCTAGCTAGATTCTTTTTGATTTCTACTCAATTTACAAATAACATCAAGGAATTTTTATATCAAACTTACAGAGTAAATTACACAATTTAGGTTTCAGAGATATGACTAGACTGATTTTTACAAACCTACCTTTCCAATAAAAAAGAAAAATACTCTTAATTGGCACTTTAAAACCTCTGTTTGTACAGAGCTTTAATAACATTTCATGAAACAAAAATGACATTTTTATGAAAGGGTAAGAGAGTGTATTTTTAAAACTGACTTTCTGAAGTTACGATAATATTATAAAAGTAAATTTAGTGTGCTGAACACTTGGAGAGGAAAACAATTCTTTGGTTTCAGAGTGTTACCAAGCCTCTTGATCTGGTAGCTCTTATTTGCAATTCCCACATGAGTCAAAACCATAACATTTCCAAAAGTCTAATTGGAACACACTTCCTGAAACATGCTTATTGTCCTGTGCATCTTCTACTCCTTTGATAAAACTCTGGAAAGAGCTTTTACAAATTGCTAATTTCTATTTAATGTCACCCTAATAGCTGTCACACTGAATTTACATTAAATTTTCTGGGCACGTTATTACAGCTGTAGCATACCAAATGTCAATACTACTAGCCCTGCAAGATTAAGTTCCTTCAGGATTATTTCAATCAGAAAACACCATGCCTCTCTGTGTACATCACATTTGCCAGCATAATTTTCTTATCTCCCTCAGCCTTAACTGGACTTCATGCTGAACACCAACATACGTTTTCAAAATCAGTATCGCTAGTACTAACTCTGCTACCACAAGATCAGTCTCAGATTATTATTTCTAAGAAATATCCATCTTCCTCCATAACTTTTTTTAATCAAATTATCTGAATGGTTTATTACATCTGATGCATATGTCCTATATAGTATGAATGTATTCTTTTTTGTCCTTTGACTTTAGGGTGGGAGAGAGATCTAGATCACTAGATCTAATAAAAATGCTATAAAACAAGGGATGAAATTTAGGTATGTAAACAAAATCCAGAACCCTGAACATGGTACTGAGGCTTTCAGCAGAGAGCAATGCAAGAATATGGCAGGATTCACTTCTGACTGCACTGGAGATGCTGAGCTGCTAAACATTGTATTTTGTTCAATAACCAGCAAGTGTCCCACCTCTGAAGTATGAGGTAGTATCTCTCTCTAAGATCTGCACGCCTACATTTACTCTAAAACCAGGTGCCTATTCCTGCCTCCTCTTCTAAAAGACTGAAGGAAGAACCATTTACTTTATTTATTCAGGTGATGGTACTTAGTCTAGGAGTTAGAACACCCATATAGGAAATAGTAGCACCAGGAATTATTTCCTCTGTTTTTCTAAGAAGATACAAAAGCATATATTTTGCTACTGTCTGGCATAGCTTGGGTGAGGGTGATTCATTTTTTCTACTGCATCTAAAAACCAGATGACAAGTCAATATAAAATGTATTCATATACTGAAATGAATTCATTCTGACACATGGGGTTATTTTGTTCTTGTAGTTTTGCTTGGGTCATTATAGAAAAACAGGAGAACGACAAAATACATTTATGCCTTTTTCCACAGCGACTCTGCCACAGCAGAAAACACAGTATGAAAAAATACCTATTGAAGGGAGCTAGTTTTGGTTTCTCACTGGCACCCAGGTTCTCACACTTAGGCTGCTAGACAGAACAATTTCTTGGCCATTTTCAATATGTCCTTGCTAATGCCAACGTCAACATTCCTCTCAAATCCAGCATGACTGGTGTAGCCCTGTAAATATGAATTTGCCATTGTCAGTAGAAGGCCATAGGTTTGCACTGTCGCGGAGAACAGGGCCCCAGGAGCTGTCTGGGCTTCTGTTGGCCAGAACTGGTTGGGACTTACTGTTCTGTGGTCAGTGGCCTTGTGCCCATGGCCTTGCTGGCTGTAGCTTCAGCTCTGTGGGTGCCAGAGCTGGGAAAGGGCTGGCAGCTGGGGATCAGTGGGTGACAACCTACAGCCTGGTGTCAGCTGAGGCTGGGGCAGGCACATGGGCAGCTGCCAGTCTGTGGCTGGGATCCACTGGGAAAACAGAGAGTGTTAAGAAAATGCATAAACACACATAGCGAAGAGTAAAGGCGACTTCCACCCTTCCCAATGAAGATTATGTATTTTTAACAGAACGCATCACTTTGGAGGTGTAGAATTTTATATTGGAAAACCAATGAAAGCAAGTTAGGAAATTTTTCTTTTGATTTTCCTAGGAAAAGAAGGAAAATAAGTGAGTTTCAGTTTAAATGTCTGGTCTGTATTCAGACTCTATTTTCTATTCAAAGAACTTGAAGCATAAGAAGGAGTGAGGGGAAAATCTACAATTTGCCTTTGCACTTAAATTTGGTTTTCACTGAAAAGTTACTGGAGAGGAAAACTGAGACTCTTAAATGCCTAAGTTACCCAGAGACATCACTGTTAGAATGTGCCATCCTCTTCCTAACAATCAACTAGCACAACTTCAGACTTACAATAGCTTTCTAAAAACTATTCTGTAACAAAACACTATACTGGCTTGAAAGAGATCTGTTCAAAATCACACGAGGATTGGTCAGAACTGGTGTCGTCCTGACACCTCCCAACAGGAGTTCAGCCTTTCAACGCAAGACATGCCATGTGGACCTAATGTCTTCTCATCACTAGATCATATGCTAAGACACATCTGACATAGCAATTTCTGTATCTCTAGGTTGTTTTAGCTTACCATAAGAAAAGTAAGAATTATGGTATGTTTGGTATCCTAAGGATACATTAAAATGATACAAATGCCGCCTTTTTCATAAGATGTGACAATCATATTTATCACATATTCTGAACACAATAGCGTTTCTGTCATTGTTCCATTATGATAATGAGGTGCCTTATTACCACTGAGTGTTGAAAAACTCCGGTAACACTGTAGAAAAAATTTACTACAAGGAATTTTCATCCAAATAATACTGTCTTACTAAGCTTTTGACAGCTGCACGGGTATGACTGCAAAGACAGTTAATCATAAATTGCTCTTACACATAAAATCCAGCAATTGAATTTTACAAATGCAACATAATTATTCTAAGCTTATGCTGCTTATTTTGACATGCTAATAATTTGTCAAATTTTAATCTGGGAGTGCTAGTTACCTTTGGGGGAGGTACGGCAGAGGAGTTTATTTTCTGTATTTTAATCCAGAGTGGTTCAGCTGGCAACTGCCCAGCCACCCTCCAGGCATTTCCTGAAGGAGCTGCCCTTGCAGCCAGGAAGGATAAGGGTTGTAGCTATCATTTGGTGCATGAGAGCTGTTTACGTAGTTGGCAATGGGAAACTGTGCTATTAAACCAAGTATTTAGGAATATGGAATTATGTTGTCACTCTAATAACTAATGTGTGATCTTTAATTTAATAAATCCTAAATTCCTTGTGAACTTAAAATACAGTGAACTTCCAAATGACTCAAAAACTCTGTTTTGTTAATTAAGAGATACAGACCAACATAATGTGTTAACTTCGGGTTGGACAAGTAGGTTTACATTATGACATGAATGGAACTGTGTTCATTGAGCAAGAAGAGCAAAATATTTTGTGCTACATTGACACCCCAATCTATATTCAGTAATCCAGGTGTAATATTGCATTCAGTGAATTTACTGTAGATTTATGCTGGTGTTAATTAAGATCAGGATTTGGACTTTGAGGTTTAATCTACCTTGTTTTGCGTCTATGTCTCATTATAACTGAGCATGAAGTGTTATTAATTATTTCTATTATACAGTGCTGATTAAAATACTTGGAGTTGTTACAGATTTTTACTATGTTGCATTCCACTGAAAGTACTAAATGATGATTTTATATTTTATTTGTGCTCACACTTGAGAAAAACTGTATGTCCAAAAAAAGACAAAGAACATTTAAAGAGGGGTAATTTCTCACTGCAATTTAACTATGGTACTTGATTTCATTTCCTTGAGCCTGATCCTAAGCTTACTAACACAAGCTGATCATCCCTGAAAGTAGAACTAATGAGATCTTTTCAATGTTTAAAAATGTTACACAAATATTTCACTTCTATTTTTTTTCCCATGGAAACTAAAAATCAAATTGTCTCATGACTGTTAAATGAATTGTTGCTTAGATAACAAAATAAAGTTCTAGCTACCTAAGATTTAGCGTTATAGAACTAATTTTGGCATGCTAGAGTTTGAACTTGCAAAATATAATACCTAGGATTTAAATTAGTGTAACTTTTTTTATTAGTGTAATTTCATAAGCTTTCTACTATTACTAAGAAAAAGATCATTCTGCTGGAGTATAAATTCAAGTACAGTTTTCAGTCATGGGCTGGGATTTTTATGGAAGTAGCTCATGTTCTGAGGAAGCAGAGGCAAGGCATATTTCGTTTCACAATGTTGCAAGTCTCTGGCAGGTACTCCTGACCTAAAGTATGATCATAGAATGATACGGGGTTGGAAGGGACCTCTGGAGATCATCTAGTCCAACCCCCCTGCCAAAGCAGGTCCACCTAGAGCAGGTTGCACAGGAACTTGTCCAGGGGGTTTTGAATGTCTCCAGAGAAGGAGACTAATGATGGCTTAAATCAAAATAAAAATAGTATAAGCAATACTTCCATCCATTTACAACCTTTAGGAAATGTATTCATCAACACTTCCCAGGCAGATCTTTAGTTGGTTTTAATTATCTCTACTGAGTATGTCTATGTCTCAGAAATTAGGATCCTGGTCCTGCCCAAGGCTGGAAAGCAAAGGGCTGGGAGGCTGCTTACAGGCACACAGTGACAGGACTGCAACTCGGTTTCCCTAGCGAGATACCAGCTTCCGCATTCTCACTCAGCCTCAAACTCTGCCCACAGTGTAGATCAAATTATCCTACAAAAGAAAAAAAAGCAACGAAGAAGTAATATCTAAGGTTAAACTTCTCGATCAGTATTGGCCACATACGCTGTCCCAGTTTGAAACCAGCAGATGTTGAGAAATTATGAGATCCAGCATCTTCAAGCTCTATCTTTCTTAAAGACTTATTGGTACTTTCAAAGGTCACATACTACTGTCTCTTCCCACAACTTTCCCTCAGCATAGAGCATCTCACTCTGGGCCCGTCACTTTCACCGGCAGTATCCTGCCACACCCTGTCAAATAGCAGGAGTTTCTTTCCAGCTGGGACCTACTGAGGGAATTGTTAGTGCTGAGGAAAGGCTATCCTTGCAGTTCTTGGTGCATTTTTGGTCCCTACTCTTGGTTTTCTTGAACACTTTCTCTACATCATGAAACACTGAGCTTCTTCAAAAGTATCCAAAACAAGTACATGATCATTTCTTGCAGTGCTGTATTGTTGAAGTGAGCAGAGTCCAATCTGTACGTGGCACATTAGTCAAGCAATATTGTTGAAACTGGAAAAAAGGATTTAATTTCTTCACTTAGAAAAATATTTGTGGACAGCTCAGAGTATTAACACACAGTACAGATACAGTCAGAAATAGCAACAACAATATCTACTCACATTTCCCTTTACACTTCTGCTGAGCTTAGAAAAAAGGCTGAAATTAAATTTACTCAGTTAAAAATGTGGAAATTCTCTTTTCTGTCAGGATGCCAGTAGAGCTAAGTATATATTATTTCCAAACACTTGAAGCACACACAAGGTGCCTTGACTTAGAAGGATAACTTTTCATGTGATCTGGCAGACTAAGGTCGTGCAAGTCACACCTGTGCAGGTACCGTGGTGACCAGTAATCACCCACACATCACTTTAGACACTATCTACACAGCACACAGGGGCTGAGACTTACTCACAAATAGTCACTTCTAGCACTGACTGTACTTGCCACATAGTCCAATACAGAATTCAGTCACAGGTAAGCAACTCCTTCTATCAAAAGTTCGTAACACCATAAGCTACCACATGACCTTTAACAAATCTTACCATCCAGGGATGAATGCATTTTCTTGATGCGCATGCACCAAATGTTTGCTCAAACTTGAAGATATTCCAGGTACTGCAAACACATATACTTATTAATCATTCCCTAGAAATCTAAGGGGATACAAATGTGAAATAACATAGCTTACTTTAGATCATATATTAAGTTTTTGAATGCAGTCTCAAAGCCACAGAGCAGTAAGTTTCAAAAAAAAAAAAATCTACAGAAAAGATATGACTTATAGAAACCAGGGTTCAGTTGCCACAAGTAATCATGCCTGTCCTAAGTGACTAATATTAAATGTTGAATCAGGTTTAACCTGAAAAGCTGAATGTGTGAAATATTGCTTCTTAAAAAATAAAATCAAACTTTTCGGAAACAGATGAGAAAACAAAATCCAAATCCAAACAAAACTTTTTTTTTTTTTCACATGACCAATCAGAAATACCAATACCTGTTGTAATTTTGATGTAGTTGTCTTTATTCATAAAGAATTTATCAGGTCATTTTTCCTTAGAGAAAGGAAAAATCAAAATAGCAAATTTTTGCTATTTTGCAAATCAAAGGCAAAATTTTTCTTAATACTCTGCCTCATAGAGTCACCAATGAGCCCCAAAACAATCACTTTCTTTTCCATCTTGTTTTGAAACATGACACGGCATGTCAGCATATTAACAGCATATTAATTCCCCATTACTCTCTCTATCTGCCTTTCAGAACTTCCTGTTGTTTTCCCTCATAAACACATGCATTTTTAATTAGCACCTAAGTCACGTGTTTATTTAACCAGCCTCCAGATCACACAGTTCAGCCTCAGTTCAACCCTGACACTTTCTGTTCTGGACAAAACTCATGACAGAATTCAGCTACCTTTTCCAGAAGTTGATGCATACCTATAACAAAAGGACCAACATGTCCCAGTGTATCCTCATGATACACTGCTCATTATATTTCCAAATCTTCCAGTCAGTGGTACTGAGGTTTCAGAAACATGTAGCAATACAGGCAGTTCAAGGAGTCATTTTTTCTGATTGCCATCCCTGCCACAGCATACTATTTCTTCATTCACGCCTTTTTCTCAGTATGGCTCCACACCTGACGGGATATCACAAAGACACGAACAAGGAGCCAGAGACCAGGGAAGGGACAGAAAGGAAAATCAGCAATGGGAGATCCTCAGTTTGACATTGCTGCCAAAGGTTTCTAGCTACAGCCTGGAGCATGAGCAGCATGCAGCATACCTCGACTACAGGAACAAGGCATTATACTTCCCACCACACAGATTCAAAAAAAACAACTTGGCATTAGCTCATGCAGTTCAGGGTAATTTTGATGATGGCCTATCAAGGTCAAGCCCACAGAACAGCAGTTTCTCCCCCTAGATCCCTGACACTCAGTTATAGTCCCTCCTCACTGGCTGAGGACTCCCACACACTAGAAAACTCCTAGAGCAATGAACTAGTTTGTCGCCCCTAGTCATGCATTAATAGACAAGGCTACATAGCAGAATATGAACCTGTAAGTCCATCCGCATACTAGATCAAAGCTAACAGGACATTTATGTCACAAGTAATTATTTAAATGCCTTAACAGGTGAAGCACTATCATTGTCTATCATCAGCACTATTGATTTCAGCTAGACTACACAATACCTCTTCTTTTAAATAGGGGTTGTTTTCCGTATTAACTGAGTGATAAAAAACATATAGAAAACCAAACACCATAACAAATTAGTAATGGACTCCAAGCGTACAAATACTTTAAAATAACTAGAGATTGCGTTTTTTCCTCCCCTCAGTAGACTTCACCAGGAGGCGAAAAGGAAAATTAAATCTATGCAAATGTGTCCAGCTTTCAAAAACAACAGCAAAAATATATTGTTCCCTCTTCTGTTTGTGTGTATTAAGGATATGTACTGACTTTATGGAATTACTCCAGCAAGCTGTGAATGATGATGCATGAAATGAAAAAATCTCAGTCCAGTGCACAGAAAGAATACAAAGAACAGTAGGCTGTCAACAATACACTTTTTAGAGGAGAATGGAGATATACCACATCTTCCTTGGACACAACTGTGTTGAATTCAGTGACAAGATTCTTATGGTACCATATGTGTAAGTAGGGGCACCTTCCAGGTACCTGTCAGACAAACAGATTCCAATTCTGTAAGACAACACTGAATAATTAATTCAAAATTAATTTTTTATCTAATTGAGAGATATTTTCTGTCTCAGTTGCAGGCAGTTGTAAATGGAGTCAGCTGGAGGTTTACCAAAATAATGCATGACAGTCTTCCGTTAGATTATTGGTCAGAACAAAGTAGCTATTCATCATCTATATTCCACACAACTCTATTTTACTCATCTGTTTGATTGCAAGAACAGGCAAATTCTAGATAACAGAGACAAATGAATAAAGCCTCTTTGCAAACCTCCAGCCACGGATTACAGCCCTAGTCATGATACAAAACCCCACCTTGTCTAAAACAACAGGTCATCAAGAAGATTAAACTTTTCACCAGCCAGGCATCACAGAATACATGTTACAAAAGAGTTTTGGATGAACTCCAAAGTGATAGCTTCAAATTCCAGGAAGATACAACATGTTCACTCCTGTAAGTCAACTGTTCAAGAAGCAAGATTAGATATTACTAAAC